>JAANYP010002886.1:27887-240292 GCA_020465985.1 Centrapalus pauciflorus | reverse complement strand
GGCATCAGCTTCAGTTTGTACTGATTGAGTTGATGGTTGGACTTCTTGGGATGGTTGAGCTTCTGGAGAGACTTTTGTTCTCTTTCTTTTGTCCATCTCCTTGTCATGAATCTCTTGCAGCCTTTCAGTTGGCATGGACTGAGCCATTTTCTTTGGGATACCTGCTGCAAATGCAAAATTTATCAAAAATCTTCTGTGCTCAGCTTTGGACTGCCCTGTTGGCATCTTTCTCTTCTTTGCTCCTTGCTTAACCACAAACCCCTTTAAGTAATCACCTAAAGTCTCATCATCATCCATTGGGGTTTGGGCTTGCTGATCTAATTCCTTGTCCTGTTCTTCTGCTATTCTTTTGGCAATTTCAGCATCAAAGGCAATTTGGGCTTCTTTGGAAGAGAATTTATGCTTTGGAGACTCAATGAGAATGCCCTTGCCCTTGTCTTTTGCAGCAGATGTTGTAGCTTGGACTGAGCTTGATGGAGCTTGAATTCCTTCCCTGATCACAACTCCAGAAACTTTTGAAGGAGCAGCTTGAGTTTCTAGGCTAACAGCTTGAGAAGCTGTTGGGACTGCTAGCCTAGAAACTGGAACTGTTGATGCTGCTTGGACTGTTGTTGTTGGAGCTGCTTGAACTGACTTGGGAACCTCCTGATTCTCCCCCTTTTTGGAAGCATTGGTTTGGTCAGAAGGACCGACAACCTTTGCCCCTTGGGTTTGAATCATCTGCTCTAATTTCATAATTTTATTTCCACAGAGGGTGAACCCTTTGTGAAGATAATCCATTCGCTTATTCTGAGCAGCCTCTGCCTGTTTGAGTTCAAAAATTTGAGCCCTCTGTGCAGCAATGATGGACATTTGATATTCCAACATGGCTACAACAGGTTTCAGCTTGGGATCCGTCAAAAGCATGAGTTGCAGACTTGTCTCAAGATCCGAAAACACCTGGGGTGCTTGTGATCTATCACTGACATTAAGACCAGAAGTAGAAACTTCTGGGCCCCTCTTTTCTTGGTTCTGGGGACTTCCAGCTTGTGTTTGCATACTTGCTGTTGCCATGAGCGTGGTCTTAGCTATGTTGGCCCTGTCCTGTGCCTCTTGTGCAGAGACATCAGTAGTGCCAGCCACAGAGCTCATATGAACCATCTCTGAAGAGATGTTCACCTCCTGAGAGAGAATGGGAGTTTCCTCAACTGGTTCCCTTTGGATATTCTGTGCAGAAGTATCCTTCTGCACAGGGATATATGGCTCTTGTTGATGGGAAGAGGAGGAAGGAGCTCCTGGTCCCCTTTTTCTTTTATATAAGTATCTTAGTGGGCGTCTTGGCTGTACAAAAGGATCAGATGGAATATTTGTATCATGAGGAGTGGGTTGGGGTCCTGGGGGTGAAGCAGGAATGTTGGGCTGTGTCTGCTCAGGACCCTCTCCTCTGTTTCCTGGAATGATGTTCATCATTGCAGAGGGCAATGGAACATCTACACTGACAAAATTGGCACTTGGCTTTAACAGCCTTTTGATTGAAGACAATAAGTGCCTATGGGAAACATGTATCCGTTTATGTAAATGTGGAGTTGTGCAGGTGTGTGCAATAATTTCTGCCAAAAACCTAGGATACATCAGAAATTTCCGATTCTTTAGGGAATGATGCCTTAACATCCCCTGAAAAATCATGTTTGAAAAATTGAACTGTTGGCCAGTAGAAAAACACACTAAGGCAGTGGCAATATTTGAAGAAAACTCAGACCAACCAGTTCTTTTGGGGCTTAAACATTGCTGAATAATATGCACAAGGTATTTCCATTTAGGAGAAAAATGTGCCTTAAGAAAAGTAAAAGAATCAGCAGGACCCCTATAACCAATATTTTGAAGACCAAAATGTAGAGCTTGAAGGGATAGGTCGGTCATACCCGAGGCATCTTGAAGATGCAAGTGATGTCTGATGGATTCCTCAGTGATATTGATGACAGTTCCATCAATCTTGGATATGAGGGTAGGCACTCCATTGATGGTTTGAACAGATGCATGATTCCAAAACTGTTCAATATGGGAGATGTATATAGTAGGGTTTATGGATAAGGCATAATGGATATGGGAGTGTCTGAGGAAATCCATCATTGCATGAAACGGTTGAAGTTCAGCGTGTTTTAGGGTGTATGGGAGGCAGTTGTGTTCCTTTACGAACTCCATTGATGAAGAAACGATGGTTTAGGGTTTGAAAGAGGAATGTGTGATTCGTTCAGAGAGAAAGTAAGAGGCCGTGGAAGAAGAATTTGTAATTGGTAGTTACAACTGAACGAAATCCGGACCTTTAAAGGTTTCGAAAAGGTTGGGTCCCGCGCACACATTTGAAAAATTACCCAAATACCCTGCACACTTTGACAGATCAAGTGAAAATAACTAGCAGTCCGAGAAAATGAACTAGCAGCATGAGAAAATTCTCATGCTGTTAGTTTAAAATTAGGCAACTTTTCAATGAAACAGTGTCTCCCCCTTAAATAAGCATACTGAGTAGATAATAATGAAAACCAATTAATCCATGTTTACCATACCAATATTTGATACTAGGAAAGTGAACCTTCCCACATCAAAAGGTTTTGTAAATAGATAAGCTAACTGATCATTTGTATGTATTTTGGTAACTTGGATTAACTTCTTTTCATTACAGTCTCTGATGAAGTGAAATCTGATTTCTATATGCTTGGTTTTTGGGAATTTCACTGGATTTTGCACAATGCTGATTGCACTTGAATTGTCAATATAAATAGGAGTGGATAAGAAATTCATACCATAGTCTCTTAGTTGATTTTGAATCCACATCACCTGGGAGCAGCAGCTTGCAGCTGCTACGTATTCTGCTTCAGTGGATGATGTGGAGACAGTTGTTTGCTTTTTGCATCGCCAAGAGACCAGTCTTGCTCCTAAGTATTGACATCCACCAGTTGTGGATTTCCTGTCAATGTTGCATCCACCATAGTCACTGTCAGAATAAGCAGTTAGTTCAAAAGGAGAGTCTTTAGGATACCATAGGCCTAAATGTGGTTGGCCTTTAAGATATCTAAAGATTCTCTTAACAGCAACCAAGTGAGAATCCTTTGGAGAGCATTGAAACCTAGCACACACACAGACAGCAAACATAATATCAGGTCTGGAAGATGTTAGATACATGAGAGATCCTATAAGGGATCTGTATAGATGAATGTCCACATCTATGCCATCTTTGTCTGTATGGAGCTGTTTATGAGGATCCATTGGAGTGCTTGCAACCTTTGTGTCTTGATAGCCAAACTTTTCCAGTATGTCTTTGACATACTTTGATTGACTTATGAATAGACCAGTAGGCTTCTGTTTAATCTGCAGCCCTAGAAAGAATGTGAGTTCCCCCATTGAACTCATTTGAAACTTTTTGTGCATTAGGGCCTCAAACTCTTTGCACAAACCATCATTGGTTGAACCAAAGATGATGTCATCAACATAGATTTGGACAAGCAGAATCTCATCTTTGATAGACTTAGTGAAGAGTGTTTTGTCCAAAGTGCCTCTCTTGAATCCATTCTGTAGAAGATATGACGACAGAGTGTCATACCATGCTCTGGGGGGCTTGGTGAAGACCATAGAGAGCCTTGTCTAGCTTGTACACCCTGTCTGGATACTTGTAGTCTTCAAAACCAGGAGGTTGACACACATATACTTCCTCTTCAATTGTCCCATACAGGAAAGCAGACTTGACATCCATTTGGTACACTTTAAATCCTTTGAAGCTTGCATAGGCTAGAAATAGTCTGATGGCTTCAATTCTTGCCACTGGAGCAAATACATCATCATAATCAATGCCTTCTTCTTGAGTGTACCCTTGTGCTACTAGTCTTGCTTTGTTCTTGATGACTATCTCTCTCTCATCCTTCTTGTTTCTGAACACCCATCTTGTACCAATTGCTCTCTTACCTTTAGGAAGATCCACCAGAGTCCATACATTCTGAATTTTGAATTGTAAAAGCTCTTCTTGCATAGCTTCAATCCAGGATGAATCTTTTAATGCTTCTGATGCCTTTTTGGGTTCTAGTTGAGACATGAAAGAAGCATGTTCAAAAGCAGCTAGACTGAATTCAGGAACTGCTTGTTCAGCAGCAGCAGTCTCATTATGAACCATTTTCCTTGTTTGAACAGGAGTGCTTGGATCACCCAGTATTTGATTGAGAGGGTGATACTTGTGAACCCTTAGTGTGGGCTCTCTCTCTGTTTGAAAAGAAGTTCCAAGATTTGTATCATCTCCATCAGAACTAGTAAAAGGATCAGCTTCAGGAACAGCTTGAATCTGGGACTGTGTCCCTTTGTGTTGGAGCTGTTCTCTCAGGACTTGGGAGTGGCACTTCAGTATCTGGATGTGCATCATGTTGGGCATTCAGGACCCCTGGAGGATCACATGACAGAAGTGGTAGAGTGGTGTAATCATCCCAACTTGTTGAATCTGCAGCAGTCTGAAACTTTGTGCCAACAGCTTGACAAATTGTATTGGCAGCATGAGAATTTATGTTAGCAGTTTCAACCCTGTATGCATCAGCTTCTGCAGTATACTCAACAAAGCTCAGAGAATGTGTTAGTGAATCTAAATTAAATAACCAATCAGGACCAGTGCCTTTGATATTAGCAGTATTTTCATTAAATTCAACATTGACACTTTCTTCAATTGTTTTAGACATACTGTTGTATACTCTATAGGCTTTGCTTTGAGTTGAGTATCCTACAAAGAATCCTTCTTCAGCTTTACTTTCAAACTTTCTTAAGTGAGTCTTAGTGTGAAGAATAGTACATGGGCATCCAAAAGGCTTGAAGAAAGCAATTAGGGGACTTCTGTTATGGAATAACTCATAGGGAGTTTTCCCTTGTGATTGAACAACTTGAACCCTATTTAGAACATAACAGGTTGTATTAACAGCTTCTGCCCAGAAAGTCATTGGCAGATTTGAATCAGCTAACATTGTTCTAGCAGCCTCAATTAATGTTCTGTTCTTTCTTTCAGCTACACCGTTTTGTTGTGGTGTTCTTGGTGCACTATATTTTCTAGCAATGCCTTTGGACTCACAGAAACTGTTTAGAATGTGATTTTTAAATTCAGTTCCATTGTCTGATCTTATCACCTTAACTTTGGAATTTGATTGGTTTTCTATCTTAAGAATAAAAGACTTAACTAGCTCAGCAGTTTCATCTTTGGACCTAAGAAAGTAAACCCAAGTAAATCTGGTGAAATCATCAACAATGACTAAACAGTATGCCCTTTTATTCAAACTCAAAACAGATGTTGGACCAAATAGATCCATATGTAGCAACTGAAGGACAGATGAGATTGAATTTACTTCTTTGGTCTTATGAGAAGTTTTGTGTTGCTTACCTTTAAGGCATGCTACACAATGATCATCACAACTGAACTCCTTTTGTAGTAAGCCTCTTACCAGATTCTTTTTAACTAAAGCATTCATGGACTTGAAGTTCATGTGACACATCCTTCTATGCCAAAGAGCAGACTCATTTGATGATGCTTTGGATATTAAACAGCTTAAAGTATTTGATTTAGATAAGAGATCTGTGTCCAGGCAGTAAACATTGTCCTTTCTTGGTGTTCTTAGTAAAACAAAATTTTCAGGAACTTTCAAATCTTTTCAAAGAACAATGCACTCAGAATCTGTGAACAGAACAATGTTTTGTTTGTCACAGATTTGAGAGACACTTAATAAATTGTACTTAAGCTGTTCAACATACAAAACAGCATGGAATGTCATGTTGCCTGCATTAACAGTACCTTTACCTGTAACCTTACCTCCTTTTGAGTTGCCTCCAAATGCAACAAAACCTCCATCAAAACCTTTGAAATTTGACAAGCATTCAGAGTTGCCTGTCATGTGCCTAGAGCATCCACTGTCCAGATGCCATCTTGTTCTATGAGGAGACCTGTGGTTGCCCTGCACAAATAACAGCTTAGTTAGTAGTGGAGTAAACCCAACCCAAATTGGTTTTGGGTTGGCCTTGTACATTGACATAACTAAATACTATTTTTGACTTCTTATATTTAGTGAGATCTACTGATGGAGTCTTTGGAGAGTATTTGGTGATTATATGAGGTATCCAACTATTTTGATCATCTTTTCTTCTAACAGTCTCAGATGGTTCACTAGCAGCTCCAGATTGATGCTCATCAGTTTGAGCTGTGTTTGTAGTGCTAACAGTTTCAGTTTTTGCACTAACAGCATCAGATTTTGACTTAGCAGTCTGATCTTTTGCATTAGCAGTTTGAGCATCAGATTTGTCCTTGACACACCATATTTGTTTAAAACTTGATTTAGGCTTTGCCAAAACTTGTTTTTGATGTGTGGACTGTTTTTTATTAACTTTGGAAAACCTGTGATCAACTGTTTTCTTTGGAACTGCTGTGGAAAGTTTCACTTTTGAGTGCTTTGCCTGAATAAGATTTGATTTTATGTGATGCACAGTCTGTTTTGCAACAGCTGGTTTGTAAAAACAATCTTTGGCTAAGTGATTCTTCCTTCCACAGTGAAAACATCTTTTGACAGTTTGAATTGGAGAACCAGACTTTTCTGCCAAATTCTGGTTCTTGTTTCTCTGATTTCCTCTTACCTGCTGTTGTTTAGGAAACTTTTGAACACCATGCTTTTGGCATGTGCAGACAGAAACAGTTTTACCTCCTTTATTTCCTTTTGATGAAGATGCAGTGTTACAGTTAGAATGTACAGAAACTTGTGGAATAGCATTGCATACACTCATCTTCTCTTTTCCTTTCTTACTGGGGGCTTGGACCTCTATGGGTGCACTCATTGTGTCACAGTCTCTATTTTGACTCTTATCTTCCTTTAATTCAGGACTGTTATCAAGGATAGGATCTACAATAGTCATAGACTCATCTAGTGGTTCATTGACAAGTCTATCAGCAACCTCACTCATTGGATGAATGTACTTGTTATTGTATGGAGGTGGAGTAGCTCTGTATCCTATTCCTTCTTTGGGATTGACCTGAGATTTCACTCTATCTTTAAATTGGACTTCCATTAGGTGTTCCAGCTTTTGATTTGCTAACTTGAAGTTTCCTAGATCTATGTTAACAGATTCTAGTTTCTTATTAGCCTCAAACACCTTTTGTTCAGTCTCTTCTACCTTTTTATTCAGAGATTCTATTTTCTTATTTAGCTCCTTTTTCTCCCACTCATGATAGGTTCTATCATACCCCATTTGAATCTCATTATCCTTATAATCATTGATCTGTTTTTCCAGATCTTCTATGGCTTGCATGTATTCATATCTCCTTTCTTCCATCTTAGCTAGAGTTTTGCACATGCTCTCATTATGATCTCTGTACTTTTTAACCATATTTTTGCATGATTGAGAGCAGAGTTTAGAATTTACCTCAGAGGGCAGTTCAGTGGAGGAGACATTTGATGTTTCTGCCATAAGTGCTTGATTTTGAAATTCTTCCTCTGTCTGATCACTCCAGTCAAACACATTGTCTTCTTGAGAAACAAGTGCTGTTGATGATAATGTTAGAATGGGTTGTGAAGTCCTTGATGGCTGTTGACCTTGAGATCTACATTCTCTGGCAAAGTGACCAAGCTTATGGCATTTATAGCATTCCACTTTTGATTTATCAAAAGATGGTTTGCCTTCTGTCTTGGCTTGAAAGTTGGTCCTACCAGGTTTTTTTAGAAATCTTTTGGCCCTCATGGTCAACATTGCATGCTGCCACTTTAAATCCATCTCTTCAAGATCATCTGGATGAATTTGTTCCAAGTCTTCAAAATTTAGAGCAAATAATCCATCATTGGCAACAAAAGCCTCATAGTGAGTTTCAGCAGAGTTGCCATCGCCACCTGAGAAAGAATAAGAGTTATTAGATTTTTCAGAAGACAGAAGAGCAGTATTGTGATTATAAGAAAAGGATTTCTTTTTAGCATCAATCTCAGTCTCAAACACTCTTAAACTGTTATACAGATCATCCAATTCTATCTCATCAAGAGTGTCTTTTGTTCTGCATTGTGCAGCAAAGACTGTCCATTCTTCTCCAAGAGATCTGAGAAACTTTCTGTTGACTTCATCTTGATCCAGATTGACCTTTGCACTTTCCAGTTCACTTATCAGTTTGTTGAACCTGTCAAAGATTTGAGTAAGGTTTTCATTCTTGCCACCAGAAAAGTTTTCATACTGCTATTTCAAGAGGTCCTTTTGGTTTCTCTTGGTACTGGCATTACCAGCAAACCTCTTCTCTAAGGCATTCCAAAGAGAATGAGCAGTATAAAACTTTTTAAACTGATGTTGATAAGCATTAGGAATGGCTATTTGTAAAAGTGTAAGTGCTTTCACTTCATTCATTCTAGCCTTCCTTTCAAGTTCAGTTTTTGGAGGAGTTTTGACTACTTTTCCCTCATCATCAAGTTCTGGATCCTCTACAGGAGGAAATTCAACAGCTTCCCATATGACATAATCAATGAATTGAATATGCGGTTGAATCCTGAGTTTCCACATCTCAAACTCAGTGGGCTTGAGCATAGGCACTTTGAGTCCTTGCCCAGATCCACTGCTGCTATTTTCAAATTCCATTGCAAAACAATTAAAAATTTAAAAGAAAGTTTTTGACTTTGAAAAACAAAGAGTAACCTGGTTTGAATAACCTGATTTGAACAACCTGGTTTGACAAACCTGGCTCTGATACCACTTGTCAGGATCTAAATATGAATTACCAAGACTAACTGATTTGAATTTATCAGAGTATAAATCAATAATCTTGCGTTGAATCAAAGTTTAATCAAGAAGTTTGCGGAATAAGACTTAATTATTTTATCAAAAACTTTCGGAATCAATAATGAATAAACAAAAAAGAATTAATCAAGACTGTTTGTATTGCTGAATTCAACGATTACAATCACCTCTAATCTGTTTGATTAGACGAAGAACACAGACTGTTCTTAGGGTTTTACAACCTTAGAGGCTTATGAAAACTTAATCAACAAAGCAATTACAGACTCAAAATATGCAGGAAAAACCTATACAATAGAAAGACCTATTCTATGTATTTATATTGCTTCTTGATATGTTTCCTTGACGAACTATGACTTCTCTGATAGTAGATATGCTGGAATCTTCACGTAGATATCGTTTCCTGAAAATCAGCACTTTCTGTTTCTGAAACCATTGAGCAGGTTGAATCACTTGACAGCATGAACAGAGCAGCTTGAGTAGATTTGCTCTGGCAGCTTGAACTTTTACACTGGCAGCTCGAGTTTCTTCTACTAGCAGCATGAACTTTGTATTTATATTTAAAAACTACTAACAGTCTGAGAAGTCTAACTAGCAGCTTGAATATACTTAAACTATTTCCCAACAACCCAAAAAATATCGATATCAAAGTCAAAGTCAAAGTCAAAGTTAAAGTCGATAATAGTTGTTATCAAAATTTCTTGTTTGCATACCTTGGTGAACAAAACGAGACCACAAATTCTGTTGTAGAACATGTTATGATGCTGATGGGATCATCGTAAGCACTTGGTACTTTATACACCCACAAACATAATTCCCAAGTTTTAACTACTCAGCAAGAGATAGATAATAAAACCGAAAACAAAAAAGAACTATTTCAATGTAACTTTTTCCAAATAATTATTGCCCATTCAGGAACAAAATTCAAGATACAAAAATGATTGAAACTAAAAGGAGCAAACCTGGAATTTGAGGGAGAGGTAGCCAATCCGCATAATCATTATCAGTGAGAGAGAAACAACACACAAGGATCTTTGGTTCATCTTTACTACCATCTTGTTATGTGTATACACAAGAATGATACATTTTACAGAGGCCTGAATGGAAACAAAGAAAAACCACCATGCAGAACAATGACATTGCATTTAGACACTCATGCTTGTGTAGGCAATAATATATTTATCCTGCTATCTTATACTTTTCAATAGTTCTCATTTCAAAGTATCAAGTAGCATAATCACGGTCTTATGAGTCAAGTACGTCATCAACTTTCTAGTTTAAGCTCGACAATAAGATATTAAAACTTGAGGCTTCATTGGGCTTGCAGATTCATATGCTATCTTATGCCTGAAACAAATAATTTTTTGGGCGTTTGACATGAGTTTTCATTATGGGCGTTTAATCAAGGTACTTGCAAATGCTAATCTCAAGACCACACAAAAATCTTATCTCCGTTAAAAAAATTGTCTATCTAAGCACCACAGACAACTGTTCACATCATTCTGTGCGTAGAACGTCAATCTGAAAGACCTGTTTCCAAGACTGTATGTCTATAAAAGATTCCAAAGTATGTGATTGCTGGAAATTAGTCAACGATGACTGGGAAGGTTGTTGGAACTGGAGAGTTTTGCCAAGAGGGCGATCCAGATAGAATTGGAGTGGCTTAAGGAATTGATCGGTGATCTATGGTTGAAACAACATAAGAAGGATAGATGGTTGGGCGATCCCTGATAGAATTGGAGTGGATTAATGAGTTGATTGGTGATCTAAGGTTGAAACAACATAAGAAATATAAATGGTTGATTGGTGATCCAGGGGGATTCAGATTCCAGATAATGCATGTATTCTATGTGATGTTGCGCCTGATTCTGCAACATACCCTATTAGATTGTACTAAAGTCTGAGGATTCAGTGTAAAATATGGAGCTGGTGGGATTATTCACACTTTTCCTTACGATGGTTAAAGTTGTAGTCTTCTTAAAACACCCAAATCTGACTGCAAGGGAGCTAAAGAGGTGCTTCATGGTGTTGGGTATGTGTCTATATGGGGGCTATTTGAAAATGGAGAAACTGAATCTTATTTTCAACAGGAACAACAAAAGAGAACATTAAGAATGAAGATACTTTCCCTCAGATTCAAAAACTTAGTCTTGTTTGATTGGAAAATCGTAGCAACAAGATGCAATGGCGCTGGGTGGATTGGATCTCAAGACCATGGGCTTTGGATAACATATAGTTAGTTTTGTATTGATTAAGTGATTTTTGTACCATTTTCATGTTGTTGTATGTTGTTCCTTCTCGGGGCTAGCTCTTTTGGTTTTGCTAAATAAATTTTCTTTTAAAAAAACATCGTTCTGTGCATAAAACAGATCCAACAGCTTTAATTTTTAAACCAGACAAACACATGCTATTATGCTAATATATAGTAATATAGTGCATGTAGCGGACCATCATTAGCACGCAAATAAAAGAGTTGATACATAAAAAAAAAAAGTTGAACGAGAGTTTACTCACCAAAGGACAATATCAATTTCCTCAAGAGAATGATTTTGCTTGACCCAGGAGGCCAGGCCTTCACCAACGAATAATCTTGATTGTCAAAATCTCACATGTACAACAGCTTATATACATATATATATATATATATATATATATATATATATATATATATATATATATATATATATATATATATATATATATATATCACATTCTGCAAACAAACTGAATAAGGATTAATCAATTAAACAATTGACAAAGGCTAGAGCTACCTGATTCACGAACAAGCACAACTACAACTCATATATAATAATCGACAATCTTTTATTAAGTAGACACATCCAGACATACAACCTTATTTAATGGTTCATTTGAGTTCAAATCTTTGACATCAAAACCCAATATGCATTGATACAATGACTAAACAAAACTCAAGATCAGATCCTCAATAAAACTAAATTACATCTTTATATTTAAACACAGATTATACTAAATTCCTATATATCACATGTAAAGCTTAGAACCTAAAGCAAACAGTATACAACAAAGAGTTAAATTATCATCTACGTTTAAAGAATTTGTGCAAATCTAAATGTGATTGTGTAATAGGAGCAATGAGTGACCAACATTAGTTCCTGTTGATTCAAGAATTAGGTTTCAGTTTGCACATGCAGAAAAGAAAAAACCTAACTACATTTGTTTAGAAGAGATCCTCACTTTAATATTCACGGACTGGTTTAACTCCAGTAGCAGCAGCAGATGTATTTTGTGTGCTGTAAAATAGAAAGCAAAATCAGCAAACAATAGCCCATTAATCGGATTGTTGCTGTCCAAAACAGAATGGAAATATCAGCAGCCCTTTTATTGTTATATAAAAGTTAAATGCTTAAGTAATGTATTTGTGTGACATTAAGGCAAAAACAGCAGCATTAATGTATATGCTTATATGCTAAATGTAGGAGTAAAGGGTGCATGATCGAGGCTAAAAGCAGTAAGAATATTAGTAGCCCTGATAGTAAATAAAAAATCTGAGTTTTGAGGGTTTGGGTGCTGGAAAAGAAAAGGAAATCGCAGCAGTAGCAGCCCCTTTTAATAAGAAATATATAAGTATGGTGCCTGTGCTGTTAAAACAGAAGAAATAAATTAGCAGTACAACAACCTTAATTGTGTAGGTGTTCGTTGTATTAATCAAAAAACAGAAACAATCAATGCATTAGTGCATGTAGTTTATATGCAAAACCAACAACAGGTCTTGTGTTTGATGTTTGGAAGGTATCCAAATTGCTAAAACAGTGCAGCAACAATATGTCTATATATGTAATACGTGAGTGTTTCTTGTGTTTCAGAAAGCTACTCGATCGAAACAAGTCTATCGAAAACACCACTAAAATCACAAATAATAATAATAATAATAATAATAACAAACATATAGCAAGAACTCATGAAACATTATAATATCAATTCTCAAGAATCTATAAGTATAAGAAATCAACATTGCATTTCTTTGTATTGAACATATATTTAGTTAGTAACCTTCTATACTTCGAAGTATAACCACCTAAGAGATGATTTCGTAAGGCGAATAAAGTATGTTTCCTTCAAAGAAATTTACTCGTAGCCCCCGAGAGGCTAAGGCAAGATTTAGGCAAGTATGGGATGATGGTGTATACCTCGAGTCCTCAGTTTGTGATTAGACGGTCTGCGCCTTCTTCAGCTTCAGGAGCGTTTTGTCTATTCAATATGCTAATCTTAGCCGAAGCCTTGCTTCGACCTCGCCTCATGCCTTGGTCTTTGTGATTCTACGCATGAGATGTTAATGTTTTTAAGATTAGATATAAATCAACACTTTGGAAGATTATATATTGATAATGAAAGAGAGAGTTACAATAGAATTGAAAGGCTTTTTGATATATCTAACTTTTGAACATTATATGCCTATTTATAGGCTTACAAAACTTAACAAGATTGTTTTACTTCACCTCTAAGTATTCTTGCTTGCTAAGCTACTTAGGAGGTAAGTTTCCTTAAAGGTTAAGTCTACTTAATAGTAGAACTTTCTTAACCACTAAGTTTTCTTCATGGTTAAGTTTTCTTAGTAACTAAGGTTACAAAATATCTTCATACTAAATAAACAAAACTTAAAGATACTAAATTCCAAAAACAATCTTAGATGCATTAACACTCCTCCTTAAGATTGTTGTTGGTAATCATTACTTGAGCCTTCAAATGATCTAACTTCATTCCAGTAAGTGGCTTTGTCAGCATATCTGCCAATTGAGCTTCGGATGTGCAATATTTCAACTTCACTTCTTTATTCTTCTCAGCTTCTCGGATGGCATGATACTTGACGTTGATGTGCTTTGTTCTTCCATGTTGCACAGGATTTTCTGCTATAGCAATAGCAGACTTGTTGTCACAAAAGATTATAGTTGGATCTTTTTGAGTTAGCTCCAAATCAGATAATATTTTTCTAACCCAAATAGCATGATTGACAGCAGCAGCAATTGCTATATATTCTGCTTCAGCTGTAGATTGTGCAACAACTTTTTGTTTACTTGAATTCCAACAAAAAGCTCCCGAACCAAGAGTGAAAATATAGCCAGAAGTACTTTTCATATCATCAATGCTTCCAGCCCAATCACTATCAGAATATCCTTCAAGTTTCACATCTTTGTTTCTTTCGAACATAATCCCGCAATCAAGAGAACCTTTCAAGTATCTTAGGACTCTCTTTGCAGCTTCCAAATGATAAGTAGACGGTGCTTTCATAAATCTAGATAGAAAGCTAGCTGCATATGCTAAGTCCGGTCTTGAGATTGTCAAATATTATAAGCTTCCAACAATACTTCGGTAAGGCGTTGGATTAACCAACATTTCTCCATCATCTTTAGATAACTTACAATTCAAAACAAGCGGTGATGCAACTTGTTTGCAAGAAAGCATGTTAAATCTTTTGAGCATATCACTTGCATACTTTCTTTGTGAGATATGAACACCATCGGACTGTTGTTTTATCTCCATGCCAAGAAAATAATTTACCAGCCCTAAATCTGACATATCAAATTCAAATTCCATTTGCTTCTTAAACTTCATAATAAGATCATCATTGCTTCCGATCACAAGCAAATCATCAACGTAAAGAGAGATAATTAACTTATCTTGAGAGTTGAATTTCTTTACGTAAAGAGTTGACTCACTTGAACTCTTCTTGAAGTCATGATTTAGTAAATGAGCATCGATCTTAGCATACCAAGCTCTAGGTGCTTGTTTTAGACCATAAAGTGCCTTGTAGAGTCTGTATACCTTTTCTTCTTGTCCAGTTACTTCAAAACCTTCAGGTTGGTTTACATAGATCTCCTCCTCAAGTTCACCATTGAGAAATGCAGACTTGACATCAAGATGGTGAATTTTCAAATTACGTTGAGCAGATACAGCTAACAATAACTTGATAGTATCATGACGAGCAACCGGAGCAAAAGTATCTCCGAAATCTACACCGGGAATTTGAGAATACCCTTTTACTACTAGTCTTGCTTTGTGCTTGTGAATTGAACCGTCAGGATGATATTTAGTTCTGAACACCCATTTCACACCTATTGCACTTTTCCCTTCTGGCAAGTCAACAAGCTTCCAAGTGTTATTTTTCTTGATCATTTCAAGTTCAGACTTCATGGCTTTAATCCATTCATCGTGTTTTACGGCATCTGTATAGCTTGCAGGCTCTATATCAACAACATTACAAGACTCGTAGACATCAGCAAGTGTTCTTGTTCTTAACACATCAGTGTCGGTTGTGTCTTGAATATCAAATTCTGGTTCATTGACTTCATCGATAAACGTGTCATCTTGTGTACTTGAACCACCAACTTCATGCCTTTTAACTTTGTTCATATTCCAATCCCAATAGGCTCCTTCATCAAATATCACATCTCTGCTTATTGCAATTTTGCTATCCATGAGATCATAAATTCTATATCCTTTTGATTCTGTTGCATAACCCAAAAAGATACCTTTTCTAGCTTTTTCATCAAGCTTTGACCTCTTGACATCTGGAATATGGTAATAACAGATAGACCCAAAAATCTTTAAGTGTTTGATCGAAGGTTTAATACCTGACCAAGCTTCAATTGGAGTCTTATCACTTACGGCTTTTGTTGCTAATCGGTTGAGCAAATACACTGATGTAGCTACAGACTCGGCCCAAAATGTTTTTGGTAATTTCTTTTCATAAATCATTGATCTCGCCATCTCCATAACAGTTCTATTTTTTCTTTCAGAAACTCCATTTTGTTGTGGTGAGTATGGAACTGTAACCTGATGTATTACTCCTTGCTGTCGAAGAAAATCTTCAAACTCATTAGAAGTGTATTCTCCACCATTGTCAGTTCTGAGAATACGCAAAGTATTTCCACTTTGCACTTCGACAAGTTTCTTGAAATTCTTGAATGTTGAAAGAACTGAAGCTTTGCTGCTAAGAAAATAAACCCAACACATTCTTGTATAATCATCAATGAAAAGTACAAAGTACTTGTTGCCACTGCAGGATGATGTAGACATAGGACCACAAATATCAGAATGCACAATCTCTAGTTTTTGTGTGGCTCTTGTTACACTATATTTTGAAAATGGCAACCTGTGACTTTTTCCCAATTCACAACCTTCACATTTAGAATCAACTTCAGTGATGGCAGGCATATCATTCACCAACTGAGTAGTATGCATGTGCTTGAGCGTTCTATAATTGAAGTGACCAAATCTTTTATGCCATTTCAAACTATCATCTTCCGTAATAGAAAAAGCACTAGCATTTGCAACATCAAGCTTCAAGTAGAAACCATTATTCACCATATCAAGCGTAGCTACTTTGGAACCAGCAGCGTTCAAAATAGAGCAACAAGAATCTTTAAATTCACGCTATAGCCGTTTTTCGTCATTTGCGGCACACTTAATAAATTTTGATCAAGTTCAGGAATATACAAGACATCAGAGATGTATTTGGTACCTTGCTTTGTGTTAACAGCAATAGTGCCTCTTCCTTTAGCTTGAACAACTTCTCCATTTCCCAACTTTACTCTAGTGTTGACTGTTGTATCAAGACTTGTAAAGAAGGAAGGATCTGGAGTCATATGGCTTGTACATCCACTATCTACTAGCCATGTAAGATCCTTTGAACATATGTCAACATGTGATGCCATGAACAAGTGCTCATCTTCTTTGTTGTTCTCTTCTGAAACATTTACTTGCTGAAGTTGATGTGAATGTCCTTGATTTTTCTTTGCTCTACAATATTTTTCAATATGCCCAAACTTTTTGCAAAAGTTGCACTTAAAGTTTGGTTTATCTTTGAACCAACAATCGGCTTCTTGATGGTTTGTGTTTTGACAAATTTTACAAGGAGGAAAATTACATTTCTTTGATGTTGAAGAACTTTGTGAGGTAGTAGAGCCTTTGTTCCCCTTGTTGAAATTTCTTCTCTTGTAATTATTCTGCTTTGTACTTTCAGTCTTGTTATTTCTTTGAGATGCTTGAAAAGCACCTTCAATTTTTCCTTCTGATCTTACAGAAACTCTCTGCTCTTGAGCTTCGAGCTTGCTTGTTAGCTCAGAAATTGTAAGCACACTAAGATCACAAGACTCTTCAATAGCAGAAATTTTAGCTTCAAATTTTTGAGGAACGCTTATCATCATTTTCTCCACTACTTTCTGCTCTTTCACGTCTTCACCTTGTAGCCTCATTCGATTAACCACATCCATCATTCTTGCTGAATAATCTTTGACAAGTTCATCATCTTTCATTTTCAATAATTCAAACTCTCTTCTGAGAGTTAATAATCTGACAGCTTTTACTCTATCAGTACCTTCATATGTCTCTTGGAGTTTGTCCCACACTTCTTTTGGTGTCTCCAAGTGCATGATGGAGGTGAAAATTTGGTCAGCAAGTCCTGATTGCAAACAGGTAAGTGCCTTGTCTTTTTTCAGCAATTCTTCTTCATAAGATTTTAATTGAGCAATCGTTGGATTTGCTCTAAGAGCTGGAGGATCTTCACCAGTCTCTACAACCTTCCATAACCCTTGAGACCTCAAATACGTCTTCATTTTGACTGCCCAAATATGATAGTGCAATCCAGAAAATATTGGAATTGCAAGAGCAGCTGAACTAGATGCCATGTCTAGTTAATTCTCAAGTGTTTCACTCCCTCTCGTGTTTCTCTCAAGTAAATCACACGGCCCCTTAAGAAGTGGGCTCTGATACCACTGTTAATGTTTTTAAGATTAGATATAAATCAACACTTTGGAATATTATATATTGATAATGAAAGAGAGAGTTACAATAGAATTGAAAGGCTTTTTGATATATCTAACTTTTGAACATTATATGCCTATTTATAGGCTTACAAAACTTAACAAGATTGTTTTACTTCTCCTCTAAGTATTCTTGCTTGCTAAGCTACTTAGGAGGTAAGTTTCCTTAAAGGTTAAGTCTACTTAATAGTAGAACTTTCTTAACCACTAAGTTTTCTTCATGGTTAAGTTTTCTTAGTAACTAAGGTTACAAAATATCTACATACTAAATAAACAAAACTTAAAGATACTAAATTCCAAAAACAATCTTAGATGCATTAACATGAGATTCTGATTACAAATGGTCAACTACTCTTGTTCTCATGAGTAATATGGTAGCGGTGGTTGTAGGGACGATTTCACCGGCTTTTAGATGGTTCATGACTATCAATTTTTCGTGTCCGAAAAAGGCAGATCTGGTCAGCAGAGGAGAGCTTGTTGTTGAGAAGTATTGGATAAAGAGAATGCTCCTATGGCAGCTTCGGCTGATTTATTTAAGAATCTGCAGCAAACTGGCTCATGGTGCAAAGTTTCAAATCTTTCGACTGTGTATCGGGATTCAAAAAGGGTTGGTTTTTTCTTGCAAGATGATCTGGTTTGTTTCAATCTTTTTCATGAGCAGGTTCTTGAGGGTAAAGAATTTTGTTGCAAGAAACTAAGCAGTCACATGAACTACATCTATAAATTGACATGTTTTATAATCTCAGAACATGTATTATATCTATAAAATGCAAGTTAGTAAGTAGGTTTATAATCAATGATGATTTGCTTCTGTTTGGTCTGTAAAGCCAAAACAAAATGCATAACAATATGGCATCTTGTTCAAAAAGAAAATGGACACACGAAGGGAGATTATAGTGATAGTAACTTAGCAAAGGTGTTAATTTGTGAAGGAATTTTCGCCAGCCACTCAGCAGCTCCTCAAAAAACTATAAACGATATCAAACTTACTTCAAACATATCCAAAACTTGGACTAATTTAGGAGCTACTGACTTTTGAAATCATCATACTTGGATTTCCCTTGATCACTAACCATAATTCTTGAAAGAAAATGCCAAAAAAAAAACCTATTTTTAGTTATACATATTTGGGGTGCAGGTGAACAACAAGTCAATAGTGATGGAAATTACACCAGGATGATCTACGAAGGACTACAAAGGACTGCTTATTATCCTGAAAATATATAACCCCAAAAAGATTTGAATACACTAAAATTGAAAAAAAAATCAGAGATCATAGACATTGAACATCTTAATTTTGCATTCATTCCCATTTTCAGCATTTCAAAGTAACTATATCAAGAATTCAGAATGATGTTTACTATAATTAACACATAAATTTGTAATCTAAAATGTAGCATACTTTACAGTTCCAAAATCGTTGAATTTTTCATTATATGTATATTTTATTTATGTAGAGGCCATACAAGTATACAACCAGCAATCCAAATCTCATATTCTCGTTACAACGTCTCCCTAGGGAATACTGGTTCGTTAATTAAAGCTGAGCTAAAACTAATCAGTCGAATATGTTCATCGCACATGGTATCACATTTATAGGATTTAGTTTCAGGTAATTAAAATACTTACAAGAGTGTCACCATGAAGGGCTATGGAAGCAGAGTAAAGAGGCCAAGAGGGTACTGAGGAATGGGACTGAAAATTCCATGTTTCTCTGATCTTGTTAGTAACTGCATCATCATATGGACCTGACAAGGGAAAATTATAAAGTTGATCACGTGACATGCATGATTTTCAACAAGAAGCAGAATTTTACCACTGGACTTGCACTATCTGTCAATAAGATATCATCCGGATCAGCAGGAAAACCATCATGAGCTTCAATACGAGCAGCAATGGTATGACGCAATCCCTTAATACCCTGGTGTCAATAGCAAAAAGTACACTTGAATAGCCTGACCCTTCTTCTGTCCCATTTTATCTAATACACATGTGAGACACATGTTTAAATTACCAAAGGTGCTCTTTTTATGGAATCATCACTGGAAGAAGTCAGTAGTACATTAAGTAAGGTATCCACTAATCTAAAGTGGAAGCCATTGCAATTAAAATTCAATAGCTACAAAGTGTTTCATCAATGGCAGTGACAATAAGCCTGCCTGACCAAACAACCATTTATAAGCAATCTAATTGCTAAAAGTTATGCACAGAGATGAGAAGCAGGCCCTCATAGAATGCAGACCACAGAATTCTATTTACTTGGTCTAGACAAACAAAAGCATGTTCCTCTTCAAAACTGAAGGCACTGCATTTAATGTCAGGTCGAAGATAATTTGTCCACCGAAGATGAAAACTTTTTCCACATCTTCTAAGACCTAAACAAGGAATGTAAATTTAATAAAAATGAATGTTGTGTGATGGAAATTTTACACCAAAATTAGAGTTGGATGAACAAGGTACATTCAAATTAGCAAATTGAAGAGTTGAAACAAAATAACAATGAATCACGATTTTGTGTTATTTTCGGTCTCAACTCTGTGTGCACTCAATCTTTAAGAATGGAAATGTTAAACATTAAAATTAGAAGTAATTTCAATCCATAGATTTTTGCAGTATATATATAAATATGAATGAAGAGACTTGTATAGAAGTTCAAAGTTGTTGAAGTTCTCGACAGTGCGTCCCCGTTGAACTACAATCACGCAACTAAAAACCATTGGCGAAGAAAGAGCCAAGGAACTGGAAGAGGCAGAGATGGCGATGAGTGTGGTGATCTGATATCCAGTGGGTGAAGCTTGAAGGTTAATCCACTGCTCGATGATGCCATTTGAGTAGCTGCTGTTGATTCTTTTGAGTGTCGCCGGAGCCCTAGTTACTTTCTCCAATTGGTTTCACGGTCGTTGGTTTTGCATAGCTAAAATTATGGAAATGAAGAGGTGGGTCCCTCTCGATGTTAGCATCAGCCCTCAGATTTCAAAGCGAAGAGGCAGTTTAAATTTTATTTGCTTTAATGACTTGTACATAATGCTTGGTTTAGTTGTATGTCTTAAAATTCAAGACTCTGCATTAAGAAATTGTACCTTATGCATTATAAATAATAAAAGTCTAAATGCTTTATTAGTAGTAAAGATATATATATATATATATATATATATATATATATATTATATACATATATTAATTACTTTAATATATTAATATAATATATATCTTAATAATATTCTTTATTATTTTAAATCTTACATAATTATCTCTATAATTATATATCTATTAAATAGTATTTATCTTTTATATATTATCTAATAATATGTATATGAGTAGATAATTATTTATATTTATCTCTATTTATTTGTTTAAGATTATCATTCTAATTATCTAATAAGTAGATGACAATATCAATTCAAATAAATACATCTTTTATTTAATATCCAATAATAAATAAAAGACTAGATAACTATTTATTTAATTATCATCCAATGGCAATTAAATCACTTACAAGATCTCATATTGTACTTTTAGTCCCCGTACTTTGAGATATAATTAATCACACATTAATTTAATCTCAATGATGATTTTGGTGCATAAACAATATCTGATATCATTTATTCAATAGTTTAATTGCATCTGCTCAGTTGTGCTCATCGGTGTAACCCTCAAGTGTTTTAGGAAATCAGCCATGATGCAGTAGTAATGTCATCTTTACACACCATATACTAATATAATCTAATGCCTCTTTTCTCTCATTAGATTGTGCTACTGATGTAGTAGCCACAGCTGCCTGTGCTGACCTAGGCGGACTTTGAATTGGAGCAGCTGCTGCTTGTTGTGCCACTGCTTGGCCTTGTGGCTTGTTATTAACCCATGCATCTCCAGCAGGAGCAACATAATTCGAGTCGAGTAGAGCTCCAAGCAAGGGAGTGACCTACGGTCTAACACTTTGTAAGGTCACCTACCTACGAATCTGATCTTGACGCGACACCTTCCAACGAGTGCGAAATCCTCGTTAAGAGTTTAACGGATCGATCACACACACGAAACCCGGAGACGAACACAATGATAGACGTAACGACGAACGACCCGACACGTGTATTTCTCCGAAACGACTCTATGAAATCACTCAAGTTCGTACGTGCACTATACGAGCTTTGAACGATAATATCTGCAAAAGTCCTTTGAATAAAACGAACGGATGCTCTGTTTGCTATCAAGTTCAACGAAACCTCTGAGCCATCAAAGATCCTTGAATTTTCATAGATAAGTTCATTATATAGCCGATAAGTTCATGTAGACATTCCTCACGAACTTATTCTCATAAGTTTGTCTAGACGCTCCTCACGAACTTAGCTTCACTAAGTTCAAACTCTACCATTTGAACTTATTCTTGAACTTGTTCTTGAACTTATCTTTAAAATTGTTCTTGAATTTATCTTTGAACTTGTTCTTGAACTTATCTTTGAACTTGTTCTAGAACTTATCTTTTAACTTGTTCTTGAACTTATCTTCACCTAGAACTTATTTTCACCTAGAACTTATTCTCACCTAGAACTTATTCTAGAACTTAATCTAGAACTTATTTCTAGAACTTATTGTAGAACTTACCATGCAAATATAAACATCATACACAATCATGATATCAATAACAAAAACTAGACTGCTGTCGTCACACCGGATGTACCAACAGACTCCCCCTTGACGATAGCTTCTCGTTGTTGTTCATTGATCGCAATAGACTATCAGATTCAGAGACTATGAATACCGAAAATAGATAGTTATTGTCACATCGGGTGTATCAACAGACTCCCCCTTGACGATAGCTTCTACTAGATATTCATTACTCTATAGAACTAGGCTTATTTAGTTACTACCTACATCGAGTCCCAGCTCAACATACACTTTGACAACTTTCTGATATTTCCTGCCTTCAGATCTCAAATTCTCATCAAAAGAAATTCCCTGATCATGAAGTCTGTGCAGGTCATCTTTATATAGATTGACAAGGAGCAAGGGATCGTAGACTCTCAAAATCACCTTTTCTTGTATGTTCTCCATGATTGCCTCTCTAGTTTCGCTGTCCTCACTGGTTTGTAGACTAACTTAGTCCATGTCTTACCAATCAAAGGATTT
Source organism: Centrapalus pauciflorus (assembly GCA_020465985.1). Taxonomy (NCBI): domain Eukaryota; kingdom Viridiplantae; phylum Streptophyta; class Magnoliopsida; order Asterales; family Asteraceae; genus Centrapalus; species Centrapalus pauciflorus. Next base: position 217,619 of record JAANYP010002886.1, on the reverse strand, counting down.
ATTCTTTATTTGAACAATAGCTCTTCTACCAACTCTTGGATTAACTTTTTAAATCTTCCAGAATGACCCTTCCTTCTGATAGTTTTTGCACGTACTTCAGCATAAGAATCGTGTTCTAGATTTATAAGGTCCTTCCAATCTAAATCAATCATTTCACACTTCAGAATCTGATTCATCATTTAGTGCAGAACTCAGCACATCTAGATCTATCAGATTCTTGTCTAAATTCACCACTTCTTCATCGTTTGACTTCCAATCTAGTACATCTTCAAAGTCGAACTTCATTTCTTCTTCATCCAACCCTGAAAATGCTCCTATCAGACCATATCTAAATCCTTCTCTTTTCCCTTGTCGGCGGCAATCAACACCGATTCTGAATCATTTTCTTGAAAGATCTGCAAGCTCACTATTCGGGCCATCTTGGGCCATCTTGTTTGACTTCTGTACAATTTCTCCCCCTGAGATGGACGATCTTTCAACAACTCCTCCAGTATAGCCTCCAGATTTGCAATCTGCTGCTGCTGATAAGTCTCTGTCTGATCCAACTGGTCATTAAGATGTTGAAGTTCACGAATCGACTTTGTCAGCTGAAGAATCTGTACTTCTATTAAAGTTCCTATTCTAACACTGTATAGACTTAATCAACACATGAAACAAGTCATAATATGTTAGCCGGACATCTGAATCCATTATTCAACGATAAAAATGCAATGAAACTTTCCTTACTTACATTCTTTGATGGTTTAGAAGGTAAACCAAACACTAGAATTAAGTTCGAGAGAAACAGTCGTTATCTTCGTTAAACAGTCACAAAATCATATGTTTTGAAAAACTTTGAACAATTTTCAACTTTTTCAACTTATCACTGAACCCTTCAAACTTTGAACAAGTTCCGACCTTGATCCTATTTATTAAAGATAAAATGAACTAAACTAAAATAAAATAAAATGAAGGCCCAACACGATGATAAACGTAACGACGAACGTCCCGACACGTGAATCTCTCCAAAACTCTTTTCTAATCGCTCACAAGTTCGTAATCGCCTTCCAAGTTAATTTCTGCAAAGATTGTTAATCAAAACTGATTAACCCTTAATTATAAGCCTTAACTTCGAACATGGCCCAGACTAGTTCGTGAAGGCCCAAGCCCACGAACTTGTCCATCAACAAGTTCGAAGTGTTGTTCATTGATCACAATAGATTATTAGATTCAGAGACTATGAATACCGAAACTAGACAGTTATTGTCACATCGGGTGTATCAACACATTTTCTGTCCGTCTCTGACTATGACTCTGGCAGTCAGCAAATATCCATTTATCTATTCCAACTACAACAACCACCTCAGGAGAAGGTGGCAAATTTGGCAAGAAGTGGCGGATTATCATCATAACGAATCTCGGATATAGCAAAAACTTCTCGGGACTGGGCGCCGTTACCTGAGGAACAAATTCGGCAAAGAAGAAGCTCGAAAAACTATAAGGCTTATTATATTTAAGTGAGATCATCCAGGATTGTTGTTTGGACGTCATCACATCAAAACCAGCCTTCTTAGATGAAAGGCATACCAGAAGAACATACATCAGCGCTACTCTTAACAAAAGATGGCTTGGCTATATCTTGTGCATAGCCCATCCTCTGATACGCTGCTTGTCGTATACGAGCAGGAAAATCAATAGGACCATTTTCCATTTCCACAGTTCCCAAATTTAAAATTACTCTCAGATCATCCGCAGAAAAAACAATAGCCTGGTCATTCACTGTAGCTCGAAGAACCTGAGGAATCACTGAACTATCCTAGCGTTGAGTACTCCAAAATTGTCGAATGTATTGAATCAGAAGCGTTGGACTGTGAGTCAGTGCATATGCTACGCGTGATCTTGTTAGAAATTCAAGAATTTCCTTATATCGGCCTACCTCAGGTGCTTGCAGGTCAATGCTGACTACCATATTATGCTTGCTGACAAAAACACGATCTGCCATTCCTGCACATATAATATATAGTTAGAATTTGAAAATCAGAATTTTTTAAAACAAATAAGTTCACACGAAATTAGCTAAGTTTGTGCGGACTTACTAACCTAGGAACTTAGACTTAAATTTTCACGAACTTAATATCATACGAACTTGCTGATATTCTGAATTAAGTTCGCATTCTCCTTATGGTCGTACGAACTTGTTCTTGAGGAACAAGTTCGTGGTCGGCGCCGTTAAAACTAAACTCCTGATTTACAACTTTTTAGACTTAATCAATCAATGAAACTAGTCCTAAAAGCTTGTAATCGAGTTTATTGATATTCTATTTTAAGTTTTATAGTCTAAAACTTGGTATTTTGAACACCTAGTTTTTTGTTATTTAAAACCTAAAACACACGATTAAAACCCGTTTAAACTCCCAAATATTACTTACGTTGTTGTTTGGTAGTTAAAACAACAGTAGAAAAGTGTAAATTCGAGTTTGAACAGTTAAATCTTCGTGGAACCAGAATAAAATCGTGAAACACCAACAGGTTCATGATAGCCGAATAAGTTCGTGATCGCCAAAGGTAAGTTTGTGAGTATGGAAGTTCGCGATTAGGTGAATAAATTAAATTTGTTTGCCCTATTTATAGCCCAATCACTGTGATACGAACTTATGTGACTCAAGTTCGTACGAACTTAAGTTCATGCGAAGTTATGCTCATAAGTTCGTTCTGACTTAAGATTCCACGAACTTAAGTTTAAATTTTGAAAAACTTTGAATAAATTTCAACTTTTTCAATTTTGCAACTTTTTCAATTATTGCAACTTTTTCAATATTCGTTTTCCAACTACGATGCATCCTAGTAACTGACCTCGATCCTATTTATTGAAACTTTACCTAGTAAACTAAAAATAAACTAAAATTAAATAAAATAAGATAGAAATAAACTAACGTAAAATTTAAATGAAAAATAAATTGCAAGAATAAAATAAACACACTAACTATTTTTACGAGAGACTCATAGAAAGTTAAATTAGATAGCTTTGCCAACTCACTTTCGGTGTTGCACTTTCACATTTTGGAATTTTTTGATTCCCTTTATTGTTTGTTTTAACATACATACCATGTCGATTGTTAGTATGCTTATCCAATTAAACACTCAACACATAGAAATTTCCTTTGGCCTTTTTATTTATCAATAAATTAGCTTACGTGTCCCACACTTAGACATACTTCTATGATCAAGACAGACATACAATTATTACAACTTTTCGGTTTATGCAAGTCATCTTTAAAAGTCAAACTTCGGGCACAGTTCTGTATTTACATACAACCGAATGCCTTAGTTTGTCTTCGGGTAAAGCATACTTCTTTTATTTGGACATGATAGTGGTGACAGGTCTATACTTACATACAAAAAAGCAACATATCTTGCTATATTGAGTCAAAACAGCGGTGATAGGTCTGTACTTACATACAATAGAGCGACATGTCTTGACTCTCTTTACATTTCATGCTTGCTCTTTTTTAAGATGTATATTGATGAAACTTTACATCCCCCAGACCAATTTACATACCTCATTCATAATTATTGTATATGAGCCTTTAACACATAAATTAAGACCTTTTGGTCATACGTCTAAGTTAGTTATCCATATGACAATTTCTTGATTGTTTTATTAGCTATTAGGAAAACCTTCATGTGTTATGCCTACCAACATATCAGAACATGAACATGTATATCACTTTGATTTTATAGTGCATTATGTGTGAAAGTTTAACACTTAGAGTTTGTTAGACTGTGCTAAATTTCGTCATGTTGAACCATGGACTCTAAGACTTCTCTCTTTATTTACATTCTCTCATTTTTTTTAAGAAAAGTAACTAATAAGACAAACTAATAACAAAAACAATATATAAAAGAAAGATTAACCACTTGAGGTCAGGTTACTATGGGTTACGCATCCCATTTAGTTGGACTAACAACTAAATGGGTGATCTATCAAATGCTTCTGTGAACAGATCCTCATTGTCGTCTTCCGTTGGAACTTTGACCAATTTCATCAGGTTTTTCTCAGCACAGTCACGAATAAAATGATGTCTTATATCTATGTGCTTAGTCTTACTATGGTTTACCGGATTATTGGTATTTGCAATCGCGGATTGATTGTCTATCCTAGTAGGAGTATGAGTATAAGTCAAACAGTAATCCTGTAATTGTTGTTGAATCCACAGAACCTGTGAACAACAAGTACCCACAGCTACATATTCGGCCTCGCATGTTGATACGGCTACCAAAGTCTGTTTCTTGCATTGCCAGGACACCAGTCTCCCTCCTAGGAACTGACAACCACCAGTTGTTGACTTTCTATTCGAGATGCACCGTCCATAATCTGAGTGTGTGTATGCTTCCAATTCTAGATCTCCATCAGCATGATACCAAAGTCCCAGCTTCGGTTTTGACATCAGGTATCTCAGAATCAGCTTCACAGCCTTCATGTGCGTCTCCTTGAGGTTAGCTTGAAACCTGGCATAAACGAAAACAACAAACATTATGTCAGGTCGAGAAGCAGTTATATACATAAGTGACCTGATCATGGCCCGATATAATGTCGGATCCACATCAGTATCACTATAAGTACCCGGTCCGAGATTGTAATTTACTTGAATTGGAGTACTGAAATGTGCTATAAGCTTTGATCCTTCCTTCCCGAAGCGCTCTAAAATTTCATAGACATATTCATCTTATGAATGAACATTCCCTCCTTTCGTTGTTCAACTTGTAAACCCAGAAAGAAGTTCAGCTCTCCCATCGCACTCATCTAAAACTTGGACTTCATAACCTTCTCAAAATCCTGGCACATTTGTTCATTTGACGACCCAGAGATGATGTCGTCCATATAAACTTGTACCAGTAAGAAATCATCACCTTTCTTTTTAATGAACCGTGTACTATCTATTCTCCATCTCTCGAACCCATTTTCCAAGAGATGAGTAGACAGGGTCTCATACCACGTTGTAGGTGCCTAATGTTACCTATGCAGAGCCTTATGCAATTTATATAATCTATCTGGATACTTGGGATTAGTAAACCCTGGCGGTTGCTCGACATACACCAATTCCTTCACTTTCTCGTACAAGAAGGCACTCTTGACTTCTAGCTGATAAACTTTGAAGCCTTTGAAGGATGCAAACGCTAGAAACAATCTGATAGCTTCATCCCTTGCAACTGGTGCAAACACCTCATTGTTAATCTATCCCTTCTTCTTGGTTGAACCCCTTGACTACAAGTCTTGCCTTGTTACGTGTAACGATGCCGCGATCATCCCTTTTGCACATAAAGACCCATTTGGTCCCTATAGCAACTTCTCCACGAGGCAACGACACTAACTCCCAGACTTCCAGCTTTTTGAACTGTGAGAGTTCTTCTTGCATTGCTTCAACCCAAGAATTATCCTTCAGAGCCATTTGTACGTTCTTCGGCTCAACTTGTGAGATGAAACAAGAGTATATACAAGTGTGAAATGCCTCGGAGTCATTGATCAAAGATAACAACGCTGTGTTATTATTCACACTACTCCGAGTTCTCACACCAGTATTTGGATTCCAAATGATGTCTTCAATAGGATGATCCTTATTTACTCTTGATGTTTCAACCACATCAACTTGAAGATTGTCTCTAAAATATGATCCAATTTCTCCTAGTGGGGGTATGATCTTTCCCTAAATGCAGTTACCGTATGCTGCCATAGAGGATGCAAGAAGCTTTAATTGTTCCTCTGTCGTCTTAGCATTCATACACATTTTGGTGTGTCCCTGAGAAGATGATCCTGAGTTTTGTGGTTGATCTTCCCATTTTGAAAACCCTAGAAAGGCCCTAGCACTTGATTCTTGAGCTTCTGCAGGTATGCCTTCTTCTTCTCTAGAGTAGATAGCTTTGACTTTCCGAAGAACATTTCAGGATCTTGTACCTGATCGTATTCCATCTCCTTCTTTTGAATTTTAAAGTTATAGGCCCTCCGTGTTCCGATAACTTCTTGAAGAGTGAGAGTGTCTAACTTATCTTGATCATGCTTGATCAAAGCCATGTACATTTCCCACTTAGTCGGTAACGCATCTAAAAGTTTGTCAATCATTTCAGATTCTTGATACTCAACTCTGTGATTATGAAGCTCAGTCAAAAGATGATAGAAGCTTGTGACTATGTCATCCAAGTTCTCACTCTTCAGACCCTTAAAGATCGCAAACTGTTGTTTTTACAACTAATTTCTCCCCTTCCTCACCCTTGGATTTCCTTCAAACCTCTTCTCTAGAGCATCCCAGAGTTCTTTAGAAGTTCTGTGATGTTTAAATGTATGTAGAATCTCCAACGGTAAATCCATTTTGATAGAAGACGTAGCCCAATTTTCAGCTTCATAAACTTTGTTATCCTCATCTTTTATTTGCAGATAGGATAGAACTTTCATCCTGCCCTCGAGCACTTGTGTAGGGGGAACATACCGTCATCTATGCATATCCATATACGTATATCATTAAAACAAGCAAAATCTGCAAACCTATCTTTCCACCAATAATAGTCCTCGATCTTCATAAGCTTAGGTGGTGAATTGGATTTGCCCACTTCATGATCCATTTCAAAAAACTTGTGTAGACTTGACATTCTTGTAAAACTTTTTCTTCACGAACTTAAATTATTTAATTTTTAAAATAAATTAGAAAGTAGTTCGTACAGACTTAGATTAAGTTCGTACGAATTTAATTTAAATTCGTTTTATTAAAATAAAATTGTTTGAAATTAAGTTCGAGGACACTAAGTTCATGAGACCACAAGTTCGTGTAACCCTAGTTTGTTTCTGCCAAGTCCATCCCTGACAAGTTCGTGATGGACAAGTCCATTGAACCCTAAAACAAGTTCGTGGAATCTGACAACTTCGTGCACCACAAGTTCATGGAGGAGCGTGTCTTACAAGTTCGTGGAAACACTTTTATCCCACTAACTTCATATGCCGCAAGTTCGTGAAATGGCCAAAAATTTGACTTTTTCAAAAACTGAGATTAAATCAATGTTTTTAAGACTAAAAACAATGAATCTCACTATTAGGCACAAAAAATACCACAGTCAAACCTGTTCTACATCTTAGGGGGAGATTATTAATCAAACCTACTGATGCACTTAAAGGTATAATTTAAGGCCTGTGAATGCCTTATTAAAACCTGATAAGTGATTTGAAATATTAGTCAAAGCTGTTTACCTTGTTGCATTTGTTGCAACTAAGGCAGATTGTCCAAGCTGTTCTATTCTGTTGAACAGGCTGGACATAAACTGTCTACGCTGCTCTAACCTGTTGAGCAGTTTGGACAATCTCTAAGTGTTCTGTTCTTTGTGAATAGGCTAAACGCTTTATGGAATATGTGTCCATGTCCTCGTGTATTGTTTTGGACTACAAGATCAGTTTACAAAGTCGAAGACATAGTGGAAAAACAGAAGCTGCAAAGACTGCCTACGCTGTTCTGTTACATGAAAACAAACTGGATATTTGAAATGGGTGACAGATCATTTCTTATATCAAAATGGCCATAACAGAAGATGAAAGGTTTAAAGTTGACATTCTTCTTTTAGTTAAAGCCTTCTACAACAGAGACAAACATGAAAAGACAACGATTCTGCAATGTAAAGACAATTCTGCTTTCTCAGAACGTGAAGAGAAGTTGTTTTGTCTTTTTGGAAAGACATCCAACTATCTCTATGTCCAATGAGGAAGCTTCACTGAGATTCTCAGTGAGAGTATTAAAGGAAGCTTCTGAGAAATGTGAGATAACCAAGAGAGTGTGATATTCAGAACATGCAAAGAAGTGTGTTTTCATGCATGCAAGTATGCTTGAATAAAACAGTGAAGTGTGTCCAAGCTTTCCATCTGTCTATCTTGTAGACAGTGAGTTCATCATAGTGAGTGTATTCATTGTGTCACGTCTGAGTGTGTCTTAGATTAGTTAAACATCTGTTGCATCTGTCATCCCAGCTTGAACCATTCTGCAGTTCAGGCCTGTTTGTAATTAACACTTGTTGATAACATACACAAACATTGAGAAACCTCCCAAGTTCAGTCATCAGAACTTCTCTAGTTGGAAGTGCACAATGATGCTCTATTTGGAGAATCTGGATGTACAACTGCCAGAGATAGTAACGAAAGTTCCCTATGTGCCAACTTCAGTTACTACTATCACTCCTGCTGCTGAAGGAGCTATTCCTTAAATCAGGACATTTGAAAAAGCAAAAGCTCAATGGTCTGATGAAGACAAAGGCTGGTAGGTCTTGATGCAAAGGCCAGGAACAACCTGGTTATTTCTCTTATTGATGATGTGTTCAAACAGGTTGAGAAAATGAAGACTGCAAAGAAGATGTGGGATGCGTTATGTACCGTCTATGATGGTCCCACTATCAAACTGGATAACAGGATCAACAATCTTGTTAGACAGTATGAACTCTTCTTAGCAAAGCCAAAGGAGTCTCTCACTGAAACTTATACCAAATTCATTTCTCTAATCAATGATATCAAAGCTGTTGGGATCACTAAGGATAGCTTAACTCTGGTAAAAAAGTTTTTGGACATTCTGCCTGAGGGATGGAATTATTTTTCTACTATCCTAAGAAACTCAGGCACCATCAAAGGTATGGATCTTGAAAATCTTTATGGGTCCTTACTAAATGATTAACTATCAAGAAAACAGAAAAGAAATGCCTTGGAGATGACCAAAATAGGTGCTGCCTTAGTGGCCAGAGTGAGACAACCTGCTTCTCAGGTATGTGAAGTGTTCACACAAGCTGATCAACAGGCTAATGATGAAATGGAAGAATTGTCTGAGGAAGAAGAATGTGAAGACCTTACTAAATTTAATGATGAACAAATGATTGCCATGCTTTTCAGAAAATACAATAAGAAGAGGTTTTGTGGAAAGATACTGCAAAAGAAGTCAGGTGCCATAAAAAAGAAAGCATTTGACAAAACTAAGGCTGAGGGCTTTAAATGTGGCAAAACAGGCCATGTAGCTGCTGAATGTGTGTCTACAGTTGTTGGCTCAACATCTAAACCATACAAGACTAATAAGGACGATGTCTACAGGGTTAAGTATCTAATGGCCATGGCTAAGCTGAGAAAGTTGGAAGACTCGGTGGCTTCCAACAAGTAGAAGGGACTCATGGCTGAGACATGTGAATGGGAGGAATCTGACTCATCATCACATGATGAAGCTAACAATTGTCTGATGGCCAACACCGATGTCCCATCTCAAGCAATTTCTAACAGGACCTGGCTGAAGCTGATGTTGTCAGTAGCTTGGAGAATTGGAACCAACAATAATGTATAAGGTACAAAATTTTATAGACTACAGTTCTGATGAGAAAGTTAAAATGTTTGAATATTTACTTGTTGATCTAAAAGCTGCTATTGAGAAGCATGATTCTTTGTTGTCTGAGATCTCCAAGTTAAAAACTGATCTTGAGATAAAAACTAATAAACTGGACAGCTTCCATAAGTTAGAAACTGAACTTGATGAAGTAAAACAAATCAATACCATATTATTAGAAGGAAAAAGAGAGACAGACACAAAGCATTCCAAGCTTCAAAAGATTGTTGACTCTTGGTGCCAATATGCACAGAAAGTCAATCATTGTATCAGTCAACAGATCTCTGCTCAAATCTAAGCCTATCTTGGAGGCGATCTTAATACAGCAGCCTCAATTATTGAGATAAATAATCTGGAAAAAAGACTTATCCACTCTTGGTGAGCTTCCAAGTACTTTCATTCAAAAAGTAAATGAAAAGCTAGTCTCAACAAATAGGTTAGTCAGGCCTCAAAACACTGACAACTTGTGTGAAAAAGTTCTAAAAACTGATGATGGAATGTGTTCTCCATCAAATCAGTCTGCTAAGTGCACAGCTGGGTCACACAAGCAAAAGAAGGTGTTGGGAATAAATAATAGTGATGAAACAATTATATTGTATATAATTGTAAATACTCAATAGATTAGGGGTTATATGTGTAAATACACAATACTTGTGTATTGTGTATAAATAGAAATGTATGCTACGCATGCTGCTATGAATCGAAGATTACACACACACATATGGATCTGATTTAGAGAGAATAGGAGAAGTGCTTTGCAAGAAAGCCAAGAACATCAATGTAATATTTTCTCTCTTAATCATTCAATAGATTGTGTTTGATTGTTAATTGTTCATATGAATTGTTCGATATGATTGAATTGCATGAAAAATGAAATCACAGAAGGGATAACAAGTTCAAACTGCAGCTTTGGACACTAAACCTGTCACAAAGACAGGTTATGGATCTAAAGCTGATTGTAAGAAACCTGTTAATCCTTTTGATGGTGAACAAACGTTTTCAAAAGGTAAGCAACCTGCTTTCAATAGGGGTAAGTCTCATGTTGAATGTAAACCTGATGTGATTTCAAATAAGTTGTTAAATCATAGTGGAAAACTGGTTATAAATTAAGGTAAGTCTTTTAAAACCAGAAGCAGTGATTATGTTGATAGGCAACATCCATCACATCTCAGTAAGGGCAAAGGCAAAGCCATTGCTCAACCCGAGAAAGTTCGGAATAAGTTTCCCAAACCTGTGGAATGAAAAAGGTCAATCAAACTTCATATATTTGATCTCTGCCCTCCTAAAAAGAGGAAAGAGGACACAAGTAAAGCTGTTGCTGTTGTGCCTTCTACTCAAACTGTTGATTCTTCTAAAAATAGTAATAAGTTTGCTAAACCTGCTGAGAAGTCCAACAAAAATGTTCCAGAATGTGTTTCTGGAAGTACTTCTTCAAAAAAGTCTAAAAGGAGAAAATTCTATAAATGTGGAAAGAAGACACATATGGCCAAAGAGTGTCACGAAACTGAGGACATGAGGCTCGCTGACACTGCTAGTTCCAACATTGCAAAAACCAGCAGTGATGGACGTAACATGGTCAATGAGGATAGTATCCCCTAAAAAACTAATATTTTCTGTTGACACTCTGCAGGTTAAACAACCATCCCAGGTTTGGTACATAGACAGTGGCTGCTCAGGCCACATGACAGGTTGCAAGGACTTGCTGAACCACCAGTCTAAACCAATGTATGAACCACCACCACGAAGAAATATCAATATGGTTCAACTTCTCCTGCTAAGGATGAGCGATATTACAATGCAAACCAACGTGATCAACCCCACTTTCATGTGGAGACTAATATGAGTTTTTCACAATTTTAAGAGTTCACGGAATACATGAAGCAACAATCGGCTTTTAACGAGATGCTGAGTCGACAAATGAGTCAGATAGCAGAATCGCTCACATGACGAGAGGAGGGGAAGCTTCCAAGTAACACTGTTCCAAATCTTTCGCATGCACATGGAAAAGAAAAGAAGCATGAAGTGAACGAAGTATCTAAGGTGATTACTCTGAGAATTGGTAGAAAGGTGGATGATAAAATCGAGATGCCAAAAGAACAAGAGGTAGAAGAAGACACCGACACTGAAGTTGTGTATGAAGAGATAGCTGATCTTAAGAAGAAGGAGGGTTCTAAGAAAGTTACTTTCAAGGAACCAATCAAGGCATACATTTCAAATCAAAAAGTTGGGGAGGCGGTTAGGGATCAGGACACCACAGATCCTCCTCCTTACATCGCCGCACCAGAAAATCCGAAATCATCTCCATATGGTAAGAGAGGTCCATAACCCGAGGAATTGTGGGATTTATTCAATCAAGTCAAGTCAAGATCAATATCCCATTGGATCAAATATTCCAAAAGATCTCTGCACGCAGAAAAGAAAGTTCAAGGTCTCGCTTCCCAAGCAGATCAATTTAACAGAGCAAGTGAGTGCAGTGATCTATAATTCCTTGCTACCAAAGATAAAAGATTTTGGATCACCTTTGATTCCAGTAACAATTGGCAATGTACAAATCAAAAAGGCATTACTCGACCTTTGAGCCAATGTAAACATTTTACCTTGCAATTTGTTTGAAATACATGATTTGGGCCAATTACAGACCACAAATATAATCTTACAGCTGTCAGACCTGCGCCACCCTACACCCTCAAAACAGTGAGATTTTGTTGGGAAATAATCTAAATATCTCAAGTTGTTAGTAGTATTTCTGTGTAATTACAAAGTTCAAGCTGCTAGTTCAAGAAGTTCAAGCTGCTAGTTCAAAATGTTCAAGTTGATAGAGTTCAAGTTCACGTTGTTCAAGAAGTTGTTAACAGAAAGTGCTACAAATCTGGAAGTGATAAAGATTTCAAGATTTGAAGATCTTCCAAAAATATCTACTCAAGAGAAATCGCAGTTTGTTAAGGAAACAAATCAGAAGGTTATAAATAGAGATAGACTAGGTCTTTCTTATGTAAATGGTGCTAAAGAAATTCATATTGTAACTTGTATTATGATTAAGTTTCTCAAGCCTCTAAGGTTGTAAAACCTAAGAACAATCTGTGTTCTTCGTCTAATCAAACAGATTAGAGGTTTTTTAATCAGTGGTTGGTAATACAAAGGTTTTGGTATTAATTGTGTTTATCGATTTAAATTGTATTGTTCTGAAAGTTTTTCTTAAAATAATTGAGTAATATTCTGCAAACTTCTTAATTGGACTTTGATCAGAACAAGATTATTGGTTTAACTCAGATTCATTCAAACCAGTTAGTCTTAGGTGATTTGATTTTGACAACTGTTATCAGAGCCACAGGTTCTATTTTTATTCTTTGTTTTGAAAGTAAGAAACTTTCGTCTTTTAATATATAAATCTTTTCTGCAATGGAGTTTGATGGTAGCAGTAGTGGATCTAGGCAAGGACTTAAGATGCTTATGCTCAAACCCACTGAGTTCAAGATGTTGAAACTCAGGATTCAACAGCACATTCAATTTTTTGACTATGCCCTATGGGAAGCTGTCAAAGGCTAGTATGAATGCAGTCAAAGCTCACCCTATTTTACAGGTAGCTATTCCTAATGCTTATCAACATCAGTTTAAAAAGTTCTATACTACTCATTCTCTATGGCTTGCATTAGAGAAAAGATTTGCTAGCAATGCTTGCACAAAAAGAAATCAAAAGGATGTTTTAAAACAGTAGTATGAGAATTTTTCTGGTGAAAAGAATGAAAACCTTAATCAAATCTTTGATAGGTTTAATAAATTGATAGGTGAATTGGAGAGTTCTAGGGTTAACCTAGATCAAGATGAGGTAAAACAGAAAGTTTCTCAGGTCTCTTGGTGAAGAATGGACAGTCTATGTTGCACAGTGGAGAAGAAAGGACACTCTAGATGAAATAGAGTTGGATGATCTCTACTACAGCTTGAGAGTGTCTGAGTCTGAAATAGAGAATAAAAAGAAAACATTTTCTTATAATCAAAACACTGCTATATTATCCTCTGCATCTAATGATTAATCAAACAGCTGTGATTCTTTTACAGGTACTGATGGCAATAATTCTGAGGTCAATTATGAGAATCTGTTGCAAGTGATGGAATATGTGCTCTCAATCCAGAGGATCTGTAACAAATCCATCCAGATGGTCTAGAGGAGATGGATTTAAGGTGGCAACATGTCATGCTGATAATGAGGGCTAAGTGATTTCTCAAAAGTACTGGTGGCAGAACAAACTTTCAGGCCAGATCATAAGGCAAGCCAACCTTTGACAAGTCAAGGGTTGAATGCTTTAAGTGTCCCTTAGTTAACTTCCTAAAAACCTTTGGTTGTCCATGCACTATCCTGTATAATAAAACTCACTTAGGTAAGTGTAAGGTCTACCACTACTAGATCTATCTAGACCCGCATCCGTGAACGAGTGCGGAATCCTCGTTAACGGTTAGACGGACAACTCTCAACTACGAAACACGGAGACTATCAAAGGCTGAACGAACGACTGACGAACGATCCTACGAACTGATTCTCTCCGAAACGGACCTAAAGCTGATGATAAACTCGAGATCGCCTTAAGCTTAATTCCTCATGAATTCTGCTAAAAGTCTCCTAATGACTCGAGTCTATCCCTAATTATAGACCCTGATTCGAGTCTGATGTGGGCCAAACTCGAATCTGGCCCAAGGTCCATTCGAGTCTGTCCACAATGACATTCTCGAATCTGGGCACATTCGAATCTAAGGCTACATTCGAATCTATCACAGATTCGAATGTCTACCCTTATTTGATTCGAATCTAGCCAAAATTCTTAAACACCTAAGTGTTGAAACTTATGTTTTTACTTATGCTTGAGCTAATCTTTGTTCTTTATGTTTGAACTTCTTGTAATACGTTACATCAAGTTCAAACACACAATCAATAACAGTCAAACACATATAAACATATATATCAAAACACTCGATAATTCACAATACTCTGAATATTACTTAAACCAAAATATTAGATCGATTAGACTGCTATCGTCACACAGGGTGTACCAACAGACTCCCCCTTGACGATAGCTTCTAATTATTTACATCAAGTTCAAGTACTAGAACTATATATACTACTGCCTGCATATAATCCAGCATCTATACAAACTTTAACTACCTTCTAGAACTTCCTGGCTTCAGATCTCCATGCTTCAGTGAAGAAGATAGGCTGATCATGTAGCTTCTTCAGGTCATCCTTTGATAGATTTATCAAATGCAATGGATCATATACTTTCAAAATGACCTTCTCGTCTTGATCCTCCATGATGGCTTCAGCAGTGTCAATCTCGAGGTACCACCATTTCATGTTGCTCAAAATGTTCTGTGGCATCGATTTCATTGGAACCTTTTTCAGACATTTGACTGGCTTATAAATCATTCTAGCCCAAGGCCTTCCAGTATGAGGATCTATCCTTGATCCATCCTCGACCCTTTTGCCTGATCTCGGCTTAAGCCTCTCAAACTTTCCTGAACGACCCTCTTTTCTTATTATTCTTGCCATGACTTCAGCGTACGGGTCTTCGCCTATATTAACCAGTTCTTTCCATGCAAGCTCTTTTACTTCAATCTTAGGCAGTGTATTGAACGCTTTTAGTGTTCGCCTCAAGTATTGGAGGCCATCTCTTCTTTTCAAAATAAACAGCTGCAGTTCTCTGTCAAAGAACCAGCTAATAATCCCTCCAGAAAAATTTCCAGCACTTGGATTTCTCATCTTCTTCTTTATCTTCAGCTGATCTTTCTTTTGTTCCTTCTTAAACCAAAGATTTTTCAACTCAGCTCTAAATGGCTCCTTCTCTGCCTCTTCAAGTTCTTTGTCTTCAACTGAGGCTACCTTGATGTAGTCTATATCAATCACATTATGATTTTGGCCCTCATACAGTTCCGTGACCGGTTGTGAATTGATTATGACCTCGTTGACATGATCGTCCTCGTCATCTAACACTTCATCATCCGATTTCCAGTCAACGACTTCGTCTGGAATGAATTCACCTTCCTCCAACTCTTCGACTTCGTCTTCAAAATCAAATTCCATAAGCTCTTCCTCAATATCTTTCAGCGCATCTATCATATCGCTATCTAAAGTCCTTGAAGAACCTGCTTCTCCTCCTGCTCCTCCTACTTCTCCTTCTAGACTAGGCTCCCCCTCAGATTGAGCAGTCTGAGCAGCAGAAAAATCTACTGGCTCATCCTGTCTATTAGGGCTGGGATCATCGCCTTGATTATCTTCATCATCCTCATCTCTTGGCCTTTGTATATTCGGATCTTGGCACGATGTCTCCCCCTGAGCCTGTATATTTTTCATTAACTGCTCGATTAGGGAGCGCATCGCCCTTAACTCAGCTGCCTGATCGCAGACGAACGTCTTCAGCTCAACGTTCTCTTCCTAGATTTTTTCTACCGTCTTCTTCAATTCAGCATTTTCATTATCTAGATTTGCATTATGTGCCTGAATTTCACCCATTGCCTGTGTTAGGCTCAGGATTTGAACGTGTTGGAAGTCAACGCGAGCTTTGAGCTGCATAAACCTCTGGTTGTCAGCGTAGGCGGCCGAGGTAGATGGAATGGACTGAACAGGAGAAGGGATGAATGGTGGTGGAATATATGGCTCATGTTGAGGTGGTGGTGATGGTGGAGCAGTGGCTTGTGGTTCTAGAATTTGAGGTTCAGGTTGTTGTGCATCGGACGCTGAGGATGTCCTTTGCATAAACCTGTGACGCTTGGCCCGCTGCCTAGTCACCAAGGGAGCAACTTCCTCCTCTTCAAAATCTGAATCGTCAGATTCCCTTGCCTCTCTTCGCCTCGATCCTTCTTCATTCACTATCAATCTAGATCCATAGGTTCCGATTTGAATATTGGGATCTGTAGCCACTGATTCAGAAGCTTCAACTTCCAGCTCCTCCATATCTTCCGACTCTGATTCAGATGATGTCAAACCTTTATCAGCCTGTTCTGGCTCATACTCTTTCACATCTCTTAATACGTCTTCTTCTCCTTCAGGTGGACTGAGCAATTCACCAACTAATGCTGCGGCCACATCTTCATTTGCATGGGGTCCTGATGCCCATATTTCTTCTAATGTTTGCGCGATTTGCTCAGATTCTGGAACTGCACTCGAAGGCTCTGCTTCCTGTGCTTGAGGCTGCTGACTTGTGGATGGCCTAGTTGCCTGAATTTGACTCGCAGATGTTCTTTGGCGTCGCCTTTGTTGCTGAGCACGCGGTTGTTGCTGTCGTTGTTGTGGTTGTTGTTGCGGTTGAAATTCAACGACCCCTGCCCAGTTGGCATCTTCCGGGGCCTGAAACTCTCTATCCAAAATTGCTCCAAACAGTGGACGCGCAACAGGAACAGCCAATCTTCCTCGGTGTGAGGAACAATCAGCGAAAATCCTTTTGTCCATGATGGCAACACTCTGAAAGTCATTTGACGGAGGCAAGTTCGGCAAGAAATGCTGTATCAACATCATAATGAATCTTGGATAAAGCAGAAACTGTTGATTCTCGGGAGCGGATACCTGATGAACAAATTCCGAAAAGAACATCTCCGAAAAACTATATGGGCGATTATACACCATAGCGACGATCCCTGACTGAATTTTCGCCACAATATAGTCGAACCCAGCTTTCTTCGCAGCAAAGCACACCATAAACACATGCGCCAGAAACCTCCATTGTCCTATTAATCCACTTTTCATGTATGACACTTTTGTCACATCGAGGCTGTACCCCATTCTTTGAAAGGCCGCTTGCCTTATACTCAAAGGAAATTCTATTGGATCAGCTTCTTCTTCCTGAGTGCCCAACTGCAGCACTTGACGAAGCATATCAGCCGAGAATACCAATGGCTGTCCTGCAATACGAGTGCGTAGAACTGTCGGAGTGACCGAGCAGTCTACCTGCAAATGATCGTAAAACTGACGGACGTATGGTAACACAAGCTGCACATTATGTGACAGTGCATATCCGATCCTTGATTCAACGAGAAAATCAAGCACTTGACGGAATCCCTGCGCCTCAGGGAGATTCAGATCTGGATGAAGCACCATATTGTGCTTAGGAACGAACGCTCGAACAGCCATTTCTGCACAATAAACAAAACCATTAGATTCATTAAAAATCAATAAACTTGTTTAAATTTAAATCTGTTTTATTTTGAACTTGTTTAAGTACAAAATCCAACACAATTAAATTTCTACAAGTTTAATAACATTTAAATTAAATAGTGCAAATAAGCAATAGATTCGAAAGTAACAGATTCGAAGTGTCCCTATTCGAGTTTTTGTATATTCTGATATTCTCTTTTTTTGTATTTTTGTAATTTTCTCTCTTTTTTCTTTTGTTTTTTCATAAGAAAAAGCAGTAAAATAAGCTAACCTACTAACTTACTAAAAATAGAAACTTACTAAAAATAGAAACTTACCTAAATTAGCAGACTACTGTAAAGAAAGAAATACTACGACTCTAAAAGAAAATAAGCTAATACTACTAAGGTCAATTTACTCTGGGTTACGCATTCCATTCAGTTGAATTAAATACTCAAACCGTGACTTATCAAACGCTTTGGTAAATAAATCTGCATTATTATCTTCTGTTGCCACTTTTACCAGTTTGATTAAGTTCTTTTCAGCACAATCACGAATAAAATGATGCCTTATGTCTATGTGCTTTGTTTTGTTGTGTTTAACTGGATTATTAGTTATTGCAATAGTAGATTGATTGTCTATCCTAATTGGAGTTTGAGTGTAAGCCAAACCGTAATCCCGCAATTGTTGTTGTATCCACAGAACCTGTGAGCAGCAACTACCAGCAGCAACATACTCGGCCACGCACGTTGACACGGCTACCGATGTCTGTTTCTTGCATTGCCAGGATACCAACCTCCCTCCTAGGAACTGACAACCTCCAGTCGTTGATTTGCGCGTCAAGCTGCATCCTCCGTAGTCAGAATCTGTGAACGCCTCCAACTCTAGATCTCCCTCCGCGTGATACCAAAGTCCCAGCTTCGGTTTCGACTTGAGGTATCGGAGAATCCGCTTCACAGCTTTCATATGCATCTCCTTCAGATTCGCTTGAAACCTAGCACAAATACATACAGCAAACATAATGTCAGGTCTTGAAGTAGTTAAATACATAAGTGACCCAATCATGGCCCGATATAGAGTCGGATCCACATCGGTATCACTTTCAGTACCCGGCCCGAGATTATGATTCACTTGAATCGGCGTGCTGAAGTGGGCAGTCAACTTTGTTCCTTCCATCCCGAAACGCTCCAATATGTCATAGACATACTTGGTCTGATGGATAAACATGCCTTCCTTCTTCTGGTCAACTTGTAACCCCAAAAAGAAATCCAACTCCACCATAGCACTCATCTCGAACTTAGACTTCATCACCTTCTCGAAATCTTTGCACATCTGTTCGTCTGATGATCCAAAGATGATATCATCGACGTACACTTGTACCAAGATATAGTCTTCTCCCTTCCTCTTAACAAAGAGAGTACTATCTATCCTACCCCTTTCAAAACCGTTTTCTAAAAGATGGTTGGATAAAGTCTCATACCACGCCCTAGGTGCCTGATGTAATCCGTATAGAGCCTTATCTAAACGATATACTCTATCAGGATATTTTGGATCTGTAAATCCGGGCGGTTGTTCTACATACACCAACTCCTTCACTTTCCCATACAGGAAAGCACTCTTAACATCTAACTGATATACTTTAAAACCCTTGAAGGAGGCAAACGCTAGAAACAACCTAATGGCTTCCAGCCTTGCTACTGGTGCAAAAACCTCGTTGTAATCGATTCCCTCCTCTTGGTTGAAACCCTTTACAACTAACCTTGCCTTGTTGCGCGTGACTATACCCCGATCGTCCCTTTTGCACTTAAAAACCCATTTGGTTCCTATGGCAATCTCCCCTCGAGGTAATGGAACTAACTCCCACACTTCTAGTTTCCTAAATTGCGAAAGTTCTTCCTGCATCGCTTCAACCCAGGAGTTATCCTTAAGTGCCATTTGCACATTCTTAGGCTCTACTTGCGATATGAAACATGAATAGAGACATGTGTGATATGCCTCAGAGTCGTTTATCATCGACAACAACACTGTGTTGTTATTTACACTACTCCTTGTCCTCACACCCTCGTTAGGATTTCCTATGATGCTTTCTAATGGATGGTTCTTGTTAATCCTAGAGGTCTCTATATCATCAACTCTTAGATTGTCTCCTATGTCAGATCCTATTTCACCTAATGGGGGAACAGGCTCAGCTTCTACATTTTCCTCCTCACGGATGTTTTCCTCAGAGTTGGAACTCGATGCTTGAGTCTGATTCTCAGTGGTAGGTGCCTCTTGATCAGCAACTTCTGGAGATCTATCTACAGTCGCAGTAGGCTCGGATGTAGATTCAAACGTGGTCCTCGGAAAGATTTGGCCATCGTCGTTCAAATGCAACGTCGCCATGTCCTTTTCGATTGTACCTGCATTATCATCCAAAGGAATGTTAAATGACTCAAATAACTTATCATAGTCAAATATCCATTCCGGACCAGTTTGGGGTTCATGTGTATAACTTGTGACTTCAATATTATACACAATCTCCACAGTACCACTCATTTTGTTAAAAACCCGTTTGTATGGTGAGTTCGGCACGTAACCTAGGAAGTATCCTTCGTCAGCCTTTTCACCAAACTTCGGTTGATGTTTTGTTCATAAAAGAGTGCATGGTACTCCAAACGGTTCGAATCCAGTTAAGTTGGGTGGCCGTTTATTCAAAATTTCATAGCATGTTTTGTTCAATGATTTGACTGTAAGGACTCTATTTAAAATATTGCACGCGGTATTCACTGCCTCCCCCCAAAACATGGTAGGAAGCTTTGAATCCGATAGCATAGTCCTTGCAGCTTCAATCAATATTCTATTTTTACGTTCGGCCACCCCATTCTGTTGAGGTTCATATGGTGCACTGAATTGATGCACTATGCCCTTTGATAGGCAATATACACCAATTACAGAGTTTTTAAATTCAGTCCCATTATCACTACGAATATGTTTAACCCTTTTTCCGTATGAGTTCTCCACTTGGTCTAAGAACCCGATGAGCTTTGAAGCCGTCTCGTCCTTTGTACCTAAAAAGAAAACCCAAGAAAAACGTGAGTAATCGTCAGTGCTAACTAAGCAAAACCAACTACCTCCTATACTCCTTTTGTTGATTGGGCCGAAAAGGTCCATATGCAACAAATCGAATGTTGAGGCGATTGAATTCTGCTTCTTGGACTTGTGTGTCTTTTTATGTTGTTTGCCCTTCATGCAAGGTAGACACTTGTCCTCGAACTGAAAACTTTTCATGGGCACACCCTGCACCAATCCATTCTTCGTTATGTAATTCATCTTTCTTAGGTGCAGGTGAGCCATGCGTCTGTGCCACAGTACTGATTCCGTCTCTGAAGCTTTGGATAATAGACAGATTGGCCCCATCGAAGTCTCCGGCTTGTTCATATCCAACATGTATAAGTCATTCTTCCTTGGCGCCCGCATCAATACCCATTCTTCAGGAATTTTGAATCCCGACTTTAGCACTAACGCCTCAGTGTCAGTAAATAACACCGAGTTCTTCTTATCACAGATTTGAGATACACTAATGAGATTGTGAACCAGTTTATCAACGTGATAAACTTGGTCCAACTTTATTGTCCCATTAGTGACCACTCCGGTACCCGTGATATTTCCACCTTTGTTACCAGCGAATGATATGAATCCCCTATTACCTCCCTTGAAGTCTGTGAGTAGACTTCTTTCCCCCGTCATGTGCCTGGAGCAACCACTGTCGACGAACCACTTGTTGTTTGGACCTGTAGTTATCTCCTGCACATGAAAGAAAAGAGGTTAGTTATCACGGGGAACCCAAGCCATGACTGACTTGGTAATACCATTCTCGTCCACGTACGTGAACTCTTTCGAGTACCCATCTCGCCTTTCAAGTGACTTGGGCCTTTGAACTGAATTCTGTTGTGGTGCCGAGTGATTTAATTTCACTCTTTGCCTTGGTGTAGGCATTTGTTGTGGAGCTCTAGAATAACTCCTATTATATCCATTTCTGATTGTGATCCCTGAGCTCTTACCGGTGCATACTGTCTAACTGGAGTATGAGACCTAACTGGAGTGTGTGACCTGCTAGGTGTGGTGCTCCTATAGACTTGTTGTGGTGCTGACCTAGATTGATTATTGACACGATTCGGTGAATTTGTCCTAATCACTTCCTTTGGTCCAACCTTAACCGGTGTGTTTTTCACAACTTGTTTGGGTGCGGCCTACACAGTTTTATCGTTAGGTTGAGAACTACTGCTGCTTGCCACACTGGTTGAGGGATTAACAGGCGTTGGGTTCACTGTCTTAGGGGTAACATCGGCTTTCCTAAGTGGACAGTGAGAAGCAACATGCCCCTTCTCGTGACATCTGAAGCAAAACATCTTATCTATGGACTTTTTGTGTGTTCCCTTAGATCTAGGTGTCTCACTAGTGTCTATTTCCTTTGGAACATCTACGGTGTCTGGCTCGTCGACCTAGTCAGCCCAAGAAATTTTTTGTTTTCCTGCAGGTGTTTCACTGGAGGAAGACACAAATTTCACTTTCTTGACCTTGACGGTTGAGTCAGCCACCTTAGGTGCATTTTCTACTATAGGCTTAGGTGTTGGTGTAGGTAGGTCCTCTAAGTCTACTGATTTATCAGTGTTCTCCTGAGGCTGAGGCACATAGTTTGCATTGAAAGGTGGAGGTATTTCGTGAAAACCTAGACCTACGGGCTTCTTAGACTGTCTTTGGGCATCTAAGACTTTCCCTAGATTTAGACTCGAATTTCTAAACTTCTCCAACTTGCTATTTGCCTCTGCTACCTTAACCTTTGTCTCTGCTAGCTCTATATCCTTGTCCTTAAGACTTTTTGTCAAGGCCTCTACGTGCTCATACATAAGTTCTATCCTAACACACTGCTCACTGAGTTTGTCTTTTAGAACTACTACGTCTTGAGCATCAGCCTTAAGCTTTTCTTTTAGATCTTGCTTGATATCATTTAGGCTAGCATTTTCAATTTTTAAGTTTTCATTTTGAGCAGTTATGGTCTTATGTGAGTCTAAGACTAGATTTAACCTATCGTTAGAACTAACACATAAAGCACATAATTCACGAAATAGAGAAAAAGACAGACTAACCTTTGAGTTATCAGATTCCACGTTGGCCATCTGAGCAGCAAACTCCAGCACTGTCTGATCGTTCGCCTTTTCTACCCACATCGGACTG
Source organism: Centrapalus pauciflorus (assembly GCA_020465985.1). Lineage (NCBI taxonomy): Eukaryota > Viridiplantae > Streptophyta > Magnoliopsida > Asterales > Asteraceae > Centrapalus > Centrapalus pauciflorus. The sequence goes on along the minus strand of JAANYP010002886.1, from coordinate 194,924 downwards.
CTGTCCTGTGTGGTATGCTCTTCCCCATCACATCCAGTTTCTGTGACTTCAGCCATGAAGGCTCTAGCATTGGACTCAGGATGTGAACTCCAATAATACGTACCATCTAGCTGTCGATCTGAAGTGACGTTCGATAGTAAACCAGCTAGATTGGCTTGTCCAGATGAGGAACTCGGAAGGTATCGTTGTTGGGACTGATTTTGGAACCGTCCCTGATGCTGACTCTACCCTTGGTGTGTCTCTACCTTTGGTCTCTGGCACTCCCTGGCAAAGTGACCCAGTCCTTGGCAGTTGTAGCATTTTACCTTGGACTTATCAAATCCTATCCCCTTGTTATTCAGCTGCAGATTCCTCCCAGTTCTCTTTATGAATCTCTTAACCCTCTGGGTTACCATGGCCAGTTGCCACTTAAGATCCATTTCCTCAAGACCATCAGGGTCGACCTGATAGTAGTCTTCGTCCCAAAGAGTCGGATCATTAATCTTCCCTTGAACACAATTTCCATACCCGGCCACAAAAGAAGCAAGTAGATTCAGATGTTCTTCCGCCGACTTTGCGCTCATAGGCATCTTTGAATAGCTCTGAGGTGTGGATGCCTGCTGAACTTGAGGTTGCGGTTCTTCCGATCTGCCTAACCCTAAGAACGCGCGATTCAGTGTGTCATCAGACTCTGCTGGTGACGATGTCTCTCCAGTGAAAAATGCTGTAGCAGACTTCGGTTCGGCTGCTGCTGAAGATTTTGACGTCTTTCCAAAATACATTGCTGGATTCTGGACTTGCTCATAATCAGTCTCGGTCTTCAGTAGCTCGAAGTGATATGCCCTCAACGTTCCCACTATATCATCCAGAGATTGAGTGTAGTATTTGTCTTCATTCAGCTTGATCATTGCCACGTACATAGCCCATTTGGCTGGTAGGGCATCAAGAAGCTTGTTGTTCTTGTCAGTATCGGTAAACTCAATCCCGTGGCTCTCAAGTTCCGTCAATAGATAATAGAAACGGGTGATGATGTCATCCAGATGTTCATCCTTTAACGCCTTGAAGATGGCGAACTGTTGTTTCAACAGCTCTGTACGCTTTCTCCGAACCCGAGGATTTCCGTCACACCTCTTCTCTAGCGACTCCCAAAGTACTTTTGATGTCCTCTGAGTCCTAAATGTGTGCAGAATATCCTGCGGTAACGCCATTCGAATTAGAGAGAAAGCTTTGTTTTCGACTTCAAATAATTTCTTGTCATCCTCCTTCATCATTCGGTATGACAAGACCTTTTGACGACCTTCAACTTCTGACACCGGTGGAATATACCCTTCGTCGATGCACACCCACATGCGCATGTCGTTGAAACGTACGAAATCAGTAAATCGGTTTTTCCACCAGTAATAATCCTCGACCTTCATCAGCTTAGGCGGGGCGTTTGCCTTCCCGACCTCGTGGTCCATTTCTAGGAATTTTTGAAGATTTGACATCTTTTCAAAAGAAATCGAGTTTGAACTTAATTAATTTAATTCGAAACTGATTTAGACTAACTTTTTCGAATGTAGGTAGATTCGAAACTAATTAAGGGTAAATCTTTTGGGATTAAATTCGATTAAGTGTTAAAATTCAATTAGATTATAAATTATGTCAGATTCGAAAGTTCTTAGATTCGAAGGACCTTAGATTCGAAGGTTTACCAAACTCGAAGTAACAGCAGATTCGAAGCACTTATCGACACTAGACCAGACTCGAACTAGACTCGAAACTAGATAGACTCGAGACTCTGTTCCAATGAAGCACAAACTCGACACACATTCGAAACCTACTGAAACAGACTCGAAAGGAGCAGGTTTAGGTTAGACTCGAGACTAAAGTGAAACCCTAATTGCCCCTATCAGATTCGAGCGCCGCAAACTCGAAAAACAGTGAATACTTTGATTTTTTAACGATTTTCAGATTAAACCAGTATTTTTCTAACGAAAAATAATGGTTTCGATCAAAAACGAGAAAAACCACAAAGTATATGCTGAATATTAATTTTGCTAAGCTCAAAAACTCGATTTTGAGAGAAAAACCGTCCAACTAGCGTCAAGAAACCTAGAATGTATTTGATGAACACGAAGAACACCAAGAACACTCCGTAGGCTCTGATACCACTTGTAAGGTCTACCACTACTAGATCTATCTAGACGCGGATCCGTGAACGAGTGCGGAATCCTCGTTAACGGTTAGACGGACAACTCTCAACTACGAAACACGGAGACTATCAGAGGCTGAATGAACGACTGACGAACGATCCTACGAACTGATTCTCTCCAAAACGGACCTAAAGCTGATGATAAACTCGAGATCGCCTTAAGCTTAATTCCTCACGAATTCTACTAAAAGTCTCCTAATGACTCGAGTCTATCCCTAATTATAGACCCTGATTCGAGTCTGATGTGGGCCAAACTCGAATCTGGCCCAAGGCCCATTCGAGTCTGTCCACAATGACATTCTCGAATCTTGGCACATTCGAATCTAAGGCTACATTCGAATCTATCACAGATTCGAATGTCTACCCTTATTTGATTCGTATCTAGCCAAAACTCTTAAACACCTAAGTGTTGAAACTTATGTTTTTACTTATGCTTGAGCTAATCTTTGTTCTTTATGTTTGAACTTCTTGTAATACGTTACATCTGGTTCAAACACACAATCAATAACAGTCAAACACATATAAACATATATATCAAAACACTCGATAATTCTCAATACTCTGAATATTACTTAAACCAAAATATTAGATCGATTAGACTGCTATCGTCACACAGGGTGTACCAACAGTAAGTTTGAGAGTAAGTCTGAGGAAGGATTCTTTCTAGGATACTCCACAAAGAGCAAAGCTTATAGAGTCAATAACAGTGTATCTAAAATCATTGAAGAAAGTGCAAATGTTGAGTTTAATGAAAATACTGCAATTGTCAAAGGCACTTGTCCTGGTTGGTTATTTGATTTAGATTCACTAATAAATTCTCCTTGGAAATGACTGAAATTCCAGCACAAAAGTTCAGACTGTTGGCACAAAGACTCAAACTGTTGAAGATTCAGATAGATGGGATGACAGCACTATTCAACCACTTCTTACTTGTGACCCACCTGGGGTCCTGATTGACCAACAAGACAAGGGTGCAGAGTTTGAGATACATGTCCCAAGTCCAGAAGTAACAGCTTCAACTAATAGGGAAACAGTCCCAACTCCAGATCAAACTGTTAGTCATGAAGCAGAATCATCAAGTGGTGCAGAAGGTGATGACACCAATCTGGGAAGCACAATTCAGACAGATGGTGAACCTTGACTAAGGGTTAACAAATATCATCCACTTAACCAGATCATTGGAGATCCACTCACACCTGCGGAGACTAGGAATATGATCCACAAGGAGACAACTGTCTCTGAAGAAGCAGTTCATGAGTTCAGTCTAGTTGCATTGGAACATGCCAGTTTAATGCCACAACTAGAAAGAAAGAAGGGATATGAGGCTCTGAAGGATCCATCCTGGATTGAAGCCATGAAAGAAGATCCACTACAGTTTAAAATTCAGAATGTGTGGTAACTGGTTGATTTGCCTAAAGGGAAGAGGGCAATTGGTACAAGATGGGTTTTCAGGAACAAAAAGGATGAAAGAGTTATAGTGATCAAGAACAAAGCAAGGCTAGTAGCTCAAGGTACACTCAAGAAGAAGGTACAGACTATGATGATGTCTTTGCTCCAGTAGCAAGGATTGAAGCAATCAGACTATTCTTAGCCTATTCAAGCTGCAAAGGGTTGAAGGTATATCAAATGGATGTAAAATCTGCATTCCTATATGGTACAATTGATGAGGAGATATATGTGTGTCAACCTCCTAGGTTTCAAGACTACAAGTATCCTAACAGAGTCTACATGTTAGATAAAGCACTTTATGGGTTATAGCAAGCTCCTATAGCATGGTATGACACTCTGTCTTCCTACTTACCACAAAATGGATTCAAGAGAGGTACTCTAAACAAGACATTGTTCAGAAAGTCTATCAAAACAGAGATCCTCTTTGTTCAGATCTATGTTGATGATATCATCTTTGGGTCAACCAATACATACTTTGCAAGGAATTTGAGACTTTGATGCAAAAATTGTTTAAGATGAGTTCAATGGGTGAATCAACTTTCTATCAAGGATTGCAAGTTAAGCAGAAGCCCATTCGCTTCTTCATCAGTCAGTCAAAGTATGTAAATGACATTCTGGAGAAGTTTGGGTACAAGGATACAAAAGTTGCAAGCACTCCAATGGACACTCACAAGCAGCTTGATGTAGATAAAGAAGGAATAGATGTGGACATACTTTTGTACAGATCTTTGATAGGTTGACTTATGTATACAACATCTTCTAGACCAGATATAATGTTTGCTGTTTGTGTTTGTGCCAAGTTCCAATGTGCCCCAAAGGACTCACACCTGTTTGCTGTTAAGAGGATCTTTAGATATCTAAAAGGCCAACCAAAACTGGGCCTATGGTATCCTAAGGATTCTCCTCTTGAATTAACAGCATATTCTGACAGTGAATATGGAGGGTGCAATATAGACAGGAAGTCAACAACTGGTGGATGTCAAATCTAGGAGAAAGACTAGTCTGTTGGCAGTGCAAGAAGCGAACCACAGATTCCACATCATCCACTCAGGAAGAATATGTTGCAGCTGCTAGCTATTGCTCTCAGGTTATGTGGATTCAGAACGAACTAAGAGACTATGGTATGAACTTTCTATCTACTCATATTTATATTGACAATTCAAGTGCAATAAGCATTGTACAAAATCCAGTAAAGTTTCCCACAACCAAGCGCATAGATATTAGATTTCATTTTATAAGCGATTGTAATGAAAAAAAGTTAATTCAAGTTACTAAAACTCATACTGATGATCAGTTAGCAGATCTTTTTACTAACCCTTTTGTTGTAGGAAGATTCACTTTTCTGGTGTCAAACATTGGTATGATAAACATGGATTAATATCCCTTAAATCACCATCTTTTGTAATTTGTGTAAATTCTTTGTTTTATGAGTTTAGTTATGGGGGAGACACTGTTTCAACAGATATTGCTTTATGCCTAACTAACAGCTTGAGAATATTCTAAAGCTGCTAGTACATTTTCTCGAATTGTTAGTTGTTCTTCACTTGGTCTATTGAGTGTGCAAGGCATTTCAGTCATTTCCAAGGAGTTTGAATGCGGGACTAGATATTTTTAAATCCAAAACCCTTGAAAGTCCCAGTTTCGTTCAGTTACAACTGCCAGTTTTTAAATATCAACTAGAGCCTTCTCATTCACTCCCTGTGTGATTCCCAAATCTTCAAGCGAAAACCCTAAATCTCTTCGTTCTTACGCATCAATGGAGTTTTTCAAAGACCACAATTGTCTTCCATACACACTAAAGCATGCTGAACTGCAACTGTTTCATGAAATGATGGACTTTCTCCGCCGTTTATCCATCTACCATGCTCTTACAATAAACCCTACCATCTATGCAACGCACATAAAGCTGTTCTGGACCAAAGCCCATCTGACCGTAACCGATGGAATCACTACTCTTGTGTCTACCATTGATGGTCAATTCTTCACCATCTCAGAGGACTACATTCGACAGCACTTGCAACTGCAAGATGCTGAAGGTATGAATGATCTTCCTTTTACTTCTTTACGTGGAGGATTGTTTGAAATAGGGTATAGGGGACCAACGGATTCATTTACATTTTTTTTAAGCAAATTTTGGCCCCAAATGGAAATACCTCATTCACGTTGTTCAACAATGTCTGAGTCCAAAAAGAACTGGTTGGTCTGAATCTGCTTCAAATAATGCAACTGCTTTAATTTGCTTATCAACAGGCTGTTGGTACACCCTGTGTGACGAGAGCAGTCTAGGTATGTAATAGATAGTATTTTGTAATAGATCAGGCTTTGCAAAAATAAGTTATATATGTTTGATCATGATTGTGTATGATGTTTACATTTGCATAATAAGTTTAAAGACAAGTTCAAAGATAAGTCCTAGAACGAACTTGATCAGTTAGTGGTCATTGGACAAGTTAGTGGGCTTGGGCCTAAACGAACTTGATCAGTTAAGTTTGAACTTAACTGATATAATTATGTGTTAATCCGTTTGATTAAGTGACTTTTGCAGAAATTATGATCAGAGCTCGTATTAGTGCACATACGAACTTGAGTGATTTCAGAGAGTGTTTGGGAGAAATACATGTGTCGGGTCGTTCGTGGTATCGGCTATCATTGTGTTCGTCTCCGGTTCCCGTGTGTGATCGATCCGTTAAACCGCTAACAAGGATTCCGCACTCGTTGGAAGGTGTCACGTTAAGATCAGATCCGTGCGAAAGGTGACCTTACAAGTGGTATCAGAGCCATTCGAGTGTTCGTTGCATTCTTAGTGTTACAACGAACATTCTTGGTTTCTTGACATTTTTAACTCTAATCGAAGTCAACTGATTCACATGGAATACGGGGTGAGTTTTCACCGAGCTTGTCTCTTGACACAGAATTTTTTTACGTATTTTCGAAGTTTTTCTGAGTTAGACAAGCAAGGTAACGAGGAAAAATTCACATTAGTTCACTTTTTCAGTCGAAATCAGTGATTTTAATCTTAAAAACATAGGTTTAATCTGAAATCTTGAAAAAATTGAATTTTTTGCCGTTTCTCGAACTTGTGGCGCTCGAACTTAAGGGGGTATTAGGGTTCTTCGAACTTTTCAGAATACGATCCTCTCGAATTTGTTTTAGGGCTTCCTTTGACTTTAACAGGATTTTGAACTTTCAGAATCGAACTTGTTGGGAAATATTCTAAGTATGTCAAGCTGTTAGTTAGATTTCTCAGACTGTTAGTAGATTTTCTTTGTAATTACAAAGTTCAAACTGTTAGTTGAGTAAATTCGAGCTGCTAGTACAAAAGTTCAAGCTGCCAGTTCAAAAGTCAAGCTGCTCATCAGATAAAATTCAAGCTGCTCAACAGTTTAACAAACAGAAAGTGCTGAAATTCAGGAAGAGATTTATGTTTGAGGATTCAAGCGTATCTACTACCAGAGAAATCAGAGTTCCTCAAGGAAACAAATCAGAAGGCTTTATATATAGATAGAATATGTTTTTCTATTGTAAGTCTGTACGTGCAATTTTGTAATCGTGTGCTTCAATTGTAATTGCTTTCTGATTAAGTTTCTCAAGCCTCTAAGGTTGTAAAACCCTAAGAACATTTCGTGTTCTTCGTCTAATCAAACAGATTAGAGGTGATTGTAATCAGTGAGTTGGCAACACAAAACATTTGTTTTTTATGTGTTATTTGTTCTGAAAGTTTTTCTTAAAACAATTAAGTGTTATTCCGCAAACTTCTTGATTGGACTTTGATTCAATACAAGGTTATTGGTTTTATAATCTGATTTATTCAAACCAGTTAATCTTAGGTGGATTTTGATCCTGACAAGTGGTATCAGAGCCACAGGTTTTTCTTTGTTTTCAAAGTCAGAAACTTTCTTTTAAAATTTTAATTTTTCTGCAATGGAATTTGAAATTAGCAGTAGTGGATCTGGGCAAGGACTCAAAGTACCTATGCTCAAACCCACTGAGTTCGAGATGTGGAAACTCAGGATTCAACAGCACATTCATTTTATTGATTATGCCATACGGGAAGCTGTTGAATATCCTCCTGTAGTTGATCCTGAACAAGATGCTGAGGGCAAGCCCATAAAAACACCTCCAAAGACTGAACTTGAAAGTAAGGCTAGAATGAATGAAGTGAAAGCTCTTACTCTCTTACAGATAGGCATTCCTAATCCTTATCAACATCAGTTTAAAAAGTTCTATACTGCTCATTCTCTTTGGATTACTTTAGAGAAAAGATTTGCTAGCAATGCTAGCACCAAAAGGAATCAAAAGGATATTCTAAAACAGCCGTATGAAAACTTTTCTGGTGGCAAGAATGAAAATCTTACTCAAATTTTTGACAGTTTTAATAAACTGATAGGTGAATTGGAGAGTGCCAAAGTCAGCTTGGATCAAGATGAAGTAAACAGGAAATTCCTTAGATCACTTGGTGAAGAGTGGACAGTCTGTGCTGCCCAATGGAGAATAAAAGATACTCTTGATGAAATAGAGTTGGATGACCTTTAAAACAGTCTGAGAGTGTTTGAAACTGAGGTTGAAAATAAAAAGAAATCTTTTTCTTACAATCATAACACTGCTCTGCTGTCATCAGCATTAACTGATAAATCAAACTGTTGTGATTCCTTTTCAGGTGCTGATGGTAACTCTACTGAAGTTCATTATGAAGCTTTTGTTGCAAGTGATGGACTGTTTGCTCTAAATGCTGAAGATTTAGAACAAATCCATCCAGATGATCTAGAAGAGATGGACTTAAAATGGCAGCATGCTATGTTGACCATGAGGGCCAAAAGATTTCTGAAAAGAACTAGCAGACCAAACTTTCAAGCTAGACCAGAAGGCAAACCAGCATTTGATAAATCAAAAGTTGAATGCTTTAAATGCCACAAGATTGGACATTTTGCCAGACAGTGCAGATCCCAAGGTCAACAGCCACCAAGACCCCAGCAAACTAATCAAGCTTCATCATCACAGGCTCTTGTTTCTCAAGAAGACAATGTGTTTGACTGGAGTGATCAGACAGAAGAAGAGTTTCAAAATCAAGCTCTTATCGCAGAAACATTTAATGTCACTTCCACTGAACTACCATCTAAGGTAAATGCTAAACTCTGTTCTCAAACATGCAAAACTATGGTTATAAAGTACAGAGATCATAATGAGAGCATTTGCAAAACTCTAGCTAAGATGGAAGAAAGGAGATATGAGTACATGCAGGCTATAGAAGATCTTGAAAAGCAGATCAATGACAAGAAAGATAATGAGATTCGGATGGGACATGATAGAACATATCATGAGTGGGAGAAAAAGGAACTGAATTAAAAAATAGAGACCCTAAATAAGAAACTAGATGAGGCTCAACAGAAGGTGTTAGAAGATAACAAGAAAATAGAATCTGTCAATATAGATTTTGGAAGCTTCAAGCTGGCAAATCAAAAGCTAGAATAGCTAATGGAGGTTCAATTTAAAGATAGGGTCAAATCTCAGCTCAATCCCAAAGAAGGTGTAGGATACCGAGCCACTCCACCCCAATACAACAACAAATACAATTATCCCATGAGTGAAGTTGTTGATAGGCTTGTTAATGAACCATTAGATGAGACAATAACAACTGTAGATCCTATCCTTGAAAATAGTCCTGAATCTAAAGAAGAATTGATTTCAAATGAAGGCTGTGAGGGTAAAGAAGTTGAGAGAGAACTCAAAACAATGAGTGCACCTATAGAAACCCCTACCCCTAGTGAGAAAGGAAAAGAGAATATGAGTGTATGCAATAATGTTCGACATGTTTCCGTACCTTCTAACTGTAACATTACATCTTCCTAAAAAATTAAAACAAGGGGTCAGACTGTTCCAATCTGCACATGCCAAAAGCATGGTGTCCAAAAGTTTCCCACACAACAGTATGTAAGGGGAAATTAAAGGAACAAGAACCAGTTATGGTCTAACAAAACTGGTTCTCCAATCAAAACAGTCAAAATATGTTTCCATTGTGGCAGGAAAAACCATTTGGCCAGGCATTGTTTGTATAAACCATCTAATGCAAAACAGACTGTGGTTCAAAAACAGGAAATTGTTCACAATTCAAAAAATTTAAAGGCCAAACCACCTGTTACACCAGTTCCAAAGAAGACAGTTGACCACAAGTACTTAAAAGTCAACAAAAGACAGCCTACACACCAAAAACAAGTTTTAGCAAAATCCAAAGCAATTATTAAACTGATATAGTGTGTTAAAGGCAAAAATACGGATCAAACTGTTGATACAAATGTTGAGACTGTTAAGTCTAAAGTTGGAACTGGTAGTGCAAACTCTGAAGCTGTTAGCACTAAAAACTCAGTTCAAACTGCGAAGCCTAAAACTGGAACTGGTAATGGATTATCTGAGACTGTTAGTGAAAAGGTTGGAAAGAACACCTGGATACCTCATGTCATAACTAAATATTCTTCACAAAATCCGCCAGTGGATCTCACAAAGTATAAAAAGACACAAACAGTGTTTAGTTATGTCAATGCACAAGTACAACCCAAAACCAAATTGGTTTATGTTTACTCCACTACTAAGTAAGCTTTTATTTGTGCAGGGCACCCACAGGACCCAACATCAAACAAGATGGCATATGGATAGTTGATGCTCTAGGCAGATGACAGGCAATTCTGAATGCCTGTCAAATTTCAAAGGCTTTGAAGGAGGATTTGTTGCATTTGGTGGAAATTCCAAGGGAGGTAAGGTAACAGGTAAGGGTACTGTCAAAGCAGGCAATATGATCTTCAATGATGTTTTGTATGTTGAACAGCTGAAGTATAATTTACTAAGTGTGTCTCAAATCTGTGATAAATAAAATATTGTTCTATTCACAGACTCTGAGTGTATTGTCCTTTCAAAAGATTTTAAAATCCCTGAAATTCTTCTTTTACTTAGAACACCAAGGAAGGACAATGTCTACTGTTTGGACACAGATCTTTTGTCAAAATCAAATTCTTTGAGCTGTTTGATATCCGAAGCATCATCTAATGAGTCTGCTCTTTGGCACAGAAGGATGTGTCACATGAAATTCAAATCTATGAATGTTTTAGTCAAAAAGAATTTGGTAAGAGGTTTACCACAAAAGGAGTTCATCTGTGATGATCAGTGTGTAGCATGTCTTAAAGACAAGCAACACAAATCTTCTCATAAGGCCAAAGAAGTAAATTCAATATAATCTGCTCCTCATCTTATTCATATGGATCTCTTTGGTCCAACATCTGTTTTGAGTTTGAATAAAAGAGCTTTCTGTTTAGTCATGGTTGATGATATCACCAGATTTACATGGGTCAAGTTTCTTAGGACTAAGGATGAAACTGCTGAGCTAGTCAAATCCTTTATCCTTAAGATACAAAACCAATCAAACTTAAATGTTAAGGTGATCAGGTCAGACAATGGAACTGAGTTTAAAAATCATATCATAAACAGTTTCTGTGAGTCTAAAGGTATTGCAAGTCAATATAGTGCACCAAGAACCCCACAACAAAATGGTGTAGCTGAAAGAAAGAATAGAACTTTAATAGAGGCTGCTAGAACCATGCTAGCTTATTTCAAACTGCCAATGACCTTTTGGGCAGAGGCAGTCAGTACAGCTTGTTATGTGCTAAATAGGGTTCAAGTTGTTCAATCACAAGGGAAAACTCCATATGAGTTATTCCATCATAGAGTTCCCTTAGTAGCCTTTCTAAAGTCTTTTGGTTGTTCATGCACTATTCTCCATACTAACAATCACTTAGGAATGTTTGAAAGTAAGGCAGAAGAACATTTCTTTGTAGGATACTCTACTCAAAGCAAAGCCTATAGAGTATATAACAGTGTGTCTAAAACCATTGAAGAAAGTACCAATGTTGAGTTTAATGAAAACACCGCTAATGTCAAAGGCACTGGTCCTGATTGGTTGTTTGATTTAGATTCACTAACAAATTCTCTGAGCTTTGTTGAGTACACTGCAGGAACTGATGAAGACAGTGTTGAAGCTGCCAACAAAAATGCTCATGCCGGTCACACAAACATTCAAGTTGTTGGCACAAAGTTTCAGACTGTTGAAGATTCTGACAAATGGGATGAGTATACTATACTTCCACTTCTATCTTGTGACCCATCATGGGTATTGGATGCTCAACATGATACAAATCTAGATTATGAAGTGCCAATCCCATGACCTGAGGTAACAGCTCCATCCAATAGGGAAACAGTCCCATCTTCTAGTGAAGTTGATCCTGAAGCAGAATCATAAAGTGGTCTGAAGGAGATGATACAAATCTAGGAACATCATTTCAGACAGAAAGAGAACCCACACTCAGGGTTCACAAGTATCATCCTCTCAACAAGATAATGGGAGACCCACGCACACCTGTGCAGACAAGGACAATGGTTCACAAGGAGTCCACTGATGCTGAATCAGCAGTTCCTGAATTCAGTCTAGCTGCCTTTGAACATGCATGCTTTATGTCATAATTAGAACCTAAGAAGGCATCTGAGGCTCTTAAAGATCCATCTTGGATTGAGGAAATGCAAGAAGAACTTTTTCAATTCAAGATTCAGAATGTATGGACTCTAGTTGACTTACCTAGAGGAAAGAGAGCAATTGGTACAAGATGGGTTTTCAGAAACAAGAAGGATGAGAGAGGGGTAGTAATCAAGAACAAAGCAAGATTGGTAGCACAAGGATACACTTAAGAAGAAGGATTAGATTATGATGATGTCTTTGCCCCAGTAGCAAGGATAGAAGCCATCAGACTGTTCCTAGCTTATGCCAGCTTCAAAGGATTCAAAGTGTACCAAATGGATGTGAAATATGCATTCTTGTATGGTACAATCGAAGAAGAGGTTTATGTGTGTCAATCCCCTGGATTTGAGGACTATAAGTATCCTGACAGAGTATACAATCTAGAGAAAGCCCTCTATGCACTCCATCAAGCACCAAGAGCACATGGTATGACACTTTGTCCTCATACCTTCTACAAATTGGATTCAAGAGAGGTACTCTGGACAAGACACTGTTCACAAAGTCCATCAAATTAGAGATTTTGCTTGTTCAGATCTGTGTTGATGATATCATTTTTGGGTCCACAAATGACATTATGTGCAAGGAGTTTGAGACATTGATGCACAAAAAGTTTCAAATGTGTTCAATGGGAGAACTCACCTTCTTTCTAGGATTGCAGGTCAAGCAGAAGCCCATATTACTATTTATAAGTCAATCAAAGTATGTTAATGACATCCTGGAAAAGTTTGGCTACAAAGATACCAAAGTTGCTAGTACTCCAATGGACACTCACAAGCAGCTTGATGAGACAAAGATGGAGTGGATGTGGACATTCACCTATATAGATCCTTGATAAGTTCACTAATGTATCTCACATCTTCTAGACCTGATATAATGTTTGCTGTTTGTGTTTGTGCCAGGTTTCAATGTGCTCCAAAGGACTCACATTTGTTTGCTGTTAAGAGAATTTTTAGATACCTCAAGGGCCAACCACAGTTGGGCCTATGTTATCCTAAAGACTCTCCTCTTGAACTTACAGCCTATTCTGACAGTGACTATGGAGGCTGCAACATTGACAGACAATCCACAACTGGTGGATGTCAATATCTAGGAGCAAGACTGGTCTCTTGGCAGTACAAAAAGCAAACAACTGTTTCCACCTCATCTACTGAAACAGAATATGTAGCAGCTGCCAGCTGCTGTTCCCAAGTGATGTGGATTCAGAAACAACTGGGAGACTCTTGTATGAACTTACTATCTACTTTTATTTACATTGACAACTCAAATGCAATAAGCATTGTACAAAATCCTGTGAAATTTCCAAAAACCAAGCACATAGACATTAGATTTCATTTTATAAGAGATTGTAATGAGAAGAAATTAATTCAAGTTACCAAAATTCATACAGATGATCAGTTAGCTTATCTATTTACAAAACCATTTGATGTAGAAAGATTCACCTTCCTAGTATCAAATATTGGTATGGTTAATATGGATTAATATGATTTTCATCATTCTCTCTTATTTTATGAAGAACATATTTATTCCATGTGCTTGATTAAGGGGGAGACACTGTTTCATAAAAATATGCTTAATTTTCAACTAACAGCTTGAGTCTTTTCTCAAGCTGCTAGTTCATTTTACTCGAAATGTAAGTTGTTTTCACTTGATCAGTCAAAGTGTGCAGGGTAATTCTAAAATTTATTATAAGTGTGTACGCGGGACTAGATATTTTCAAAATGTCCAAACCTTTAAAGGTCTCAGTTTCGTTCAATTGCAACTACAAGTTGCAAAAATATCTTCCAACGATCTGTTCTTTCTCTCTCTGAGCGATTCACACACAGTCGATTCAAACCCTAAATCATCGTTTTAATCTCTAATGGAGTTTGTCAAAGAGCACAACTGTCTCCCTTATTCTCTCAAACATACTGACATTCAACCATTCCACGACATGATGGACTTCCTTCGAAGTTCCCATACCCATTATGCCCTCACTATAAATCCCACCATCTATGTGTCTCATATAGAGCAGTTTTGGAAATCTGCCACAGTCAAAACCGTCAATGGAGTCACGTCTTTTGCATCCACAATCGATGGCAACCCTATCACTATTTCTGAGGAGACCATCCGCCAACATTTGCATCTTCAATATGCCTCAGGTATATCAGATCTATTCCTTACTGCCTTAGATGAAGGACTTTTTGCAATAGGGTATAGGGGCCCTACTGATTCGTTTACTTCCTTTAATGCAAACTTTGACCCTAAGTGGAAATATCTTGTGCATATCATTCAACAATGTATAAGTCCCAAAAGAACTGGTTGGTCTGAGTTTTCCTCAAACATTGCCACTGCTCTAGTGTGTCTATCAACAGACCAACAGTTCAACTTTTCAAATATGATTTTTCAAGGAATGTTGAGGCATCATGCCTTAAAGAATGGGAAATTTTTTATGTATCCACGATTTTTGGCTAAAATAATTACAAGATCTTGCAATAATTTTAATATACATAAAAGGATACATGTTTCCCATAGGCACTCTTTACCATCAATCAAAAGACTTTTAAAGCTTGGTGCCAATTTTTTGAATGTGGATGTTCCATTGTCTTCTGCAATGCTTGGCATCAATCTAACAAACAGAGGAGAGGGTCCTGAGCAGGCTCAGCCATCCATCACTGCTTCACCCCCAACCCACTCCTCATGATACAAACATTCCATCTGCTTCATCTATCACACATACATCCCCACCCCCCACACTCCTACAATACAAAAGACAAAGGGTTTCCGGAGCTCCTTCCTCCTCAGCCCAAGCACCAGTGCTAAATATCCCTGTGCAGGAGGACACTTCTGCATAGATTATCCAAAGGGAACCCACTATTCCTCGAACCTATCCACACACTTAGGTGTTTTGAACCAACGATCTCTAAGTAAGTGTATGATTAGGATCTTTTTAGTGGAAAAAATCGACCAATTTCGAGTTTCGTATCACTTAGAACTAGGGGGTTTAAATCGCAAGTTTTAGGGTCAAAATCTTAAAGTTAATGATTAATAAACTTAATTAGAACCTATTAGGACTAGATTCTACAGTTTTTTAAGTCTAAAAGTGTTAAAATCATGGTTTTGAAATTTAAAATGGCCGACTTCTTCAGATTCGAACTTGTCAGGACTTCGAACTCGTCAAAAATATCTATAAGTTCGAAATCAGACATGTTCTTATAGGATTCTCAAACTTAAGTATGTTCGAAGGTCAAAAGACTGTTCGAACTTAAGTAAGTTCGAATGACTTATATACTCGAATTTAAGTAAGTTCGAAGATGTTTGAATTCGAACTTAATCAAGTTCGAATTTAAACAAGTTCGAATAAATTAATTTTTCCAGAATGAATTTCTAACATTTTATGTGTTTGAATTGTGTGCAGAGATTAGAGATCGAGCTTTCTTTAATAAGCATAACATGAACATGGCAGTCGACCTTCAGCTGCCAGAAGCTCAACCTAACAGACAGATGCTCGAAATTATGTCACAATCTCATGTGGCTTACGCTCTTACACATATCGAGCAGATAATTCTCCCATATGTTCGCTAATTCTGGCAGTCGCTGCAAGTAGATTGCACTGTTACACACACAGTTCTGCGTGCGAGGGTCGGTGGCCATCTTCGAGCAATTCTACAACTAGGGACGATCGAGCAAGAAGCTGGTCCAATAGACCTCCCAGCTCCAATAAGGGAGGCGGCCTTCTTACGGATGGGATATGCTCAAGATATCACTAAGGCATCCTACGTTAAGAGTGGTCTGATTGGCCAATGGCGCTATCTAGTTCATGTTATCATGGTCAGCTTTGCGCCGAAGAAGGCAGGATTTGACACAATGGCGTCTAAGCTACAATCGGCAATGATATCTCTAGTCTACAACAAGCAGTTTAGCTTTTCCGAGATGTTCTTTGGGAAGTTTGTGAACCAGATCTCTGCCCCAACACGAGAAAGGTTTCTGATGTATCCGAGATTCATCATGATGATCAATCAGGCATTATCTGCCAGATTTACCGACTCTGCCGGAACAAACATCAGTTGCGGTTATTGATAAGAGAATATTTGTTGACTGCCAATCCCACAATGCTAGAAGGTCAGAGCAAGTGAGGCCCCAATTGGCTCCGTTGTTTGGCATAGTCATAGATTCTGATTTTATTGCTCCAGAGGGAGATGATTGGATGATTGATGCTCCTCAGCAACAACCCCCACCGTAACAAGCACCGGCACAACAAGCACCGGTTGCTAGGAATGCTCCACGTTCACAGTCAACGATAGCGGCAGCTGGAGAGTCCACATCGGGACTCCAGACTGACCAGACTGCGCAAACTTTTCGAGAGATCTTTGAGCAAGGTGCAGCAGCTCAAGAAATAATAGGAGAGCAGCTGGTAAATGAGATTTTGGAGTCGCCTACTGACATGGAAGACATTTTCAGAGAAATTGATGAATATCAGCCACCGGTTGCTGCATCTGAAGGAACAGAGAGTCGGGAATAAGGGACAGAAGGTCTAGTCGAGACATCGTCTGAATCAGACTCAGACTCTAGTTCAGAAGAGGAGGTAAGGGAAGCGGAAAATCCAACAACTGCTTTTGAAAGATATGGCTCAAGAGCAGTTGTGAGCAGAAGAAAAATTACTCATCCGGTACTCCGCGATAAATATGAAGGAGACGCAGATTTTAACTTGCAAGAAGAGGCAGTGATTGCTACACAACAGAGGGCTAAGCGTCAGCGCATACATCAGGGAGCTCCATCTACTTCTACTGTCGTTCCATCTTACGCAACCACCGCTCCGTCCACATCAACTTCGACTTCATCAACGTCAACTCCATCAACTTCCGTTCCATTTATTAAAAGTTAGCGGTTCTCAGAGTTGAAAGGCAAAGTAGATTTCCAGACAGTCTAAATCTTTCAACTATCACAAGCTGTGAACGAGCTGCAGAAACACAACTCCAGGTTGGAGCAGCAGAATGCTCAGCTACAAACACTAGTGGCTACTCAACAAGAAACAATGTCAGCCCAGCAATCACAAATTCTGACTCTTCAGACCCTGGTCGAGAAAATATTGAAAGATCTACAAGCTCAAGGGGAGAGAAGCTGTCGGGGCGACGAGTTGAGGGAAGTTAGGAGAAATAATGACGATGATGGAGGTGACCCAAGTACTCGAAAAGACAGTGAGCTAGCAGATCTTCCACAAGAGACTGCTCAACAAACTTACCTTCAAGGGGAGCTTGGATCATCTGCATCATGTCAGGAGAAAGGCAAGGCTCCCGAAGCAGCAGAGTTCGTCGAACATTAAATGATTGGAGCCTTGGCCGGAATAGATGATGAGTTCAGATTTGAGTTTGAAGATTTCATAGATCAGGAGGAACTTGAAGCGGGAGAGTTCATACCTGAGGATGTTCCAGACTGGAAATCCGATGATGAAGTACTAGAAGATGAAGATGATAATGTTGATGAGGTTTTGATTCAAAAGCAGCGTGTCATGGAGAAATACGTGAACAATAATGAGAATGTGATAGACATAGATATGCTTAACTCTGCATTAAATGATGAATCTGAATCTGACATGCCTGACAGGGAGTTAACTAAAGAAGAGTCTACAACCTTGAAAATTACATCAGATAACATCCCCCGTGGTACTTTGGTGGACCTATCTGCTAATTGCAAGATGACATCTGTTGTTTCTAAAGTGCCTAGATCGTGTTGGTCAAATAAATTTCCAGGTAGGATATTGACACTTTCCCCTAGGTCTAGAAGTGCCGTCTTAATATGGACATCGCCAATAGTCACTGGGATCAAGGGTGATCCTGGGTCTTTTAATTTAGGCGGTAGTGGGCTAGTAATAACTTGTAGGTCCCGAGAGGTTCCCAAGGTATATAGCTTTAAGCTGTAGAGGGGGGGTGAATACAGCTATTTAAAAACTACACACTATTTTCTCGATGTTTGTATGTATTATCAACAAGTTGTTAATTACAAACAAGCTTGAATGCGGAAAGGTTCAAGCTGAGATGACAGATACAACAGTATGTTCACTAGTCTAAGACAGACTCAAACTAGTTTACAATGAATACACTCACTAAGAAGCACTCACTGTGTTTACAAGACTTAGAGGGACAGCTTATGTAGAACAACCTAGACACAGAGAAACTGTATTACACAGGCAAGCTTGCATGCATGAAAAACACACTTGCACGTTCACTCTTGGCTTCAGCACTTAGCTTTTTGGCTTAATCTTTCAGTCCTTAGAAGCTTCCTTTTATACTCACTCAGAGGATCTAAGAGAAGTTTCTTCATTGGATGAAATGAAAAAGGAGAAGTCTTGTTGAAAAGACAACATAACCTTTTCTGCACTTTCTGAAAAGCAGACTTGTCTTCTTGTGTGCAGAACTTTTGTCTTTTCACCTTGTCTACTGTTGCATTGCCTTTAACTAAATAAGGAATGTCAACTTTGCATCTTTCTTCCTAGTAAAGGCCTATATTGATATAAGAAAAAGGTATGTCACCCTTTTTCAAATAACCATTTGTCTTCATGTAACAGAACAGCTTGGGCAGGCTGAGCAGTTCTGATTTCCACTTTGCTTCGAGTGTGTAAACTGATCTTGTAGTCAAATATGTGAAGACCTCCCCTTCCGGGGCAGTCCTCAGAGTCTAGGCCCCACAATATGCAATACAATATCAACCATACTAAGATAGGGTAATTAATTGCGGAATTAAAATTTACATATACATATAGATTAGGATTTAAGTTACATATTTCAAGGTAAAGTTATAAAAAGGGTAACATCTAGTCTAGTCATTACATCATAAAATCGTATTAAGTCTACCCAAAATCCACAACAATTGCTGTCTTCCAATCAGTACCGAAAGATTTTGTTGTCTAGTGGTCTAAGATACTTCTGTCTTGATCTTTAATTGACCTAAGAGCTAGGTCCAGCAGGTGACTTTCCTTTGCTTTTACCTGTAAAATTATAATGCAGCAACTGTAAGCAATGCTTAGTGAGTTTATAGATTTTCAATATCAACATGCGTGTGAAGCGGAGTCATTAGTCTTAGCGTGATATGTCTTTGCTGCCGCTACAGCCCTCATGATTGAGATATAGAATCATAGAATCAGATGATGTTCAGGCCACACTCACGCTTTAATCGTGGGGATCAGCCACATACTGGGCTAGCTACCAGTAAGTCAATATGGCGGAACATCGGAGGTCATTACCAAGTTCATAAGAACTGGTGAAATAGCCAGGTCTAGAACAATAGACCATCAAGGGCTAGTCAAGCTGAATCATTATATATGTCAATTGTCTGATCAATAGTGAAAGCTTAAGTCATAGAAGTCATGATAGCAATGAATCAATAAGCTATGTCTGAAGAAGTCTTAAATGCAATATGAAATGATAATCAAATAGCTATCATGATCCACTGGGCAACACCGAACCATGGTGTGCACAGGTTTCAATGCAGCTGATAAAATGAATGTCAATAAATCTAACATCAACAATATATCTCAACCGGAATTTATGCATATTCAATCTGAATATCTATAACTCACTGGTTCGGTTGTTACGTAATTGACCTAAGTTAGGTTGTTACAGAATGGGCTCCACCACGCACAAACTTCGTCCCCGAAGTTAGCTATGTTCGAACAGACTGGGATAAGTAGCTTTCATGACATCTCTGGATTCCCAAGATTGATGCGAACCTTTGTGGTGTTTCCACTGGACGAGCACCATCTGTATCTCTTTATTCCGAAGCTTTTTGGTCTTCGAGTCCAGAATACACTCCGGCTCTTCAACCACTCTCAGCTTCTCATCAATCTGCAAGTTAACGTGCGGTATTTGAACCTCTCTTTCGTCTGCTAAGCTCTTTCTCAGATGACTGACATGAAATACAGGATGTATTCCAGCTAAGTCCGCTGGTAGTTCAAGACGATAGGATTGATTTCCTATCTTTTCAATAATCTTGAACGGACCAATGAATCTCGGAGCTAGGTTGTTTCTTTTAATGAACCGCACCACATTCTTCATTGGGGATACTTTCAACATCACCCAATCGTTAACTGCAAAGCTTATTGATCTGTGCCAATTATCATAGTATGACTTGCCTGCTTTGAGCTTCAAGAATATTCCTTCTGACAAGTTGAATTTTCTCGTGAGTCAATTGTAGAAGGGCAGGACCTGCTATTGGCGATTCACCTGTTTCGCGCCAACAGGTGGGAGTTCTGCATTTTCTTCCATATAAAGCTTCGAACGGAGCCATCTTGATCGTTGAATGATAACTGTTATTATATGAGAATTCGACCAACGGCAAGTGGTCCATCCCGGTTACCACCTAGATCAAGAACGCAGGCACGAAGCATATCTTCGAGTGTTAGGATAGTACGCTCACTCTGGCCATCTGCATTAGGATGATAAGCAGTACTCATAGAGATCCGAGTACCCATCCCGTCTTGTAGTGCTTGCCAGAATCTGGATGTGAAACGACTATCACGATCAGAAACGATAGACCTTGGCACCCCGTGACGTGAAATAATTTAAGTGATGTACATTTGTGCTAATCCATCGAGAGAATATGTCTCTTTCATCGGTATGAAGTGAGCTGACTTTGTTAAACGATCCACGACCACCCAGATGGAGTCGTGCTGTCTTTTGGTTTTCGGCAGTTTTGTGACGAAGTCCATTGTTATATGCTCCCACTTCCACTCAGGAACTGGTAGTGTTTGCATATCTCCAAAGGGTTTCTGATGTTCTGCCTTTACCATCTGACAGACTCTGCAGCTTTCAACGCACTTACCGATGTCTTTCTTCATTCCTGGCCACCAGTAATCGGCTTTCAGATCAAAATACATCTTTGAGCTGCCAGGATGAACAGATAACTTGGACTGATGAGCTTCGGACAGAAGAGTGCTACGAATTGAACCATATTTAGGAACCCAGATTCGGTTTCCTTTGAGACAATGAAGTCCCAAATGATTCAGAGTTAGAAATTGTAACTGCCCTTTAAGATTTTAAGAATCAATATTCTCTTCTTTCAGGGCTTCAACTTGAGTGGATCTAATGTCTTCAATAAGATCAGAAGAGAATATGACAGGAGTTAAGGCATAGCAGCACTTTTCTGGATAGACTTTCCTACTCAAAGCATCCGCGAAAACATTAGCTTTGCCGGGATGATATCGGATCTCGCAATCATAGTCCTTGATAAGCTCCAAGGACCATCGCTGTTTCATGTTCAGATCCTTTTGAGTGAAAAGATGTTTGAGACTCTTATGATCGGTGTAGAGCTGACACAGAGTCCCATAAAGATAATGCCGCCAGATTTTCAGAGCAAAGGTGACGGCAGCCAACTCAAGATCATGAGTTGGTGCACTTTTCTCGTAATCTTTTAATTGCCTTGAAGCGTAGGCAATAACCTTTCCTCTTTGCATGAGAACACATCCTAAGCCAGTACCAGATGCGTCGCTGTAAACGACGAAATCGTCATTTCCTTCTGGCAAGGCTAGGATCGGCGCTTGGATAAGTTTCAGTTTCAGAATGTCAAATGCCTCTTGTTGTTTATCGGTCCAAACGAAAGGAGTATTCTTTCGTGTCAGCATCGTGAGAGGTACAGCAATCTTCGAGAAATCCTTTATGAATCGCCGATAATAACCGGCAAATCCAAGGAAACTTCTTATTTCGGAGGCATTGCGAGGCGTTTGCCATTTCTGAACGGCCTCAACTTTCGAAGGATCAACGGAAATCCCTTCGCCAGAAACAACATGGCCAAGGAACTGAATCTATAAGAATCAAAGTAGAAATTTCAAGTTCTGATGTAAATCAAAGAATATTTAGGAAATAGTTCAAGACATATATAATAGAATTTATACCTGTCTGAGCCAAAATTCGCACTTAGAGAATTTTGCGTAAAGTCTTTCTTTTCTTAATAACTCTAGCAATTGCCGCAGATGAATAGAATGATCAGCCTCCGTTTTGGAGTAAATCAGAATATCGTCTATGAATACGATAACTGATTTATCCAACATTGGTCTGCACACGCGATTCATGAGGTCCATGAACGCCGCTGGTGCAGTTGTTAAGCCGAACGGCATCATGAGAAATTCGTAATGACCGTATCTTGTACGGAAGGCTGTCTTTAGAACATCCTCATCTCTGACTTTTAATTGATGATACCCAGAACGAAGATCTATTTTCGAGAAGTAACTGGCTCCTTGTAGCTGATCAAATAGATCATCAATTCTGGGCAGAGGATACGTAGTCTTTATTGTAACCTTGTTCAACTCGCGGTAGTCGATGCACATACGGAAAGTTCCGTCTTTCTTTTTGACAAATAGAACAGGTGCACCCCACGGAGATGAACTCGGTCGGATAAAACCCTTTTCCAACAGCTCTTGCAATTGCTTTGACATTTCCTGCATTTCTGCAGGTGCAAGTCTGTATGGGGCTTTTGCAATGGGAGCCGCACCAGGAACCAAGTAAATGCTGAACTCGACTTGACGTTCCGGTGGCACTCCGGAAATGTCATCAGGAAAGTCATCTGGGAATTCGCAGACAATCGGAATATCGGACAGAGATTTCTTTTCAGAGTTGGATTCAGATAGAGCGTAGCACAGATAGGATTCGCGACCCTTAGATACATATCTATAAGCTTTCTCTATAGAAATAAAGCAGTGTGCACCTTTACGCTTCTCGCCCTTGATCACCAATACTCGGCCGTCTGAAGACTTGATTCTGATGATCCGACGGTTGCAGATAATTGTAGCCTCGTTGTTCATTAACCAGTCCATGCCGATGATGGCGTCAAATTCTTTTAACGGAATAGGAATGAGGTCGAGATTGAATACGATGTTGCCAATAAGTAGTGTGCAATTACGGTAAACAGAATCAGTCGTAACAAAATTGTTACTAGCTGTCTCAATGTCTAGTATCACAGAAAGCTTTGATGGAGACTTATGTAATCTTTGTGCAAAAGATGTTGATATAAAAGAACGACTCGCGCCGGAATCAAATAGTACTCGGGCAGGAATAGAGTTAAGCAGGAACATACCGGTAACTACGTCAGGTGTTTCTTTTGCTTCCTCGGCTGTTATTTGAAAAGCTCGAGTCTTTGCAGTCGGCGTTGCAGCAGAACTCTTAACTGTAGACCCTCCAGCTGATGACTGAGACTGATAACGCGGCCCGCTACGACACTGATACATAAAGTGTCCCCTTTTTCCACATTTTGCGCATCCAAGTCCCTGTTGTGGACATTCTTCACTACTGTGACCGATCATGTTGCACGCGAAGAAAGTAACATCATCTGGATTGCACAATCCCATGTGTGATCTTCTGCATCGCTTGCAGAATCGTGGTTCGTTCGTGAGGGAGTAAACTTGTGCTTTCTGCTGTGAACTATGCTGATAGGATTGCTGAGATTGCGACTTATTTGGCTTGAAAAATCTACCAAATCTTTGTTTCTTTGGAGGAGACGGATTCATTGGGTTAGTCGTTGGAGCGTATAGCTGATCGCCGTACTCTAGATATCCTCTCTCAATCTGTCTGGCTGCTTCTACCATTTCCAAATAACTCTTGTACTTGATAGCGCTCATCGGATGTCTGTATCTAGGATTGAGTCCTACGCGGAATCTATTCATCTTTCTTTCTTCGGTAGCTACTTGGTATGAGGAGTAACCGCATAGTCGTGAAAACTCATGCTCGTATTCGTCAACTGTCTTCGTTCCCTGAGTCAGCTGCATCAGTTGTACTTCCAACTTATCTTGTTGGTCGATCGGGCAGTACTTCGCATTGAACATATCAAGAAACTGGTTCCACTCTAGAGTCTGAATTATTTCTTCACCATAGATACTCCTCTGAGTTTTCCACCATGCACGGGCAGCACCGACAAATAACGCGGACGCATAACTCACTTTCTTAGAGTCTAAGCAATCAGAAATCCGGAAGATTTCTTCAGTGTGGCTAATCCAATCCATCGCCTGAATCGGATTAACTGTTCCTTCAAAATTCAATGCACCGCTAGCTTTAAAATCCTTAAACTTGCAGCCTTTTGGCTGAGCAATTTGAGTTTCGGGATTTGATTTATCAGAATCAGATTCATTAGTCTGGACTTGCTTTTCTTTTCTCTTATTTTTCTTTTCTTCACGTCTTTTAGCTTCGGCCTCATCTCTGGCCTGAAACTATTCTTACATTGTCTTATTTTGTTGTTCTGAATGTTGGGCTAAAAGTTGTTGCATCATTTCAAACATTTGTTGTGGATTCATGTTGCTGGGAATATCACCTGATCCTGATCCTGACATCTTCTACTGAAAATTACAAGCATTTAACTATCAGTTTATAGACTTAGATCTATGTACCCTTTTTCCCATCCTAATAGTCTGTACATCCTATCTCAGTTCAAACCACCTAAATGATTGATACATATGTATTGCTTCAGTTTGAGACCAAGTATACTCACGTAATACTTGATTCACTCAAACTAGTGCTCTGATACCATCCTGTGAAGACCTCCCCTTCCGGGGCAGTCCTCAGAGTCTAGGCCCCACAATATGCAATACGATATCAACCATACTAAGATAGGGTAATTAATTGCGGAATTAAAAATTACATATACATACAGATTAGGATTTAAGTTACATATTTCAAGGTAAATTTATAAAAAGGGTAACATCTAGTCTAGTCATTACATCATAAAATCGTATTAAGTCTACCCAAAATCCACAACAATTGCTGTCTTCCAATCAGTACCGAAAGATTTTGTTGTGTAGTGGTATAAGATACTTCTGTCTTGATCTTTTATTGACCAAAGAGCTAGGTCCAGCAGGTGACTTTCCTTTGCTTTTACCTGTAAAATTATAATGCAGCAACTGTAAGCAATGCTTAGTGAGTTTATAGATTTTCAATATCAACATGCGTGTCAAGCGGAGTCATTAGTCTTAGCGTGATATGTCTTGGCTGCCGCTACAGCCCTCATGATTGAGATATAGAATCATAGAATCGGATGATGTTCAGGCCACACTCACGCTTTAATCGTGGGGAGCAGCCACATACTGGGCTAGCTACCAGTAAGTCAATATGGCGGAACATCGGAGGTCATTACCAAGTTCATAAGAACTGGTGAAATAGCCAGGTCTAGAACAATAGACCATCAAGGGCTAGTCAAGCTGAATCAATATATATGTCAATTGTCTGATCAATAGTGAAAGCTTAAGTCATAGAAGTCATGATAGCAATGAATCAATAAGCTATGTCTGAAGAAGTCTTAAATGCAATATGAAATGATAATCAAATAGCTATCATGATCCACTGGGCAACACCGAACCATGGTGTGCACAGGTTTCAATGCAGCTGATAAAATGAATGTCAATAAATCTAACATCAACAATATATCTCAACCGGAATTTATGCATATTCAATCTGAATATCTAAAACTCACTGGTCTGGGTCTTTATCAAACAGATATAAAAATCTGCCACCTGAGTTATCTCAGGATTTTATATTGTCAATTCTGTTCTTTGTCAAATCAAGTCTCTGACCCGCTTTAAATCTTTAAGTCTTTAAATCAATGTTCAGATATTAACTAAACCTGTTCAGAATTATATCATATAAATCTCATGTCAATATCATCATCATTATCATGGAATTTTCATCATCTTTTGGTCATAAATTCTAGTATTTTATCTGAGTCTGATATCTGATAACTTGTCTTATTAATGCCATCATCTTTTATCTTTTAATCTTTATAATCTTGAATTTCATCTGATTCTGATAACTTATTTATTCTCAAATCATTCTCTGTCTCAATATTTCTCAAAAGTCCTCTATTTATATATTTAACAATATATATAATCATTCATTTAATTAAATTATCAAAATACATAAAATTGGGTTTCGGGTCATCAACTTCGGATCCACCCGGATTCGGGTATCCGGATTCGGATTCATCCGAAATGGTCATCCGGATTCGGTCCTAGACATCCGAATTAAGCATAGTCCGAATTAGAATCAAAACCGAAATGGCACTGAATTCGGATCTTTCAAGATCCGAAATATTAAGATCCGAATTATAGAGTCCGAAACTTATGATCCGAAATATGAAAGCATCCGAAATTGTCCAATCATCCGAATTCGGGTTCCTCCGAATTCGGATCCTAATCTTCTGTTCATCATGTTCTTCATATATATTCATACGGATTTTACATAAATTTCTCAAAACCTATTTATATTCAACATGCAACTTAATATATTGATGTATTATGATTATTGGGTTGTTTTTATGCATTTTCCCCATCAAAAACATTATATTTTAATCAAGATCATCCAAAATTCATCGTTTTTGTCAAGAACGTTCTTTTTCATAAAAATTCCGATTTTCTTCTTATTTGGATAATCCAAACTAAAATTCTTGTTTCTTTATCATCTATTAACTTAAATTTATCATAATCTACAAAATTCTTATACATGCAAGTTATAAATTTCTCATTTTAATTCTTTGGTTTCGGTTCTTCACCAAACTGAACCAAACTCTTAAATTCTTGAAATTTAAGTCAAGAATTACCTCAAATCTTGTAGTTCCTTGTTGATTAATTGTTGTTGTAGCTCCTCCTTGACTTCAATTCCAAATTCCTTGCAAAATTTATGGATTTCTTGTTGAATTTGTTGAGATGGCCGAGAGGTTAGAGAGAGATTAGTGAGAGAGAGAGTAATTTTTCATTAATGATCATAAATGATCATTATCTTTGTTTTTATATATATCAAATGTTGTTATTTAAATTTAACCCACTAAACTTTTGTATTTTACATATCTTTTATTTTAATCATCTATATCATAAATATAAATTAAAATTATATTTACTTAATACAATTTTCTTTCTTAATTAATATTTGTAACATAAATAATATAACAAATTATATTATTATATCAAAATCACATGTTACATAATTGACCTAAGTTAGGTTGTTACAAAATACAATACATGAGGACTTGGAAACACATTCCATAAAGTGTTAAACCTGCTCACAAAGAACAAGTTCTGTTCACAAAGAACAGAACAATTGTAAGCTGCCCAAGCTGCTCACCAGTGTAGAGCAGCGTAGAGAGTTTATCTCCAGCCTGTTCAGCAGACAGAACAGCTTGGACAAACTGTCTTAGTTGCAACACATGCAACATATAGAACAACTTTTGACTGACATTGCAAATCACTTTTTAGGTATTATTAAGGCATAAACAGGCCTTAACTTTTACCCATCAAGTGCATCAATAGGTTTGATTAATAATCTCCCCCTCAGATACAGAGCAGGTTTGACTGAGGCCTTTTTGTGCCTAACAATCTCCCCCTATTTGCAATAACCAGTCTAAGCTGGCCTTATCAAAAGTCACTATATACTTTTACAGTACATTTGTTGAAACAAAATTACAACATCAACATAAAGTAAAAGATCAGTTTATATATACACTGATTTTTGATTACATTAGAACAACGCATGTTCTCACAAAAGTACAACTAATGTACTGATGTATATTACAACTAATGTAAAAGAGAAAATTACAACATATGTAAATAAAGTACAACTAATGTACATTGGACTGTTTTTGTTGAGAGCGGAAAATGGTAAGCCTGTCCAACTAATGGACAGCTTCCATTCTTCACCTGCCCAGATGGCAGATGGACATCATCACACTGGAGGGGGAACCTGAAACATCTTTTCCAGCTCTTCCCTTCTATCCTCAAGTTCTTGAACTTCACTTCTTATTATCATGAACTTGGGATCATCAAGTTCACCTCTTTCAAAGAAGCCTCTGAGCTGATCCCAGACGGCTGCTCTCCACTTACTAGACTGCCTGAATGAAACTGCAAGTCTGAAGGCCACAAGTTGTCTCAGATCCACTTTGTACAGATCTGATGCTCTCTGAAAGCATTTATTCTAAGTTAAGGGATCCACAAAGAATGCCCCCAGCTCAGGCTCTTCAATAATCTTGCCATCTTAAAACTCTATTCCACTAGGCAGGCTGTGATCAACTCCTTTCATTTCAATGGCATAATCGCCTTGTTCAATCAGTGCAAGGAGTTGTTCCATCTCAGTGTCCTTCCTTGTCCTCCTGGCCTTAATTTTTGGATGTGCCACAAAGACACCTTCACTTACTTCTTTGGAGATCAGGCCAAGGTTCTTTACTCTCTCCATCAGTTTCTTGACATATGCCCTGATCGTCTTAGCCGTTTCTGACTTTGATTCACTCAGAGCAACTGCCAGCTTAATCCATTCTCTGTACCCCATCTGTGCTACATCAGTGTAGTCATATGTTTCCAATTCAGGGCCTGTTGCACCCATCGTTGTTATTTTCAACTTCCACTGACTGCCTTTTCTTGATATAGGGACAGCTTTGACAATTGCTTCCTTGGTAAGCCTTCTTTCAGCAACATCTTAAAATTTTTTCTTTGCCAGGTTGTCAAAATGGTACTGAGCTCTTGCATGAGGCACTGTTGGCTTGGTCACTGAGACCATAGTACCTTTTTCTTTTTCTGCTTCCTTCTCCCCTGCTGATCCCTTAGCAGCTTCCAATATTTTCTTTTGCACTTCCAGAGTAGACATTTTAACTTTCTTTGCTTCTTGAAGTGCAAATGATTTGGCAGCTTTGGCAGATTCTTCTTCTTTTCTAAGAACATCAAGGGCTTGAATCTGTTCTTCTCTAAACTCAAAATATTTGTGCATAGGAAGACCCATTTCTTTGGCCCTGGCTTTGTGGAATTTGATTTCTGCTGCTTTCTGCTGTATGGGATCATCTTCTGCTATTTCTTTTCCTTTAGCTGCTGTAGTGGTAGCAGCTTCAGGACTTTCCTCCTCTTCTTCTTCTTCCTCAAAGATCAGATGCCTCCTTCTGCTGCTTGGCCTGCCCTCAGGAATAGATTCCTCCCCCTTAGACTGAGCAGGGATTGAAGATTCAACCTGAGTAGACTGAGCAGCATGAGAAACACCCTCTACTATACCTGTTTCAGAGATTCCTGTTGGATGACCAGTTTGTGCTGCAGGTACTGGTTTCTCCTTAGGAGAAGAAGTTTTCTCCCCCTTAGACTTAGTCTTAGAGGCAGACGACTTCTCCCCCTTTGAAGGAGATGGACCAGCACCTTCAACACCCGGTCTGCCTGAAGACACAAAGTCATCAGGCTTGCCAGCAGTTTTGGCAGTAGGCCTGGGGCCAACAAGGCTATTCACTAAGAAAGCCAAATTGTCCTTGACCTCTGCAAGTTAGGAAAGACAGGTTTGAATAGAAGAGGACTGTGTATCAGCAAGGGAGGTCAGCTTAACAATGTTTTCCCTATCAGACTCAGTGAACAACAAACTTTGAAGCTGTGCAAGATGTAATTCGAGAGAATCTTGCACATCAGCAAGGTTTGATGACATAGAATTAGATAAAGAGCCAATTAGTGTGGTCAAGCTGGCTAGAGTGGCAGGAAGAGTAGAAGTGCAAGAAGTGAGGAGAGATGACAGCTGTTGAGAAATAGCTGTCATTGAGGACACAGAGTCCTGTTGTAGGGAAAGAATGGAGGAGAGGGAGGTGGACACATTTTGCAGCTGAGCAGTGAGTGCTAACAGCTGTTGAGAATTATCTGTTTGTGGAGTGGTAGGGAAGGAGTCTTTGAACGAATCAAAGAACCCCTTTAGCTGTTCAGACACATAGTCTGAAATGAGAGATGGTAGAGAGGTCATGGCAGTTTCTAAGGAACCAACTTTGTTGGTCAGCAGAGAAAGCTGATCCTTCAAAGGTAGGTCTTTAGAAGATGGAGGTGTATGTGTGGACTGTTTAGAGTGGGTAGATGGAGAAGATGATGATGAGGCTGGTGTATGTGGATGTGATGGAGAGGGAAGAGGAACGGTTGAAAGAAGCTCCAAAGCCTTGGCAAAAGTAATGTGGCCCAGCTTGGAGGGGTCAAAGGGTCCTTCAGCGCGGCTGTAGCTGCATCACCAGGAGAAGAGGTTGGTGTTGGGGGCCTTTCAGATGCTGCTTGTGCTGCAACATCCTCATGAAGACCAGTGGTGGTTCCCTCTGTAGTGCCTTGGTGTAAAAGCACCTCATCATTGGAAGATGGGATATGCATTTCAACATCAGCAGTGGTGAAACCTGCTGATGGAGTTTGCATGGAGGGAACCGCCTCACCAGAGGGATGGTATGATCCCTATGGTTCATCAGCTTGGGTGGTTGGTCCCTCAGCAGCTGTTTGGTGTAGAACAGCTGTATCATGGGGAGCAGAAGTTTGAGGCTGAGCTGCTGATTGGTCTATACCAGCAGCGTGGGCACCTCGTGTAGACTCAGGGTGTGAGGAGATTTGAGTGGGGGACAGTGTGGACTCAGTA
The DNA here is from genome assembly GCA_020465985.1 of Centrapalus pauciflorus. Taxonomy (NCBI): domain Eukaryota; kingdom Viridiplantae; phylum Streptophyta; class Magnoliopsida; order Asterales; family Asteraceae; genus Centrapalus; species Centrapalus pauciflorus. Next base: position 164,410 of record JAANYP010002886.1, on the reverse strand, counting down.
TGGAGTGGAGAGGACTCCTGTCTTTTAATATCCTCAGCCTGTTGGGATGCTGGGATAGTTGATGTGGCTATCTCCGTTTGTATAACTGGTTCCTGTTGGGAGGAACCAGAGGGTCTAGGCTGACTCTGGGAAGACTCAGATTGGAGTGAAGCATGCTCCAATGGGGCTGAACCTTCTCCCAATATAGGAGAGGCAGCAGGGGTTGCTTCTTTTACAACTGAACCCTGTTAGGAGGGAACAGAGGAGGTAGTTGTTTTGGCTGATTTCTTTTTGGAGACTGATTTTCGTTGATAGTGAAATGATGAAGTGGGTGATTGTGGAGAGGAGATGAGGGGTTCAGACTGGACAGATTTTGAGACTGGGTCAGAAACAGGTGGGTTGGCCTGTTCCATAGTCTCAGGTGCCACAGAGGCTTGAGGTTCAACGAATGAACCAGGGTGAGGAGCCTGCTTCCCCTCAGCCACAGAGGCTAAGGGTTCAGACTCAGACTGAGCTGTTTTGGCCTTCTTTTTCACAGGCCCAGCTTCAGCAGTTGCAAGGGTCCTCTTAACAAGTTTGGACCTGGCTTTGGATTTTCTTGTGGGAGCCGCAGCTTCTGGATCCACCCTCACATCAGAGGGTCCTTCCATCAAACCTAACAACCTCCTCATTGGTGTGGACAGAGGACGCTCATTGGGTAGAACAGGGGTATAGAAAACTCTATTCCCCATGACAGGGCATGCAGCAGACTTAAGTAAAGGCTGAGAGTTGTATAGATGCTCACCATAGTGATGCTTGAAGATGAGGCTCAGAAACCTGGGATATCGGACAGCAGCTGGTCTTGACTCTTGCTGCACCAGGTTCCTCATGTTCAGAAATATCCACTTAGCCATATCAATGGTAGTCCCATCCACCAGCTGTAGGACTATTGGGAATTCATCACGGCTGACTTGGTCAAATGAACCAACTTTGCTGCTGAAGCTCATCATTACTGAAGCAAATAAGAAGCTGTAAGTGGGGGACAACTCCTTCCTGAATAAAGTAGCTCCAATTTTTGGTTCTGCTACACCACAGAAGCGTAGCAGATTTCCCATTTGTTCATCCTCAGCTTGAGGCATGTCATAAGTTTCAGCAGTTGGAAGATGAAGTGTTGGTACATCCCGTGTGACGATAGCAGTCTAAGTGGTCTTACATTGTGATTTAGCATGTGTTTGCTATATATATATTATATATGATTGATGCTTATTAGTGTTTGTATGTTTGAACTTGATGTATCGTATTACAAGAAGTTCAAACATAAAGTTCAAAGATAAAATCAATCATAAGGTAATATCATAAGTTTTATCACTTAAGAGTTTAAGTATTTTGGCTAGATTCGAATTACTTAAGGGAATACATTCGAATCTGAGATAGATTCGAATGAGACCTTAGATTCGAATGGGCTAGATTCGAGACTGTCAATATGGACAGACTCGAATGGGCCTTGGGCCAGATTCGAGCTTGGCCCACAACAGACTCGAATAAGGGTCTATAATTAGAGATAGACTCGAATCATTAAGTGACTTTTTGCAGAATTCGTGAGGGATTAAGCAAAGAGCGATCTCGAGTTTATCAGCTAGGTGAGTGCCGTTTCGGAGAGAATTAGTTCGTAGGATCGTTCGAGTGTCGTTCGTTCAGCGTCTAATAGTCTCCGTGTTCCGTTGGTTGAGAGTTGTCCGTCTAACCGTCAACGAGGATTCCGCACTCGTTCACGGATCCGCGTCTAGATAGATCTTGCAGTCGTAGACCTTACAAGTGGTATCAGAGCCTACGGAGTGTTCTTGGTGTTCTTCGTGTTCATCAGATACATTCTAGGTTTCTTGACGCTAGTTGGACGGTTTTGCTCTCAAAAACGTGTTTTGAGCTTAGCAAATTCATATTCGGGAAACACTTTGTCGTTTTTCACGTTTTTGATCGAAATCATTATTTTTCGTTTGAAAAATAGTGATTTAATCTGTAAAACGTCAAAAAATCAACGTGTTAGCCGTTTTTCGAGTTTGCGGCGCTCGAATCTATAGGGGTAATTTGGGTTTCACTTTAGTCTCGAGTCTAACCTAAATACGCTCCTTTCGAGTCAATTTCAGAGAGTTTCGAGTCTACTTTGTTTCGAATCTGTTACTTCATTCGAATAGGATCTCGAGTCTATAGTAGTTTCGAGTTTATTTCGAGTCTGGTACTGTTTCGAATCTGTGCTTCGATTTTGCTGAAATTCGAATCTGCTGAGCCTTCGATTCTAAGGACCATCGATTCTAAGGAGTTGTTCGAATCTGACATAATTTTGAATCTAATTGACATTTAAGACTTAATCGAATTTAATCTCAAAAGATTTAATCTTAATTAGTTTCGAATCTATGTAGATTCGAATAAGTTAGTCTAAATCAGTTTCGAATTAAATTAATTAAGTTCAAATTCAATTTGTTTCTGAAAAGATGTCAAATCTTCAGAAATTCCTTGAGATGGATCACGAAGTTGGGAAGGCAAATGCACCGCCTAAGCTGATGAAAGTTGAGGACTATTACTGGTGGAAGGACAGATTTACAGATTTTGTACGATTCAATGATATGCGCATGTGGGTGTGCATAGATGAAGGGTACATTGTCGCCAGTATCTGAAGTTGAAGGCCGTCAAAAGGTCTTGTCATATCAGATGATGAAAGAGGATGACAAGAAACTATTTGAAGCTGAAAACAAAGCTTTCTCCATAATCCGTATCGCTTTACCTCAAGATATTTTGCACACATTTCGGACTCAAAGGACGTCGAAAGAACTTTGGGAGTCTCTCCAGAAAAGGTGTGAGGGTAATCCTCGGGTGCGTAGAAAGCGTACAGAGCTGTTGACCCAACAGTTTGCAATTTTCAAGGCAATTAAGGATGAACAGTTGGATGATATTATCACAAGGTTCTATCATCTGATAACGGAACTTGAAAGTCATGGAATTGAGTATTCGGACACTGACAAGAACAACAAGCTTCTTGATGCCCTACCAGCCAAATGGGCTATGTACGTGGCAATGATTAAGCTGAATGAGGACAAATATTATACTCAATCACTTGATGACATTGTGGGAACGTTGAGGGCATATCACTTCGAGATGATTAAGGCTGAGACTGATTACGAGCAAGTCCAGAATCCGGCAATGTATTTTGGAAAGACATCTAAATCATCAGTGACAGCTGAACCGAAGAGTGCTACAACGTTTTTCACCAGAGAAACGTCATCGCCACCAGAGTCCGAAGACTCATTGAATCGCGCGTTCTTAGGGTTAGGAAGATCGGAAGAACTGCAACCTCAAGTCCAACAGGCATCGACAAGTCAGAGCTATTCGAAGATGCCGATGAGCGCAAAGTCAGCAGAAGAACATTTGAATCTGCTTGCTTCCTTTGTGGCAGCTTATGGAAATTGTGTTCAAGGGAAAATCAATGACCCAGCTCTATGGGATGAAGATTACGATCAGGTCGACCCTGATGACTTAGAGGAAATGGATCTTAAGTGGCAACTGGCCATGGTGACCCAGAGGGTAAAAAGATTCATCAAGCGAACTGGGAGGAATCTGCAAATGAACAACAAAGGGATAGGATTTGATAAGTCTAAGGTCAAATGCTACAACTGTCAGGGATTGGGAAACTTCGCCAGGGAGTGTCAAAGACCGAAGGTAGAGACATACCAAGGACAGAGTCAGCATCAAGGACAGTACCAAAATCAGTCCCAACAAAGATACCTTCCGAGTTCCTCATCTGGTCAAGCCAATCTAGCGGGTCTACTATCCAATGTCACCTCTGACAGACAGCTAGATGGTACCTATGACTGGAGTTCACATCCTGAGTCGAATGCTAGAGCCTTCATGGCTGAAGTCACGAAAACTGGGTGTGATGGGGACGAGCAGACCACACGGGACAGCAGTCCGATGTGGGTAGAGAAGGCGAATGATCAGACCGTGCTGGAGTTTGCTGCTCAGATGGCCAACGTGGAATCTGATAACTCTAAGGTTAGTCTTTCTTATTCTCTATTTTCAGAATTATGTGCTTTGTGTGCTACTTCTAATGATAGGTTAAATCTAGTCTTAGAATCACATAAAACCATATCTACTCAAAATGATAACTTAAAAATAGAAAACGCTAGCCTAAATGATATAAAGCAAGATTTAAAAGAAAAGCTTAAGGCTGATGCTCAAGACGTGGTAGTTCTAAAAGACAAACTCAGCGAGCAGTGTGTTAGGATAGAACTAATGTATGAGCACGTAGAGGCCTTAACTAAAAGTCTTAAGGACAAGGATATAGAGCTAGCCGAGACCAAGGTTAAGGTAGCAGAGGCAAATAGCAAGCTGGAAAAGTTTAGGAATTCGAGCCTAAATCTAGGAAAAGTCTTAGATGCCCAAAGACAGTCTAAGAAGCCTGTAGGTCTAGGTTTTCACGAAATTCCTCCACCTTTCAATGCGAATTATGTGCCTCGGCCTCAGGAAAAAACTGACAAGTCAGTAGACTTAGAGGACCTACCTGAACCGACACCTGAGTCTACAGTTGATAATACACTTAAGGTGGTTGACTCAACCGTCAAGGTCAAGAAAGTGAAATTTGTGTCTTCCTCCAGTGAAACACCTGCAGGAAAACAGAAAATTTCATGGGCTGACCAGGTCGAAGAGACAGACACTGTAGATGTACCAAAGGAAGTAGACACTAGTGAGACACCTAGATCTAAGGGAACAACCAAAAAGTCCATGGATAAGATGTCTTGCTTTAGATGTCACGAGAAACGGCATGTTGCTTCTCACTGTCCACTTAGGAAAGCAGATGTTGCCCCTAAGACAGTGAACCCAACACCTGTTAAGCCCTCACCCAGTGTGGCAAGCAGCAGTAGTTCTCAACCTACCGAGAAAACTGTGCAGGCCGCACCCAAACAAGTTGTGAAAAACACACCGGTTAAGGTTGGACCAAAGGAAGTGATTAGGACAAATTCACCGTATCGTGTCACAAATCAATCTAGGTCAGCACCACAGCAAGTCTATAGGAGCACCACACCTAGCAGGTCACATACTCCAGTTAGGTCACATACTCCAGTTAGACAGTATGCACCGGTAAGAGCTCAAGGATCACAGTCAGAAATGGCATATAATAGAAATTATTCCAGAGCTCCACAACAAATGCCTACACCACGGCAAAGAGTGAACTTAAATCACTCGGCACCACAACAGAATTCAGTTCACAGGCCCAAGTCACCTGAAAGGCGAGATGGGTACTTGAAAAAGTTCACGTATGTGGACGAGAATGGTATTACCAAGTCAGTCATGGCTTGGGTTCCCCGTGATAACTAACCTCTTTTCTTTCATGTGCAGGAGATAACTACCGGTCCAAACAACAAGTGGTTCGTCGACAGTGGTTGCTCCAGGCACATGACGGGGGAAAGAAGTCTACTCACAGACTTCAAGGGAGGTAATAGGGGATTCGTATCATTCGCGGGTAACAAGGGTGGAAATATCACTGGAACTGGAGAAGTCACTAATGGGACGATTACTTTGGATCAAGTTTATCACGTTGATAACCTGGTTCATAATCTCATTAGTGTCTCTCAAATCTGTGATAAGAAGAACTCGGTGTTATTTACTGACACTGAGGCGTTAGTGCTAAAGCCTGGATTCAAAATTCCTGAAGAATGGGTGTTGATGCGGGCGCCAAGGAAGAACGACTTGTACGTGCTGGATATGAACAAGCCAGAGACTTCGATGGGGCCAATTTGTCTACTATCCAAAGCTTCGGAGACGAAATCCGTATTGTGGCACAGACGCATGGCTCACCTGCACCTGAGGAAGATGAATTACATTACGAAGCATGGACTGGTGCAGGGTGTGCCCATGAAAAGTTTTCAGTTCGAGGATAAGTGTCTACCTTGCATGAAGGGCAAACAACACAAGAAGACACACAAGTCCAAGAAGCAAAATTCCATAGCCTCAACATTCGATCTGTTGCACATGGACCTTTTCGGCCCAATCAACAAAAGGAGTATTGGAGGTAGTTGGTACTGCTTAGTTATCACCGACGATTACTCACGTTTTTCTTGGGTTTTCTTTTTAGGTACGAAGGACGAGACGGCTGCAAGGCTCATCGAGTTCTTGGACCAAGTGGAGAACTCATACGGAACTAGGGTTAAATATATTCGTAGTGATAATGGAACTGAATTCAAAAACACTGTAATTGGTGTATATTGCCTATCAAAGGGCATAGTGCATCAATTCAGTGCACCATATGAACCTCAACAGAATGGGGTGGCCGAACGTAAAAATAGAACTTTGATTGAGGCTGCAAGGACTATGCTTTCGGATTCAAAGCTTCCTACCATGTTTTGGGGGGAGGCAGTGAATACCGCGTGCCACATTTTAAACCGAGTCTTTACAGTCAAATCATTGAACAAAACATGCTACGAAATTTTGAATAAACGGCCACCTAACTTAACTGGATTCGAACCGTTTGGAGTACCATGCACACTTTTAAGAACAAAACATCAACCGAAGTTTGGTGAAAAGGCTGACGAAGGATACTTCCTAGGTTATGTGCCAAACTCACCAAACAAAAGGGTGTTTAACAAAACAACTGGTACTGTGGAGATTGTGTATAACATTGAAGTCACAAGTTATACACATGAACCCCAAACTGGTCCGGAATGGATATTTGACTATGATAAGTTATTTGAGTCATTTAACATTCCTTTGGATGATAATGCAGGTACACTCGAGAAGGACATGGCGACGTTGCATCTGAACGACGATGGCCGAATCTTTCCAAGGACCACGTTCGAATCTACATCCGAGCCTACTGCGACTGTAGATGGATCTCCAGAAGTTGCTGATCAAGAGACACCTAACACTGAGAATCAGACTCAAGCTTCAAGTTCTAACTCTGAGGAAAACGTTCGTGAGGAGGAAAATGTAGAAGCTGAGCCTGTTCCCCCTTTAGGTGAAATAGGATCCAACTTAGGAGATAATCTAAGGGTTGATGAAATAGAGACCTCTAGGATTAACAAGAACCATCCAATAGAAAGCATCATAGGAAATCCTAACGAGGGTGTGAAGACTCGGAGTAGTGTAAATAACAACACCGTGTTGTTGTCGATGATAAACGACTCCGAGGCATATCACACATGTCTTTATTCATGTTTCATATCGCAAGTAGAGCCTAAGAATGTGCAAATGGCACTTAAGGATAACTCCTGGGTTGAAGCGATGCAGGAAGAACTTTCACAATTTAGGAAACTAAAAGTGTGGGAGTTAGTTCCGTTACCTCGAGGGGAGATTGCAATAGGAACCAAATGGGTTTTTAAGTGCAAAAGAGACGATCGGGGTATAGTCACGCGCAACAAGGCGAGATTAGTTGTAAAGGGTTTCAACCAAGAGGAGGGAATCGATTACAACGAAGTTTTTGCACCAGTAGCAAGGCTGGAAGCCATTAGGTTGTTTCTAGCGTTTGCCTCCTTCAAAGGCTTTAAGGTATATCAACTGGACGTTAAGAGTGCTTTCCTGTATGGGAAAGTGAAGGAGTTGGTATATGTAGAACAACCGCCCGGATTTACAGATCCAAAATATCCTGATAGAGTATATCGCTTAGATAAGGCTGTTTATGGATTACATCAGGCACCTAGGGCGTGGTATGAGACTTTATCCAACCATCTTTTAGAAAACGGTTTTGAAAGGGGTAGGATAGATAGTACTCTATTTGTGAAGAGGAAGGGAGAACACTTTATCTTGGTACAAGTGTACGTCGATGATATCATTTTTGGATCATCAGACGAACAGATGTGCAAAGATTTCGAGAAGGTGATGAAGTCTATGTTCGAGATGAGTGCTATGGGGGAGTAGAATTTGTTTTTAGGGTTACAAGTTGACCAAAAGAAGGAAGGGATGTTTATCCATCAAACTAAGTATGTCTATGACATATTAGAACGGTTTGGGATGGAGGGAACTAAGTTGACTGCCCACTTCAGCACGCCGATTCAAGTAAACCACAATCTCGGGCCGGGTACTGAAAGTGATACCGATGTGGATCCGACTTTATATCGGGCCATGATTGGGTCACTTATGTATTTAACTGCTTCAAGACCTGACATAATGTTTGCTGTTTGTATTTGTGCTAGGTTTCAAGCGAATCCGAAGGAGATGCATATGAAAGCTGTGAAGCGGATTCTACGATACCTCAAGTCGAAACCGAAGCTGGGACTTTGGTATCACGCGGAGGGAGATCTAGAGTTGGAAGCATTCACGGATTCTGACTACGGAGGATGCAGCTTGACGCGCAAATCTACAACTGGAGGTTGTCAGTTCCTAGGAGGGAGATTGGTATCCTGGCAATGCAAGAAACAAACATCGGTAGCCATTTCAACGTGCGAGGCCGAGTATGTTGCTGCTGGTAGTTGCTGCTCACAGGTTCTGTGGATACAACAACAATTGCGGGATTACGGTTTGGCTTACACTCAAACTCCTATTAGGATAGACAATCAATCTACAATTGCTATAACTAATAATCCAGTTAAACACAGTAAAACAAAGCACATAGACATAAGGCATCATTTTATTCGTGATTGTGCTGAAAAGAACTTAATCAAACTGGTAAAGGTGGCAACAGAAGATAATAATGCAGATTTATTTACCAAAGCGTTTGATAAGTCACGGTTTGAGTATTTAATTCAACTGAATGGAATGCGCAACCCAGAGTAATTTGACTTTAGTAGTAGTAAGTTTACTTTATTTTATTGTAGAGTAGTCGTTTTTCTTTCTTTTCAGTAATCTGCTAATTTAGGAAAGTTTCTATTTTTAGTAAGTTTCTTTCTTTAGTAAGTTAGTAGGTTAGCTTATTACTGCTTTTCTTATGAAAAAAATAAATAAAAGAAAAAAGAGAGAAAATTACAAAAATACAAAAAAAAAGAGAATAACAAAAAAAAAAAGAGTTAGGTCTTAGATACATAGGTTCAAAGTGACGAAAATTAGCACCGTCGTTACAGACTCTAAGTATTTAGTCTTTCACACATAATGCAACTAAATCCTAAGTGTTATACTTTACTTAGTTTGATGTGTTGGTAGGCATAATACATATAGGGAATCTCAAGGCTAATAAAATATTCTAGAAATCAGCGTGTCCTAACTTAGATGACGACCAACTTTCGGTCTTCAATCTTTTTATGTAAAGACATACAAACTTTGAGTCCTAAATGAGGTATGCCAACTTTCTGGGGATGTATGGAAACATCAATCATCTTAAAATGGATGAATAGAAAATCATATAAAAACTGAGAGTCGAAAACATGCAACTCTGTTGTACGTAAGTACAGACCTGTTGTCTCTGTTTAGTTCGGGTTAAGCAGATATGATCCGCTCTGTTTTACGTCAGTACAGACCTATCACCAGCTTGTCTGCTCATTTAAAAAATAAATCCTTAAGTCGAACTAGGACACTTTGTTTGTATGAAAATCAACACCTGTGTCCGAAATGTTTGTCTTTTCAAGAAAGTGTTGCAATACCAACAAGTTAGAATCTTTGTCTGTGTGCCTTGATCATAAAAGTATGTCTATGTCTGCGTCACGTAAGATAATTTCCTGATAAATAAAAAGGCCAAGGGATATTCCGAAATGTAGAATGTTTAAAAGGGGCAAAATACCAACAATCGGCTAAATAGGTATGTCACGACAAACAAACAAAGGAATAAAAAATTACTAAGTGTGAAAGTTTAAGTACTGAAAGTTAGTATCAGACATCGCTATCTGATTGAACCTTTCTTAGACTATACTCATCAAAAATATGTTGTTAAGTATTTAGCTTAGATTGTAAATTTTTCTTAAGTCTAGGTTAAATTTTTTGGTCAAAATTTTATTTTACTTTATTTTATTTTATTTTTACCTTAGTTTATTTTATTTCATTTTAGTTTAGTTTAATTTTTACTTAGGTAAAAGGTCAAAAGTTACTGAGGGTGCATTCAAAGTTGGATAAAATAAACAATGCGTGAACTATCTTGAGCTTAGGGTAAAAGAAATTGGCATAGTTTATCTGGTTACACGATACCGTAGAAAAAAGTTGGAAAAGTTGAATTTATTTCAAAATTTTCGAAAATTTTTCTAAGTATTGGTGGTTTCGAATCTAAGACAGACTCGAAGCGGTAAGACTTCGAATCTGTCAGTAGATTCGAGTCTATGTTTAGAATCGAGGGTTGGTGGTATAAATAGGTCAACAGTGAAGTCATTTAAGACCTTACTGTTTTCGAATCTATACACTCGAGTCTACTGCGGCGATCTCGATTCTATTCTCGAATCTATCGTATTTCTTCTAAATGACATTTTGTCGACTCTCTTACTTGGTGTTTCGATTCTACCGATACATCTAGGTATAATCAACCGGATTGTACAAGATTTGTGTAGTTTTATACACAATTTTAGGCTAAAACATCGAATTTTGAAGTTTTGTGGGTTGAAATAGGGTTTTTGCTAAATTACCAAGTTTGGACCTATAAAAGATCAAATTAAAAGCATAAATCAATGATTAGAACCTAGTTGAACTAATGTATGTGAATTACTAAGTTCAAAACGGTTAAAATCTTGAATTTTTTGGTGAAAGCAGGACCGACGGGGCTTCGAGTCTGTTCTAGGACCTTCGAATCTGTTCATGGGTTTCTCGAATCTGTCATTAGATTCGAGATGACCATGATCCTCGAATCTGTCCATCAGACTCGAATAATGACACTTCGAATCTGTCCATTACATTCAAATATGGACCCTTCGAATCTGTTACTTTCGAATCTGTACTTTATTTATTTTTTTAATTTAAATTTTATTAAACTTGTGGAAATTTAATTGTGCTAGATTTTGTATTTAATAAAGTACAAAATAAAACAAATTTGAATTTGAACAAGTTTATTGATTTTTAATGAGTCTAACAGTTTTATTTATTGTGCAGATATGGCGGTTCGCGCTTTTGTCCCTAAGCATAATATGGTCCTTAATCCAGACATGAATCTCCCTGAGGCGCAGGGATTCCGTGAAGTACTGGATTTTCTAGCTGAATCAAGGATCGGACATGCACTATGGCATAATGTGCAGTTAGTGTTACCCTACATCCGTCAATTTTATGACCATTTGCAAGTAGACTGCTCGGTCACTCCGACAGTTCTACGCACTCGCATTGAAGGACAGCCGTTAGTATTTTCGGCTGATATGATTCGTCAAGTGCTGCACTTGGGCACTCAGGAACAAGAAGCTGGTCCTATAGAATTTCCGATGAATATAAGGCAAGCGGCCTTTCAAAGAATGGGGTACAGCCTCGATGTGACAAAAGTGTCATACATGAAAAGTGGATTGATAGGACAATGGAGGTTTTTGGCGCATGTATTTATGGTGTGCTTTGCTGCGAAAAAGGCAGGGTTTGACTATATTGTCGCGAAGATTCAATCGGGGATTGTCGCAATGGTGTATAATAGCCCATATAGTTTTTCAGAGATGATCTTTTCGGAGTTTGTTCATCAGATATCTGCTCCCGAAAATCAGCAGTTTTTGCTCTATCCGAGATTCATTATGATGTTGATCAGACACTTTTTGCCGAACTTGCCAATAACAAATGACTTTCAGAGTGTTGCCATCCTGGACAAAAGGATTTTCGCTGATTGTTCCTCACACCGAGGAAGATTGGCTGTTCCTGTTGCTCGTCCATTGTTCGGAGCTATTGTGGATAGGGATTTTCAAGCCCCGGAAGATGCCAACTGGGCAGGGGTCGTTGAGTTTCCACAACAACAACAACAGCAACAACGTCAACAGCAACAAAAACAGCAACGTCAACAGCAACAACAGCCTCGTGCTCGGCCACGTGATCCAAGACGCCGACAGAGACCAGCAGCGAGTCAAATTCCGGCAACCAGGCCTTCGACAAGCCAGCAACCAGAAGTTACAGAAGCCGGGCCCTCAAATATTCAAGAAGCTGGGCCCTCAAATGTTGCGAGAGAAGCTGAACAGCTAAGCCAGACGCTTAATGAAATTTGGGAGGCAGGGCCTCATGCCAATGAAGATGTTGCAGCAGCATTGGTTGGTGAGCTGCTTAGTCCACCAGCAGATGAAGATGATATTTTTAGAGATGTGGAGGAATACGAGCCAGAAGGGGCAGATGACGGATTAACATCTTCGGAATCCGAATCAGAATCAGCGGAAGTTCCGGCAGCTGCAGTTCCTGATATTCAAATTGGAACTTATGGTTCGAGATTGATTATAAATGAAGGTGGTTCGAGGAGGCGCGTGAACAGGGAATTGGAGGAGTCTGATTTTGAAGAAGAGAAGGTTGCTCAGTTGGTGACAAGGCAAAGGGCCAAACGTCACAGGTTCATGCAGGGGACTTCATCAGCGTCCGATGCACAACCTCAGCCTCAAACTCAAACCCAACCACAAGTCACAGCTCCACCATCACCGCCACCTCAGCAGCATGAACCATACATTCCATCACCTTTCATCCCATCTCCCATTCAGTCCATTCCTTCTACGTCAGCTGCATATACCGAAAATCAACGATTCATGCAACTCAAGAGTCGTGTTGACTTTCAGCACGTTCAAATCATAACTCTTACCAAAGCTGTAGGTGAACTCCAGGAGCATAACTCAAATCTGGATAAGGAGAATGCAGAGTTGCGGAAGATTGTGGAAAGTGTCAGAGACGAAAACACGGAGCTAAAATCTTTCGTAGCTGATCAATCTTCAGAAATCCGAGCAATGAGGTCCCTCCTAGAGCAACTTATGAAAAATCTACAAACTCAGGGGGAGACGAGTTGTAAGGATCAGGAGCTACAGAGAAGAGATGATGATAATGAAGGCGATGATCCCGGTGCGAATAAAGAGATTGAGTCTGTAGATTTTCCTGCAGCTCAAGTAACACAAATTCAGGGGGAGCCAAGTACAGAAGGAGAAGTAGGAGGATCTGGAAAAGAAGCAGGTTCCTCGAGGGTTCTGGACAGTGACATGATTGATGCACTGAAGGACATAGAGGAAGAGCTTATGGATTTTGACGATGAAGAAGAAGAGTTAGAAGAAGGAGAATTTATTCCAGAGGAGGTTGTGGACTGGAAATCAGACGATGAAGTGTTGGATGATGAAGACGATCAAGTCAATGAGGTTATTATCAATTCACAACCTGTCACGGAGCTATATGAAGGACAAAATCATAGTGTGATTGACGTTGACTATATCAAGGTAGCCTCAGTCGAGGAAAAAGAACTTGAAGAGGCCGAGAAGGAGCCATCTAGAGCTGACTTGATAAATCTTTGGTTCAAGAAAGAGGAAAAGAAAGATCGTTTGAAGATGAAGAAGAAAATGAGAGTTCCAGGTGCTGGAAGCTTCTCAGGAGGCATTATAAGTTGGTTCTTTGACAAAGAACTGCAGCTATTTATCTTGAAAAGAAGAGATGGACTACAATACTTGAGGCGAACACTAAAAGCATTTAACTCATTGCCCAAGATTGAAGTAAAGGAGCTTGCATGGAAAGAATTAATTAATATAGGTGAATACCAGTACGCTGAGGTTGTGGCAAGAATTATAAGGAAAGAAGGAAGATCAGGAAAGTTTGAGCGACTCAAGCCAAGGACCGGAAAGAGGGTCGAGGATCAGTCGAGAATAGATCCTCATACAGGTAGGCCATGGGCCAGGATGGTATACAAACCTGTGAGGTGTCTAAAGAAAGTACCAATGAAATCGATGCCACAGAACGTTTTGAGCAACATGAAATGGTGGTACCTCGAGATTGACACTGCTGAAGCCATCATGGAGGATCACGACGAGCAGGTCATTTTGAAGGTATATGATCCACTGCATTTGATAAACCTATCAAAGGACGACCTGAAGAAGCTTCATGATCAGCCTATCTTCTTTACTGAACCATGGAGATCTGAAGCCAGGAAGTTCCAAAAGGTAGTTAAAGTTTGTATAGATGCTGGATTATATGCAGGTAGTAGTATATATAGCTCTAGTACTTAAATTTGATGTAATGAAAATAATTAGAAGCTATCGTCAAGGGGGAGTCTGTTGGTACACCCTGTGTGACGATAGCAGTCTAATCGATCTGCATTATGGTTTAAGTAATATTCTGAGTATTAACAAGTGTTTTGATATATATGTTTATATGTGTTTGTCTGTTATTGATTGTGTGTTTGAACTTGATGTAACATATTACAAGAAGTTCAAACATAAAGGTCAAAGATTAACTCAAGCATAAGTAAAACATAAGTTTCATCACTTAAGAGTTTAAGTGTTTTGGCTAGATTCGAATTGCTTAAGGGAAATCATTCGAATCTGTGATAGATTCAAATGAGACCTTAGATTCGAATGGGCTAGATTCGAGGATGTCAATATGGACAGACTCGAATGGGCCTTGGGCCAGATTCGAGTTTGGCCCACATCAGACTCGAATCAGGGTCTATAATTAGGGATAGACTCGAATCATTAAGAGACTTTTTGCAGAATTCGTGAGGGATTAAGCAAAGGGCGATCTCGAGTTTATCAGCTAGGTGAGTGCCGTTTCGGAGAGAATTAGTTCTTAGGATCGTTCGTGTGTCGTTCGTTCAGCGTCTAATAGTCTCCGTGTTCCGTTGGTTGAGAGTTGTCCGTCTAACCGTCAACGAGGATTCCGCACTCGTTCACGGATCCGCGTCTAGATAGATCTTGCAGTAGTAGACCTTACAAAATCATGAAATCAAACATCATTAGGAGTCTAAAATAGGAAAATGAGAACATGCATGTCTTGGTCTAGAGTTTGTTTGAAGTTAATATTAACTTGAAGGCTTAAATCCAAGTTAGAAAACAAAAATTCAGAAATTTAAAATGAACTTTATACTTGTTGTTTGGTTCCTGTTTTCAGCTGAATGTTTATAGTCAAGAAGGCCAATGCCTTCGGCCATGGTCTAAGACACATTTATAAGTGTTTTGTTCATCAAATGAGAGCATCAAACACCCTTTAAACCTTCTGGAAATGTTGCTGTTAATAAAGAAATACAGAAACGAAAATGTGCAAAGTCTGTGTATGTGTGCTGTCGTGTATAAGCAGAAACAGCAGACCTTCCTTTTGCTGAAAGTTAAAAACAAAAACAGAAAGAAAGGATAGTACAGCAGTAACATTTCATATATGTGCAGTCTTGTGTGTCGATGTATAGAAACAGAAGCAGGGACGGCCATGCTTTTTACTTTCTTTGCATGGAAGTGGTATGGATGGTACCGAAATAAAAAGAAAGAACACCCTTTTCTAGTTAATCAATTCAGCAACCAGTAGCCTTTTATTTGGTTTCACAAATATAGTATGCATAGTGTGTGTGCGTGTATAGTGTGTATGTTGTGTGCAGAGAAAGACAGCAACCTTTTATATATAGATGCAGGTGTGTATGCTGAGAGTTAAAACAGAAAACAACAACCTTTTCTTTTAACCATTTCAGCCTCCATTTTTAGTCTCAAATGGACCTCAATATTGATCCTTAACCTTGAACATGTAACATGAATTTGTTGGCTAACCTAAGGGGTGTTGCTGCTGTAATTTCGAAGCACGGACAGCAACTAGAAGCTATGGACAGCAGCATAAATCAGTTACATAACGACATCCAAAGATGGCTTGGCCTTAGGCCGAAAGCCTCATTTTATGGCTCAATTCTTTTGGCCTTCGGCCAAGACAAATGGAATCTTAAATAGTACTGTATAACCATGTTGCATGGCTGATATAGAACCCCAAATATGGACCATAAAAGCTGCAAGAGCAGCAGCAAAAACAGTCGCAAACAGTCCCCAAAGAACTCACGTTATGACTTGGCCCTTGGCTAAAAGTCTCTCGAATCCTCAACCATTTCTTTTAGCCTTTGGCCCTAGCCTTTAGACCCTTTAATAACTTGTTTTTAGCTTGTATTATGGCTGTCGTTAGGTCCTAAAGATGGGATATAACAGCAGCAAAACATAGCTTTAAATTGACAACGGTTTAATGCTTTATTTCGTAGCCTAAGTCCGTGAGTTCTTGCATTAATCGCCTTAACCTTTGGCCTTCTCATTAAGGCCTGAAAAATGATAAAAATAGGAGTGTAAGAGGTGTAAAAGTGTGCTATTTGTATACTTTAGAAAGTATATACATGATAAGGGGTATCCTTAAATGAAATGCATATACATGTGACTCCTTATAAATGAGCCTTAAGGCTTATTATCATGAAAATAGAACATAAATCAAAGTAAGTCATGGGATGTGCAAGTATACATTAAACCACCCCATAGTGATTAATATTGCATATGTATGCTTGTATGATCATTCATGAACACATACATACAAAATATGCATTAAAAGGTAATTAAAGGCATAAAGGAATCGACAACATGAAATTAAACATGGTGACAATATAATGATCCTTAAATAGGACTTAATATGACATATGACATGATAAATTCTGGATAGGTTCAGATAATTCTGAACAAAGTAATAAAGTAACAAAGTAATAAAGTCTGAGATAACACGAAAAACTCAATAAAGGTATAAGTCTATACATAAGTTTCAGAAAGTCAGAGAATGCATCAGATTTACATAAATTATGTTGTGTAAAGTCAATAAAAGCTTATGTAATTAAATTGTCGTACAATTAACAGGTTCAGCTAAATCTGAACCATGTTGTAAAGTCAAAGTCCGTAAAGCCAAGCCAGAAAAGTCAAGTTAAAGCAATTAAAGCCAAGATCAGTTAATAAAGTCAAGCCAAAGTCAGAGAAGCAAGTCAAAGCCAAAGTCAGAGCCAAAGTCACTAAAGTCAAAGCTAAAGTCCGTAAAGTCAATTGCTAAATCCTGAGATAACTCAGGTGGTGGATCCAATCCGCTTGCGAAAGTCAAAGTCAACAGTCGTGCAATAAAACCAGTAACTGTGAGATATAGATATAACTGTATACATGCTTGTCTTCATGTGAGACATATTGTTGTTCTAGCTTTATTTGAAAGTGTATATGCTCAGCTAGAATGTGACCTGTGCACACCTTGGTACGGTGATGCCCTGTGGATCATGATAGCTTTTAATATGTCATCATGCACACTTGTCTTTACAATCGGAATTAGTCTTGGATATATTATTGTTGCTATCTTGATTCATTACTTTAATATTTTCAGTCATTTGCCTTGATATCAATGCTTTCATATGCTTCCGCATAATTCAAGTCTGAGAAAGTCTATGTCAGTCTATGATTAAGTCTACTCCGATGTTTGCCCACGTTGTCTTACTGGTAGCTAGCCCAGTATGTGGTTGGCCCCCACAATTAAAAGCGTGTGTTTGGGATTAAACATCATCCGATCTTAAGTCCTATGTCTCACAATGTCTGGCTGATAGCGGCAGTCATGTCAAAATCACGCTTAAAGTCAAAGTCAGAGATTAAAGTCAAAAGTCAAAGTCAAGTCTCCGCTTAAAATTGTCATGGCATGTTAACTGTTAAATCTATAATCTCACTAAGCCCCGCTTACAGTTGTTGTTGAATCTTTTTACAGGTTTAATCAAAGGAAAAGGTCCAGCTGACCCAAGTCTTTAGGATCTGCTCGCTCGAATTTGAAGTCACTAGACCACTACTTCAACTAAAATTGGTATCGAATGAATTGATTATGGTGGTGGTTTGGGTAGAAGCACTGACATGCATTGTGGTTATGTACTAGATTAGTGTCCTTGTGCCCTTTATAGTTTACTTTTAAACTTATTGTAAAATAATCCTAATTTCTGTAATGACTTAATTCCGCATTTTATTAATTCTATCTTAGTTGTGATTGATGCTGTATTGCTCCTTGGGACCTAGTCATTCAGGACTGCCCCGTAAGGGACGGTCTTGACAGGATGGTATCAGAGCAAATAGTTTGAGTGAATCAAGTATTATGAAAGTAATACTTGGTCTCAAACTTAAGCAATACATAAAGTGTCAATCATGCTAGGTGGCTTGAACTGAGATAGGATGTACAGACTGTTAGGATGGGAAAAAGGGTACATAGTCACTAAGTCTGTTAACTAAAAGTCACTTGAATTTTTATGTTTCAGTAAGAATGTCTGGACTAGGAGGAATTCCTGATAATGTCACGCCTCAGCAACTGTTTGAGATGATACAACAACTGTTAGCACAACAAAATGAACAACAAGTCAAACTAATCCAAGAACAGTTCCAGGCTCGTGATGAGGCTGAAGCAAAGCGTAAAGCTGATAAAAAGAACAAAAGAAAGGATAAGCAAATCCATAATGATAAGTCTGATTCTGATAACTCCAATGAAAATGTCCACACTGAAAACCAAAAGGTTGCCGATTCAAAGACTTTAAGTCTAGTGGTGCCATGACATTTGAGGGTACTGTAGACCCTATCCAGGCATTGGACTGGATTTGTCACACAGAAGAGATTTTCAGTATCTCTGAGTGTTTAGATTCACAAAGGGTCAAGTTTGCTACTGCCTTATTTGTCGGAGCTGCCCGCGCATGGTGGAAGACACAGAGGAGTATCTACGGAGAGGACGTCATCCAAACACTTGAATGGGAGCAATTCCTCGACATGTTCAACGCTAAGTATTGTCCCGCGGATCAGCAACATAGAATGGAAGTTCAATTGATGCAACTGACTCAAGGCGACAAGACGGTCGATGAATACGAGCACGAGTTCTCGCGATTGTGTGGCTATTCATCTTATCAAGTAGCCACAGAAGAAAGAAAAATGAATCGTTTTCGTAGAGGACTGAACCCAAAGTATCGTCAGCCGATGAGTGGTAACAGATACAAGACGTACTTGGAGATGGTGGAAGCAGCCAGACAAATTGAAAGCGAATATCGAGAGTATGGTGAACAACTAAGCGCAACTCAAATCAGTCCTACATGTCCTTCTCCACCAAAGAAGCAACGATTCAGTAGATTCTTCAAGACAGGAAAGACTCAGTCTCAACAAACTCATCAGTATAGCTCTCCTCAGAAGTCCAAGTCTTATGCGATTCAATCAGAACAACGAGTGTGCAAAAGGTGTAGGAAATCACATATTGGGTTATGTAATCCAATGGATGTGATATGTTATGTTTGCAGCAAAATAGGTCATAGCAGCGAGGAATGCCCAACGAAGGGTCTTGGTTGTTCCACGTGTGGAAAACCTGGACACTTTAATCATCAATGTCCAATGAGAACCAACAATCAATCTCAGTCATATGCCGGAGGTTCAACAATGAAGAGCACTGCTGCAACTCCGTCAGCTAGAGCCCGTACTTATCATATCACAGCCGAGGAAACAGAGGACATGCCAAATGCAGCCATGAGTACGTTTGCTAATTGAATACCTATCATGCATCATTTGGTTTTACTACAAACTGTTCAATTATCTCTACAGCACTTTCATATCGACTAACCAAGTCACTTGCCTAGCATTCTGATACCCTTGATATTGAAACAGCCACAAATAAACATGATTTGCTCGCTAATAACGATGTCTTCAATCTCGACTTCATTCCGATTCCATAGAAACATTTTTAAAAATAGGATCGCTAAGGAGATCAGAAGAAAGATTTTCTATTCTTGATTTAAATTTCTCCTTTAATCATAAGTTTTTACCTATAAGCTATATATGTATCAGTGTTTGAATCATGTGTGATTCAAAAGCTTTAAGGAAACCCAAAACTGGATCCTAAATACAACCTTCTTCGTAAAGCCTTGTAATCTGAAAGATTACAGCGTGTCTCGTAATGAGGCAGGAAGAGGTAGAAGTTGTTAATCTAACGAAATTAAAGAGAAGATGGTCTACGTACCAGATTGTCAAGCACCCAATGACAAATTCGATTGAAATCAAAGAAGTCAGAGACACAAAGCTAGAGTCACACAAGAAATAAAGAGAAATTCTTATAAGAATTAAGAATTTGGTCTTGAATGACCGAAAGTCAATTAAAAGTCTATACACAAGTATATATGGAACTCTTATTCCATTGGTTGTCCATAAAAGTCTTGGTTGAAGCAAATAAAGTAATCCTGAACTCAGGGATTACAAAAGAAAAGTCATCTCAAGTCTTGATACTAGTCAGCGCAAATCAAAAGTCTACTACGCGATTGATGATAATAATTTATCATCAATAAATGAAATTGATCTATAATACCGATGTGAGATTCCAAAAGCACTACAATTAGTTCAAGATCAAAAAGAAAAGAGATATAAGTTCTCTTAATAATTAAAATGATAATATTGAGAAACTTACTGGTTATAAAAGCCAAAGAAGCATAAATCATGAAATACAGATGGTGCTCAATAAACACCAGCATGTTTATGTCAGATTATGGGAATACATAGATACTTTGTAATTTCCTCAGTTACATTTATCTGAACATAGACAACTTCGGGGACGAAGTTATGCGTGGTGGAGCCCATTCTGTAACAACCTAAACTTTAATTAACGTCAATCAGCAACAACAAACATGATTAGCATTAATTAACAAGTTCAATGTCAATTGATATGTTAAATGTCAATTTAATTACATTTATTAGCTATGTATTTTATAAAAGTTAATAAAAAAAATTACAATCAAGTTATGAGTTTTAATTATAAAGTTTGATGATAAAATAAAAGGAATGATAAATAAACATATTTTTGGGGCTAAATTGTGAAAAATTGAAACTTGAACCCAATAAATCCCCAAATTCTATATAGAAAAGGAAATTTCAGCCTTTATCTCTCTTTAACCTTTCTTAAACTTACGATTCTTCATCTTCACCATCAAGATCATCATTGTGCAACAAAAGCTGAAATTAATTCAAACAACAAGGAAGAATCATATCAAACAAGAACAAGCATAAGATTTCTACAAGAATTCAAGGTAAATTATCAATTTAATTTGTTCTTGTTCAAAATGAAGTTCACGGTTCTGGAAATGTATATATATACACCAAAATCGTTTTAAAATCATGAAATCAAACATCATTAGGAGTCTAAAATAGGAAAATGAGCACATGCATGTCTTGGTCTAGAGTTTGTTTGAAGTTAATATTAACTTGAAGGCTTAAATCCAAGTTAGAAAACAAAAATTCAGAATTTTAAAATGAACTTTATACTTGTTGTTTGGTTCCTGTTTTCAGCTGAATGTTTATAGTCAAGAAGGCCAATGCCTTCGGCCATGGTCTAAGACACATTTATAAGTGTTTTGTTCATCAAATGAGAGCATCAAACACCCTTTAAACCTTCTGGAAATGTTGCTGATAATAAAGAAATACAGAAACGAAAATGTGCAAAGTCTGTGTATGCGTGCTGTCGTGTATAAGCAGAAACAGCAGACCTTCCTTTTGCTGAAAGTTAAAAACAAAAACAGAAAGAAAGGATAGTACAGCAGTAACATTTCATATATGTGCAGTCTTGTGTGTCGATGTATAGAAACAGAAGCAGGGACAGCCATGCTTTTTACTTTCTTTGCATGGAAGTGGTATGGATGGTACCGAAATAAAAAGAAAGAACACCCTTTTCTAGTTAATCAATTCAGCAACCAGTAGCCTTTTATTTGGTTTCACAAATATAGTATGCATAGTGTGTGTGCGTGTATAGTGTGTATGTTGTGTGCAGAGAAAGACAGCAACCTTTTATATATAGATGCAGGTGTGTATGCTGAGAGTTAAAACAGAAAACAACAACCTTTTCTTTTAACCATTTCAGCCTCCATTTTTAGTCTCAAATGGACCTCAATATTGATCCTTAACCTTGAACATGTAACATGAATTTGTTGGCTAACCTAAGGGGTGTTGCTGCTGTAATTTCGAAGCACGGACAGCAACTAGAAGCTATGGACAGCAGCATAAATCAGTTACATAACGACATCCAAAGATGGCTTGGCCGTAGGCCGAAAGCCTCATTTTATGGCTCAATTCTTTTGGCCTTCGGCCAAGACAAATGGAATCTTAAATAGTACTGTATAACCATGTTGCATGGCTGATATAGAACCCCAAATATGGACCATAAAAGCTGCAAGAGCAGCAGCAAAAACAGTCGCAAACAGTCCCCAAAGAACTCACGTTATGACTTGGCCCTTGGCTAAAAGTCTCTCGAATCCTCAACCATTTCTTTTAGCCTTTGGCCCTAGCCTTTAGACCCTTTAATAACTTGTTTTTAGCTTGTATTATGGCTGTCGTTAGGTCCTAAAGATGGGATATAACAGCAGCAAAACATAGCTTTAAATTGACAACGGTTTAATGCTTTATTTCGTAGCCTAAGTCCGTGAGTTCTTGCATTAATCGCCTTAACCTTTGGCCTTCTCATTAAGGCCTGAAAAATGATAAAAATAGGAGTGTAAGAGGTGTAAAAGTGTGCTATTTGTATACTTTAGAAAGTATATACATGATAAGGGGTATCCTTAAATGAAATGCATATACATGTGACTCCTTATAAATGAGCCTTAAGGCTTATTATCATGAAAATAGAACATAAATCAAAGTAAGTCATGGGATGTGCAAGTATACATTAAACCACCCCATAGTGATTAATATTGCATATGTATGCTTGTATGATCATTCATGAACACATACATACAAAATATGCATTAAAAGGTAATTAAAGGCATAAAGGAATCGACAACATGAAATTAAACATGGTGACAATATAATGATCCTTAAATAGGACTTAATATGACATATGACATGATAAATTCTGGATAGGTTCAGATAATTCTGAACAAAGCAATAAAGTAACAAAGTAATAAAGTCTGAGATAACACGAAAAACTCAATAAAGGTATAAGTCTATACATAAGTTTCAGAAAGTCAGAGAATGCATCAGATTTACATAAATTATGTTGTGTAAAGTCAATAAAAGCTTATGTAATTAAATTGTCGTACAATTAACAGGTTCAGCTAAATCTGAACCATGTTGTAAAGTCAAAGTCCGTAAAGCCAAGCCAGAAAAGTCAAGTTAAAGCAATTAAAGCCAAGATCAGTTAATAAAGTCAAGCCAAAGTCAGAGAAGCAAGTCAAAGCCAAAGTCAGAGCCAAAGTCACTAAAGTCAAAGCTAAAGTCCGTAAAGTCAATTGCTAAATCCTGAGATAACTCAGGTGGTGGATCCAATCCGCTTGCGAAAGTCAAAGTCAACAGTCGTGCAATAAAACCAGTAACTGTGAGATATAGATATAACTGTATACATGCTTGTCTTCATGTGAGACATATTGTTGTTCTAGCTTTATTTGAAAGTCTATATGCTCAGCTAGAATGTATCCTGTGCACACCTTGGTACGGTGATGCCCTGTGGATCATGATAGCTTTTAATATGTCATCATGCACACTTGTCTTTACAATCGGAATTAGTCTTGGATATATTATTGTTGCTATCTTGATTCATTACTTGAATATTTTCAGTCATTTGCCTTGATATCAATGCTTTCATATGCTTCCGCATAATTCAAGTCTGAGAAAGTCTATGTCAGTCTATGATTAAGTCTACTCCGATGTTTGCCCACGTTGTCTTACTGGTAGCTAGCCCAGTATGTGGTTGGCCCCCACAATTAAAAGCGTGTGTTTGGGATTAAACATCATCCGATCTTAAGTCCTATGTCTCACAATGTCTGGCTGATAGCGGCAGTCATGTCAAAATCACGCTTAAAGTCAAAGTCAGAGATTAAAGTCAAAAGTCAAAGTCAAGTCTCCGCTTAAAATTGTCATGGCATGTTAACTGTTAAATCTATAATCTCACTAAGCCCCGCTTACAGTTGTTGTTGAATCTTTTTACAGGTTTAATCAAAGGAAAAGGTCCAGCTGACCCAAGTCTTTAGGATCTGCTCGCTCGAATTTGAAGTCACTAGACCACTACTTCAACTAAAATTGGTATCGAATGAATTGATTATGGTGGTGGTTTGGGTAGAAGCACTGACATGCATTGTAGTTATGTACTAGATTAGTGTCCTTGTGCCCTTTATAGTTTACTTTTAAACTTATCGTAAAATAATTCTAATTTCTGTAATGACTTAATTCCGCATTTTATTAATTCTATCTTAGTTGTGATTGATGCTGTATTGCTCCTTGGGACCTAGTCATTCAGGACTGCCCCGTAAGGGACGGTCTTGACAACTTTCCCGTACAAGAAGGCACTCTTGACGTCTAGCTGAAAAACTTTGAACCCATTGAAGGATGCAAACGCGAGAAACAATCTGATAGCTTCAAGCCTTGCAACTGTTGCAAACACCACATTATAATCAATCTCTTCTTCTTGGTTGAACCCCTTTACTACAAATCTTGCCTTGTTACGAGTAACTATGGCTCGATCATCCCTTTTGCACTTAAAGACCCATTTGGTCCCTATAGCAACTTCTCCATGAGCCAACGACACTAACTCCTAGACTACTAGCTTTTTGTACTGTGAGAGATCCTCTTGCATTGCTTCAACCCAAGAATTATCCTTCAGAGCCATTTGTACATTATTCGGCTCAACTTGTGAGATGAAACAAGAGTACAGGCAAGTGTGAAAATCCTTGGAGTCATTGATCATCGATAACAACATTGTGTTACTATTCACACTACTCCTAGTTCTCACACCAACATTTGGATTCCCAATGATGTCTTCAATCAGATGATCCTTATTTACTCTTGATGTTCCAACTGCATCGACCTGAAGATTGTCTCACAAATTTGATCCTATTTCGCCTAGTGGGGGTGTGAATTCAGACGGAACAACATCCTACTCTTGGTCACTGTCTTCTGAGGCTAAATTGTTTATCTGATTCTCATCCGTAGGCAACAAAGGTTCTTCATTTGTTGGGGACCCGTCTTCTGTCGATATATTTACAGATGTCGTAGGAATGCTTGAATTGGAAAATACTCTACCCTCGTCATTAATATTTAAGGTTGAGAATTCATTTTCCACAGTTCCTACATCACCACTAAATGCAATGTTAAATGATTCGAACACGGAGTCATAATCAAATAACCATTCGGGACCAATTTGGGGTTCATGTGAATAACTAGTTACATCATTCTTAAAAACATTTCTATGGTATCAGTAGTTTCATTAAAAACCCTCTTGTTTGGTGAATTTGAGACATAACCTAGGAAGTATCCTTCGTCTACCTTTTCACCAAACTTAGGTTGATGTTTCACTTTTAATAAAGTACATGGCACCCAAAATGGTTCAAAGCCAGTTAAATTTGGTGGTCGCTTATTCAGAATTTCATAACAGGTTTTGTTCAATGATTTGACAGTAAGGACTCTGTTTAAAACATGACAAGCGGTATTCACTGCCTCCCCCCAAAACATTGTGAGAAGCTTTAAATCCGAGAGCATAGTCCTTCATGCCTCAATCAATGTCCTCTATTTCCGTTCTGCCACCTCATTTTGTTGTGGCTCATATGCTGCACTAAATTGATGCACTATGCCTTTATTTAGACAATATACACCAAATACAGCATTTTTAAACTCTGTTCCATTTTCACTTCTAATACTTTTTACCCTTTTCCCATATGAGTTCTCAATTTGGTCTAAGAACCCAATCAGCGTGCCTGCTGTCTCGTCCTTTATACCTAAAAAGAAAACCCAAGAGAAACGTGAGTAATCATCAGTAATAACTAAACGATACCAACTACAACCTATAGCCCTTTTGTTGATTGGACCGAAAAGATCCATATGCAACAGGTCAAAGGTGGAGGAAATTGAGTTCCACGTCTTTGATTTGTGTGTCTTCTTATGTTGTTTCCCCTTTTTGCACGGCACACACTTATCTTCAAACTGAAAAATCTTCATTGGAACACTTTGCACAAGGCCATTTTTCCTGATGAAATTCATCTTCCTTAAGTGCAAGTGTGACATTTTCCTGTGCCACAACAAAGATTCTGACTCTGAAGCTTTTGATAGTAGACAAATAGATCCCATCGATGAATCTGCTACGTACATGTCCATCATGTACAGATCATTCAACCTTGGGGCTCTCATCATAATCCACTCTTTAGATATCCTGAATCCAGGCTTTAGCACTAGCGCTTCCTTTTCAGTAAAGAGGACTGAATTTTGTTTATCACAGATCTGAGAGACACTAATGAGATTATGATCAAGCTTTTTTATATAGTAGACTTGACCAAGAGTGATCGTCCCATTAGTGACTACTCCTATTCCAGTGATATTGCCTCCTTTCTTCCCAGCAAATGAGACAAATCCCTTATACCCACTTTTGAAGTCTGTCAGTAGACTTCTTTCCCCAGTCATGTGTCGAGAGCAACCACTATCTAGGAACCATTTGTTGTTTAGGCCTGTAGTTAACTCCTGCATATGAAAGAAAACACATTAGTTATCACGGGGAACCCAAGCCATGACTGACTTGGTAATACCATTCTCATCCACATACTAGAACTCTTTCAATACCCATCTCTCCTTTCAGGTGACTTGGGTTTTTGAGTAAGAACCGGTTGTGGAGCTGAGTGATCAATATCCACTCTTGGCCTTTGGGTTGTCTTTTGCTGTTGAGCCCTAGAGTAATTTCTGTTATAATGCATTTCAGTGTTATAACTCCAGGCTCTACCAGGTGTCTGATTTCTATTAAGAGTATGAGACCTAACTGGAGTATAACTCCTCTTAGGTGTATGATTCCTAATGACAGGTTGGAGGCTAGGCCTTGATTGACTAGGGAATCTATTCGGTGAATTATTCCTAAGTCCTTCATTCGGTGTTTGTTTATTACCTACTCGTGATGTCGCATTCGAGTTCTTCTCAGAATTTTGAGAACTACTCGTGCTTGCATTACTAGGCACTGTTTTCAAGGCTTGTTGTTCTTGTTTCCCTACGAAAGGATGTTAGCCCTAAAATAGAGTGTAATTAAATATAATAAAAGTCTAGGTTCAATTTATAAATATGAATAGTCATCTAAAGAGGATCAATCAGAGTTACTTCAAAGTTCAGAGATCAGAGTTTCTTCAAACTTCAGAGATCAGAGTTCAGAGCACAAGACTTCAGAAGAATACAAGCCTTGATTACAAGAAGGGGGAGATTGTTAGAAACTTTATTTCTTGTAATTCAAGCTTTTGCAATTGCGCTTAATTGTAAATATTTAATTATACACTAAAGGGGATATTGTTAGCCCTAAAATAGTGTATAATTAAATATAATAAAAGTCTAGGTTCAATTTATAAATAGGAATAGTTTACTTTGGGGGGGAATCTTAATTTCCTAGTCTTTGAGGGGTGTGTTTGGACAAACTCCCAAAGTAAGCTTAGGTAAAAATAATCTTTTTCTCTTGGGGTTTTAGAGGGATCTCAATCTAGCCTCCACCTAAGTGTGTGTTTTTTAGTGTGAAAGTTCATAGAGATCGAGTGTTCAAATTCTCTCTTTGTAATCCTCATATTTCTTAATACAAATCATTTGGTTTTATGTGTTGGAGTGCAAAATATACTGGGAATCAAAGTTGTCATAGGTGAAGACTCTGGTTTCTTATAGGGACAACTTGATGCAACATGACCTTTTTTATGATATTTAAAGCAAGACATCTTGTCAATAGACTTCTTATAAGCACTCTTTGACTTAGGGGTCTCACTAATGTCCTTTTTATTTTTATCAACAGCCTTGTTCAACCCCTCTTGGTTATTATCACTTACAGTTTGAGCGTCTTCTAGTTTTGACCCACTATTAGACTGCACAAACATAACCGTTTTCTTAACCTGATAGGTTGTTGTTGACACCTTAGCTGTTGACGCCTTATCAGTCTCAATTACTTTTACTTCCTTTGATTAAACCGTTTCTGTGATCTTATCCTGAGGGATAGGCACATAGTTACTATTGAAAGGTCGAGGCACTATCTGATATCCTAGGCCAATTCGTTTCTTAGACTGTCTCTGCGAATCTATGATTTTGCCTAAGTTCAAGGATGAGTTCCTAAACTTTTCAATTTTACTATTTGCCTCAGCAACTTAAACCCTAGCTTCTACTAATTCTACATCTTTAAGGGTGATCTCCTTAGTCAGAGCTTCTACATGCTCATAAATAAGTTCTATCGTGACACATTGTTTGCTCAATTTGTCTTTAAGAACTATTACATCTTGAGCATCTGCTTTCATTTTAGCCCTAAAATCTTCCTTAATATCTAGCAGACTAGCATTATCATATTTTAAATACTGGATTTGAGTTGTCATGGATGAATGTGATTCTAGCACTTAATTCAATTTATCATTTAAAATAGTACATAAAGCACATAAATCATGAAAAGTAGAAAAGTTGAGAATTACCTTTTTCGGGTCCGATTCAATGTTGGCCATCTGAGCTACAAACTCCAGAGTAGTCAGCTCCTTAGACTTTTCCAATACCAATGGATTTGTATCGGACTGCTGGGTGTCCTCCTTCTTTTTCTCTTCAGCTCTACTATCAGTCTCAGTTACTTCAGCCATAAAAGCTCTAGCATTTGACTCCGGATGATAATTCCAATCATAGGTACCATCTAACTGCTTGTTAGAAGATACATTCGTTAGTAACCCAGCTATTGAAGCTTGATTCCCTGAACTAGTTGAATTTTGTCGTCCCGGGTTCTGATAGTTATCCACCTTCGGCCTCTGACATTCTCTAGCAAAATGTCCCAACCCCTGATAGTTGTAACACTTTACTTTCGACTTGTCAAAACCCACATTATTGCTCACATTGAGATTTCTTCTCGTTCTCTTCATGAACCTCTTCACTCTCTGTGTAACCATGGTCAGTTGCCATTGCAGGTCCATCTGCTCTAAATCATCGGGATCTACCTGATCATAATCCTCCTCCCATAGAGCTGGATCATTAATCTTTCCCTGAATGCAGTTGTCGTATGATGCCATAAACGATGCAAGTAGCTTTAGTTACTCCTCTGCTGTCTTAGCACTCATAGGCATTTTGGTGTAGCCCTGAGAAGATGATCCTGAGTTTTGTGGTTGATCTTCTGGTTTAGAAAACCCTAAAAATGCCCTACCACTCACTTCTTCTGCTTCTGCATGTATGCCTTCTTCTTCTCCAGAGTAGAACGTTGTAGCCCCCGACTTCGGTACACTAGAAGTTGGTGGCTTAGACTTACTGAAGTACATTTCAGGATCCTGTACTTGATCGTATTCCATATCCTTCTCTTGTATCTTGAAGTTATAAGCCCTCAGCGTTCCAATGACTTCCTCAAGAGTGAGAGTTGCCAGTTTATCTTCATCATGCTTTATCATCGCAGTATACATCTCCCACTTTGATGGTAACGCATCTAGAAGTTTTTCAGTTTTTTCTGATTCTTGATACTCAACTCTATGGTTAACAAGCTCGGTCAGCAGATGATAGAACCTTGTGACTATCTCATCCAAGGTTTCATTCTTCAAACTCTTGAAGATCGCAATATGTTGCTTTAACAATTTTGTTCTCCCCTTCCTCACCCTTGGATTTCCCTCATACCCCTTCTTTAGAGCTTCCCAGAGTTCTTTAGAAGTTCTGTGATGCTTAAACATATGCAGAATCTCCAACGGTAAAGCCATTTTAATAGAAGACATAGCCCGATTCTCAGCTTCATAAACTTTCTTATCCTCATCTTTCATTAGCAGATAGGATAGAACTTTCATCCTGCCCTCGAGCTCTTGAGTAGGGGGAACATATCCTTCATCTATGCATATCCACATACGCATATCATTGAAATGTGTGAAATCCGCAAACCTATCTTTCCACCAGTAGTAGTCTTCAATCTTCATAAGCTTAGGTGGTGAGTTAGATTTGCCCACTTCGTGATCCATTTCAAAAAACTTGTGTAAGCTAGACATTCTCGATGACATTTGGTTCACAAACTTAATTTAAATAATTTTAAAAATTAATTTTATATAAATTCGTACGAACTTGTGTTAAGTTCGTACAAATTTATAACTAAATTCATTTCACAAAATTAGGTTTGTTTTAAAACAAGTTCGTGAATCCCTAGTTCGTCTGACAAGTTCGTTCCAAGTTAAGTTCATGAAGGACAAGTTCAAGACTGTCAAGTTCGAGAAACCCTAAACTGACAAGTTCGTGAACTCTGACAACTTCGAGCGCCACAAGTTCGTGGAGGAGCGTGTCTCACAAGTTCGTGAAAACCCTAAAACACCTCCTAAGTTCGAGCGCCACAAGTTCGTGAAACAGCCCAAAATTTGACTTTTTCAAAAATTCAAATTAAAACAATGTTTTTAAGTCTAAAAACAATGAATTCCACTTAAAAGATGAACTAGAAGGATTATATACTTGAAAAACTGCTCAAAAAACAACATGATTTATCCGTAAAAACGCCAAGAAACCTATGAATGTTCAACAAAATGCAAAGAACATGAAGAACATTCAATTATAGGCTATGATACCACTTGTAAGGTCCACCGTCTACGGATTCAATCAAGGTGCCGCGACGTGAAACGAGTGCGGGATCCTCGTATCACGATTACGGATCGATCACGCGGGAACACAGAGCCGAACAAGATGCTAGCCGATAGATAACCGACCCTACACGATGTCTTGCTCCGTTAGATGCTGTAAAACTCTCTTAGTTTGTCTGAATGCTCTGACAAACTCTGAAACTGTAAATCTCGAAGTGAAATAACACAAATAAGTTCATGAAATAACCTGTAAGTTCGTGCATGGCCCAAGCCCACGAACTTACAAGTTCAAACCCATGCAGGTACGAACTTACCAGGGCTTAGTTCGTACGAACTTAGGTGCCTTATGAACTTATTCTCATAAGTTCATATCCTTTTGAACTTATCACCATAAGTTCATATTTTCATTAATTTATCTCACAACCATGAACTTATCATGCAAACGTAAACACAATACACAATCATGAACTTAATCCATACACATGAACAAACAAACATGACTTGTATTAATAAAGCCCTATCTATTACAGATGACTATCTATTACAAAACTAGACTGCTATCGTCACACCGGGTGTACCAACAAAGCATCTGTCTTATTTTATTACTTTATATATAACATACTGTTAAGATTGAAAAAACCAATTAACTTTTCTCATTTTCTCAATTAAGTCACTAAATTGTTTTTTCAATTTTTCAAGTCCCTAAAATATGTTTGTCTTAATCAAAACTATATACTTATTACCGACTTCCGGATTAGCCGGTAAAACACAACTGATAAAACAAAAATTTTAGGGACTTAATCATTAAAATAAGAAAAAAAAAATGGTGGGTTTCTTCCAACACTAATCAAATGAAAATACTAAGGTAGCCTGTTTTGAAACCGGTCAAATAGGTTAAATATACATTTTTGAATAAAATATTTTTGTTTTTCTATAATAAGTTTTGATATAATATATTTTATAAAAAGTCGGATATATCATTATGATCATATTGTTTTTATCTATAATCCGATATAAATTTATTTCAGTTGAAAGTATTTTCATTAAACCGGGAGATATGCGGATGACTTATTTTTTATTTTATATATAATATATGACTGTTTTATTTTTCTATAATACCCTTTAATATATTATATTTTATACATTTTTCGTGGAGCCAGCTCAAGCAGACAGGTATGCAGCTGGCTTATTTTATTTATTATTTCGTATATAATATATAATATTTTTGTGTTTCTATAATAACTTTTGTTATATTATATTATATTTTATAAAAAATTGAACATATCATTATGATCGTGTTGTTTTTATTTACATCCCGATATATAACTTATTATTATCGGAATTATTTCCATTAGTCAAATAGGCATCCAACTGACTTATTATTTTATTTTATATATAATTAATGACTATTTTATTTACCTTTGATATACAATATTTTACAAAAATTCGAATATTTCATTACGATCACTTTATTTTTATCTAGATTTTGATATCAGAATTATTTTCGTTTCAACTATTTTTAAAATGACATAAACTTTTTGTTTAGTTGACTAATCGATCATACTCTTTCCTTTTATAAACTCAGACCGAAGTAGTGAGTGTTAAATCTGAAATAGCGTGTAAATCAATATAAATGGAAATCTATGTTCATTCATGTATTTAGAAGATAGTAGATTAGTATAAATAGAAAAATTCCATAGGAATTTTCCAAGTCTTTGCCATTTTATGTGTATGTTTTCAATGTGTAATGCAAAGCCAAACATTCAATGAACTTAATGTTTACATATTTTGATGCTTGAAATCTGAGTAAAATGTGTTGATAATCTATCAAACAAGTGGTATCAGATCCTAGAAGTAGATCGAGTTGAAGAAATCAATCAAAATGCCAAGAACATCATGTAATTAGGCTAAAACTTCAAAAAATCGCTAAAAATTCATATGGCATCTGTTTGAGATGATTTTTGGATACATGGTGCGTGTTTCAAAAAGATCTTGTAAATACTTCAAAGTCTAACTCCATATGTCAAGGAAGTAATCACAATTTTGCTATTATGATCATTTCGGTTATGTTTTTGTGTGTATATTTATTATTTGAGTGTTTTACTTGTTGAAATAATCTGAAATTTTTGAATGAATTATCTTATATGTTAGATAATTAGTTCAGGAAAATTTCATGATCTAATTTGAAGCACACAAAGAGTAACTGCATTTTTTAGATTTGATTATTTTTTGTGTTCATCACGTTCTTCGTTTTCTAGAAAATTGAGATCTCTCATTTGTTTGTTGTTTAATCTAGTTTTCTAGAGTGTTGTTTGCAATGATTAGTTGAATCTACCTATTATATTTCATATTCTAATCTAATTCATAGCCATTTAAGAGTACGTAATTTGATTTTTTTATTCATTTGTGTTCTTCATCATACTATTTATATTTTTCGCTCTGTTTTTCATGCAATTGATCTTCATTTGATTTTTTTGTGCTTAAAAGTTGTTGAAAATCATTAGTGTATGGATTTCATAGGTAAGTGATTCAATATTTCATTGATTATCATCAATTTTGATGAATTTATGGTGTTTAGGTGTTATATTTGACTGATTTTGCTGAACTTCAGATCTCACCTAAGTTTGAAACTTCTACGAACTTCAGATCTCACCTAAGTTCGGAACTCTCTAGTTGGGATTTTACCTAACTTTGCAACCTATGAACTTTGCAACTTCCCAAACTTCACAAGTTCACAACTTTGCAACCTGGGAACCTACGAACTCTGGAACCATGTGAACTTAAGAACCTATCTGAACTTCGTAACATACATTCGAACTTCGGACCTCCACTTCCGAACTTCGGATCTCCACTTTTGAACTTCGGTCGTCCACCTCCGAAGTTCATACCTTTCTATCCGAACATTCTCTTACAACTTTGGATTTTCGTACCTTAGGACCTTTGGTGCTTCCAAAGGCCATCACTTTTGATTCAAGTATCGATACGGTACCCATAACATATAAAATCGAAGCTTGAACCGAAATATATATGTTGAAGTTGCCCAATTCGTCTCCGATAATTTTCGTGGCCCAATTCGACTCCTGGAAGAAGTTACAGCCACTTTTATGAACAAAACCTGAAAAATTCAACATTCAAAAGTCACTTTTGGTCCAAGTTTCACCAAGTCACCATCTTTGGAGATTCAACTTCGGATTTATATCCTTGTATAATAGTTTGATCCTTCAACCTCTAACAAATCACGAACTTTGAGCCCTTTACACATCAAATTTAATATCAGCACTTTTTTATTGGTCTTGGTTTGCATATTCTTGTTTAATTATTGAGTTTTGTTTTCAGAGCATACTTAAATGATTGTTTTCTTTTAATTCTCATATCCACTAATCATTCATGTTATATTTTTCAGAATTTGAGATAACATGTCTTTTCCTTACTATGATTTTCAAGTGTTATCCGTCAAGCTTAAAGAGTTTGAACGCATTCGAGAAAATTATTGCATTGTTAATAAGGAAACGCCAAGAGTCGGTCTTGGAATGGTCTTACATCATTCCAAAGTTTTGACTCTGGAGGTTGAGGAAAAGCACAAAGCTTTGGTTTCCGCTGAAGAAAATTATGAATGACATATCTCTGGCTTGTCAAAGCAGCTCGAGACATCTCAACAACAGGTTATTATCCTTGAGGTACAACTTTCTGTTCAAAATTCTGAAAATTGATTGTCTTTTGAGAAAAATGTTTCCGAACTTGAGCATGCTTTAAAGTCTACTACATAATTACTTGAAGTTGGAAGAATCCAATTTGCACTTAAAGAAATAGATTTCCAACCGAAATCTAAAATGTTTGATGATAAGAGAGAATTGTTCTTACTTAAAGAACAAAGTCTTAAAACTGACTCTAAATCTTTTGATGATGACAGAATCATAATCTAGGGTTTAGAATATCAAATTTCTCATCTTTCCAAACTTTGTGAGACTTCTTCCTTTAGTAATTCTGCGGTCAAGATAGTGTCCAACCTTGTGATTCTTTCCTTTTATCTTCTAATGATAAATTTGAACCGAAGTTTCCGAAACCCAAGGTTAATCAAGACGTTGAGGAAGAAACTGAACTTGATCATGACAATGACTCCTTCATCATAAAAAAGGCTGATGCAGATAAAATCAGTGATCATTTTAATAACTTTATGCGCTTAAAGTTTCAGTTCATAAGATCAACAAAGGAAAATAGAAAATCAATTATGAGCTTCCGGTTAAAATTCACATCGTTGATTCTTCCAATCTGACTTTTTAAAAGTTTCTAGTAACACACCTCGTCTTTCTTAGCATAATTTCTTCTAAAAAAATCAATGACGTTTTAGCAAGAAAGGCTAATAGCGAACAATTTTTTCAAAGAAAAACTCTCACCGTCAAATCAAACTTTTTTGAAACAACAAAAGTTTTTCTTTCTGAGTTTATTACTAAGAAAAGCTTTGCCTGGAAATGGGTACCAAAACGTGCTACAGTGGACACCGAGATCACCTAACCCGTTGGATCCAAAATGTGATGGATACCAAAGGGCACTTGATTGTTTTTGCAGGTGTAATAACATCTGATTGCAACAATATAAAACCTGTGCCACGAAAAGGCCTTTGTATATCTCAGTACAGAAACCGTGCTTCACTAATGGTTTCCAAGTACAGACAGCTTGGAGCCCGTTCATCAAAGTTAAATGGCTTCTACTTACTTCAGAGTAGAACACCTACTTTAAAGCAATGGCTTCTACATCAAGACAAATTAGAACGCATTATTTAATGATCAGATGGTTTCTAAACACCCAGCTTAGAACCCTTGCTTTCGCGACTTCTCTTTGGAATTTTGCGTCTTTCTATGCTTATCAGTTTGAGTATGAGTTTCTTTCTAAATATTCGCTCATAACAATTTATGTTGAACTGATACTATTCTTGTTTGTAGGGGGAGTTTTAGGCATACTCTGATGTTGACATTCTTCACAAACAGTGTGTAAGTTTCTCCGAATACTCTAATGCACACTATAAAATTTTTGTGTAAATAAATTTTTTGAATTTTTGCTTGGAACATTTTGATTATCTTACTAAATAAGTTTCCATCGAGATTAATTAGATCTAATCTCCGTGATGATGTTGATCTCATTCATCGTGAGATTCTATCAAATTTTCTAGATTCTCCTACATATTTTTTATTCTCCCATACACATAAAATTTCTCCCATACAATTTCAAATTCTCGGAATTCCTGATCTGAGCTAATTCTTTCATAAAAGTCTGATTCATTTCCAAGTCTCATATCAGACTTTCTATTAATGTTCTCCCAAATAGTCTATCAACTTTCCCAAGATACCTTCCTTCATTTCTCTTCCATATTCTGAAATACCCTATGAGCTTAACTATTACATCTTTCAAGATATCATGCTGACTCTGATGATGTACATAATGTGTGATTAGGCATATACATCGCTCTGATGGTTTGAACATGATCCGGAAGACCTACCCAAGGAGCAAACCACTCTTTAGTTTGTGTGGGTGAGGATCTATAGGTCAACTAGTTGAGGAGTGTTAGTTACCATGGGGTACTAACAGGGTCGAGCAGAGATAAAATGAAATTGAGAGGGCTTTAAATAGGAGATGGGGTGCATCATGAGCTACAATTGTTTTGTTGATTGAAAACATTTTTTGACTAAAAGTGAGACGGAGGAAGTTTAGTTGAAAAATGATGAAAGCTGAGGGGTGAGAAAGGACTAAAAGAAAAGGTAATCTCACGGACACTGTGTCAGTATGTTGGAATTAGGTATTGAACAAGACGTCATGGACCCATACCGCATGCATTAAACCCCCTAGCTACTCAGTTGTCTCATAAAAGACTCATGTTTCTATTCTCACGGAGAAATTGCACATACTCTATCGACATATCACTCAGATATTTTATGATGTTGAAACAAGGAAGACATCCTCTCCGGTGTCCGACTTCATTTGACGCACTTTGAGTTTAGAGCTTAATTGTTATATACTTTGTAGGACAAATAAGAGTCTACAGTCTGCTCCGAAACAAATATGAGTGATCCTTTCTTGATAAAGAATTTCATAATGATTATTTGGAAGTCCTACCAGTGTTAATTTCACGCCAGCGCTGAAGGTAGGTCACACAGACTCTGTCTGTTGTGCAAACAAAAGTCCTATGTGCATATGGATTGTAACCTACAAATGAATTTGTTTCACTTTCCTGTATTCAGGTTGTAAAGCCATTAATTTCACTATCATATCCTTTTGGTCCTGAATATTTTGTAAAGGGGGATAGATTGTTATTTTGAATGGGAAAAATGATATTTTAAAATGTAATATTGTTATTCTATTGAGGGGAAGATTTGTTCTATAGAGCTTGTATTTCTTCTATTATTGTGTCTGTAATGTTCTTAAATGTAATATTCTTTATGAGTCTGTAATCATCTGCTACGACGATGAAAGAAGAATTGATGACACATTGAGATTATTCATTCAAATAGGAGATTTGAAGATATGTTAATTCCATGATGATCGTAATTCTCATGATCATCATGAGGGGGAGATATATTGAGCATAATTGTGTGCTGAAGTTATTAACGAGAGAAAGACCTACTAATTGCAAGGAGAGAGTTAAATCTTCCAAAATTTAAATGGGAGACCCACAATCTGAAAGAAATAAGGGGAAAGTCATCTAAAGAAGATCATAGTATATTTGTCAAAGATTAGAGTTCAGAATAAGAAGATTTTACTGTCAACAATCTTAAGAAGAGAGTAATCGAAGACATGTTGCTGAAAGCCCAAGTCTTATCAAGACCGCAAGTCTTGATTACAAGAAGGAGGAGATTGCTACACATTTTATTTCATGTAATTCAAGTCTTTGTAGATGTGCTTAATTGTAAATATTAATTTAAACACTAAAGATGAGATTGTTAGACCTAAAATAGTGTGAAAATCAATATAAATGGAAGTCTGGGGTCATTTATGTATTTAGATGATAGTTAGATAGTAGGTTAGTATAAATAATGAAATTTTTCAAGTCTTTGTTATTTTATGTGTGTGTTTGCAATGTATAATGCATTCAATGAAATTAATGTTTACATATTTTGATGATTGAAATCTGAGTGCAGCGTGAAGATAATCAATCCTCATCAGGTGAGGATCACGATTAGTAGCTAAAGTTTTTTTTATATAACATATAACTAATATGTTTTTTTTTCTTGTATAGCCTTTAATATATTTAGATTATAAAACTTTAAACATCTTATTATGATCATATAGTTATTATTAACATTTGTACATACAAATTACTACCGTATAAACTAAAAAAAATAAATATTTATGATATCAAAAAAAATTATACAACATATATATTTTTTTTATGTTTTAATCTTCAATATATTTTGTTTTACAAATATTCGAATATATATATATATATATATATATATATATATATATAGATTCAAGATCAATGGGGTACCAAGTTAGACTGGGGTACCGGGGTACCATTCACAACCAATCATTTTTGCATTAAAAAGATTTTTTAATAGCAAAAATAATTGTCAAACAAATAACATATTATTTTAATGAAAAGGGTATTATAGGGATAAAAAACTTTTAACCAACAGCAAAATATTCTCAATCCCGTTTTTTTCTCACCTTCTGTTTCTATATCATCTCCCTCGCTCGATTCATCTTCATTTCTTAACCTCTTCAACCCATTCTTTCGCGTGCGAAGCAGAGAACAGCTCTAAACCCTACGGTCGTCTTCAATTCCTCGCAGTCCCGTTCGAAGATTTGTCTGGTGTTATACATCCGTAAAATGTAAGTTTCATATGTTCTAGTTTGAGTTACCGATTTCAAGTTTGGTTTAATCGATTCAACCATTATGTCCAGTTTCGATTGAAGAATTATGTCCATTTGTTTGATACCCATATGTGGTTTTATAATGCCGTCTCATTCAATGTGATTATTTAGGTTTATGTATGAAAATTAGTTTTGCACATGTGCAAACGGGGTATTTTGCACTTGTTCCGGCGTTGCCATTTTTTTATGCCTTAATATGAATTCATGCTTATTATGCTATGCACATGATATTAAATTAGGTTTTTGCGTATTACAAAACGAGTATTTGTAGTAAAAAATCCCATATTCAATAGTTATTGCACATGTTCATATCCCCCTTTTTGCACATTATTGCACATGTTCATATCCCCTTTTTGCACATTTGCAATGTGATAGGTTTTTTCAATATCCCCCTTTTTGCACATTATTGCACATGTTCATATCCCCCTTTTTGCACATGTGCAAATCGGATGTGCAAGTTCATAACATTCGGTGTCAAGCATTATCTCTAGAGATTAATCACAAATTTTGGTAGAGATTAAAGGGTTTTGAACATGTGCAATGTGATAGGTTTTGCATTTGTGTATCACATTTGCAATGTGATAGGTTTTTTCAGTATCCCCCTTTTTGCACATTATTGCACATGTTCATATCCCCTTTTTGCACATGTGCAAATCGGAATGTGCAAGTTCATCACAATCGGTGTCAAGCATTATGTCCAGAGATTAATCACAAATTTCGGTAGAGATTAAAGGGTTTTGAATATGTGCAATGTGATAGGTTTTTGCAATGTGATAGGTTTTTGCACATTGTATTATGATATCTTTTCCTGCACAATAAAACTCGTATAGGATGAAGTGTCAAAGGTTTAGCTTTCCACTTCTCAGACATTTTCAATTACCCTTTGTGGTGAGAAGCTTGGATGAGAGTTTGGTGACATTTTCTATGGTTACTTCTCCTCTTATTGAACGTGTTGTTTTCATATTAATATTTATGTAGTGGCATTTTCATTCGTCTAGATTGTGATGAACTTGCACATAAAAATTTTACAGGGGCCCCTCATTACACTTGTTCAAACATTCCAAACACTTACTGCACATGTGTTCTATGGTTACTTCTCTTCTAATTGAACGTGTTGTTTGATATTACTATTTACGTACTGGCATTCTTATTCGTCTAGATGGTGCAAACAAGACCAAGAAACAAGTTTGTTTTCCACAACACACCGGATGAAGCAATATCGTTATCCGCAGATGAGGACACGGAGTCTAACTCAAGTGGCACCGTTATATTGGAAACACCAGGTATTGTCATCTTCAACATAATAAGTACCTTAAAATTTATTAAAGGATTTTATTATGTACAACTGCATATCATGGACATGCTTAATTTTTTTTGTTAACATTTATCATTAACAAAGACATATAATATATAAAAGTTACATACATGGGTCCTTACCCCGCATTTTTAATTGTGTTAAATCTATACTCTTTTTTTTACTGCACATGTTCTGAGTATTCACTTACTATACTGCACTTTTCTGTAAAAAAAACCAAAGACCGCAATGTTACCCGATCTCTAGGCATTCAGATACAAGAGAAGCAAGTGAGTAACGAACCTACAACTAAAATGGTGGTGGAAAACAAAGAATCAGGTATAGTTACTGTTTGTATTCTCAAATGTATATAACGGGTTTTGATACTTTAATTTGTAAAACATGTATTGCTTTTTTTTCCGGTAACACAACGATTAAAGAACGAAAAAACACACGTTCAAAAGGGAAAGAAAAATTAGAAACAAGCGTTCGTGCAGAGGTGTTTTCAAATGTACCGGCACAGGAACAACAAATACAACCAGGTACTTTTTAGTTACTTCACTCCTTCACTTTTGTTTATAATTTCGATGTATCTTCTTTGACGCTACTTATAATAAAAGCAAACAGTAACAAATAAAATAGCAATATACTGCGCATGTCCATTATGATTAATGAACATGTTCAGTTTCAAAAAAACAAGTGCAAATATCAAATGTTTGTATAACAGTTTCATTATGCAACAATATGTTGAAACTTGAAAATTCAAACAAGTATTAGCAAACTATATTATAAATATAGTTACTTTATAAATTAGATTTAAACCTGAATTTGAGTGATATTTTTATCTAACACAGGAACACAAAACCAGAAGTTGAATGTTCACAAATTATTGAGAATTTCAATACTTATACAATATCAACTGTACAAATACTTATCCACTTACCAAGTCTAGAAGCCCTCACTGCACATGTTAAATCATTCTTATGTCCTTACTGCACATGTTAATTTGACATGCTAAATCATTCCTATCCCCATTTTGAACAAGTGCAATGCTCACACTTAGATGTTAATTTAAGTAAATGTTGTTAAATCATTCTTATGTCCTATCCCCATAATAACCTACATTGCAAGTTTTTACTTACTTAAACATTTTAAGTACATGTTGTTTCATCGCAATATCAAATTTTGCTTTCTTTGCTTATTGTCATGTTAATTTTATTTTCAAATAGTTTTTACTTACTTAAACATTTTAAGTACATGTTGTTTCCGAAGATTTATATAATTGCTCATTACACAACTTAAATGTGTTATAAGACTACAATTCGAATTAAAATGTTTTCCTATTTCAAGTTCTGCACATATGTAATTTCAAAATTACACTAATACATATGTTAATTGTTTTTTCCTGCAATATAGATGAACACTAAATGCACATGTTCAAAACCCTCAAACAAGGTTTATGATGCATTCCCCTTCTCGATGAACTTGTGCATTAGGAATACTTTAATTTTTTTCAATACCATATACATATATTTGCACTCAAATCGAGCCAAAAAATGACATAAAATGTCTGGACGTTATTATTCACATATTCAATATCGTAATTGAACATGTTCAATTACACTGTCAAAATAGAACATGTGCAATAGGAATTGAACAGGCCCCTTCGACCTTCTTTCCCTACGATACACATATGGATGATGTTAAAAATCCAGCCAGAAACAAGAAAAAACAATGAAAAGATTGTTTATAACCAAACAAACCGTTGTTGCACAAGTTGTGATGAACATGTTCAGTCAAAATTATTGCAGGATCCAGTTGAGCATCCCTATTTGTATCTCTATCCATCGATTGCACTCTGTTTTGGTTTAATCAGAAATAAAAAACAATCGACCAGAAGGGATGGAGAAGAAACGATCATGGAAGAGTTTTATTAGGAAGAAACGGTCATGGAGGCTCTAGATACACATCAGATTCCTTAAATTAAGGGATTTATAAAATCCATGATATTTATCCCTAATTTAGAATAAATCAAAATTGTCTATAATACCCTTTTGCATTTGTAACCAAACACTACCGGACTCCGGTTCCCCAGTCTAACTTGGTACCCCATGGATCCCGACCCTATATATATATATATATATATATATATATATATATATATATATATATATATATATATATATATATATATATATATATATATATATATATATATATATATATATATATATAGGTTTAAGATCTATGGAAAACCATCTTTGACTGGAAAACCATATTAAATGCACATGTTCATTACGGTAAAATGTTAAATTTAATACACATCTACAATATACATATGTTCAAATGTGCATTATTATTGACTAGTTCACATAATTTACATGTTCATTAGGATAAAATGTTTCATTTCATGCAAAATAAGAATATGCACATGTTCAAATGTGCAATATGTATGAACAAGTGTATATTATGCATTTTTTATGAAATTAAACATTTTGTCTTAACGAACATGTAGATGATATGAATTAGTTAATCTTAATGCAATTTTGAACATACGTATATTATAATTTTACATGAAATTTAACATTTTATCATAATGAACATGTGCATTTGATATGGTTTTCCAGTTTTCCAGTCTAATATGGTTTTCCATGGATCTCGACCCTATATATATATATATATATATATATATATATATATATATATATATATATATATATATATATATATATATATATATATATATATTGTTTTTCTTATCTAACCTTAATATATGTTGTTTTCTAGAACTCAAATACCTCATTATGATCACAATATATTTATCTACCATCCGGTATAAAATCATTGTTGTCCAATCTATTTTTATAATGACAAAATATTTTGTGTTATATATTTTTATATAGGATATGACTATTTTGTTTTTGTGTAATAACTTTTAAATTATTATATTTATAAAAACATTATTACGATCTCGCTGCAACGCGTGGGGTTAAACACCTAGTTATGTAGTAAAAGCAAACTCCCACTACTTCTACTACACATAGAGGGTGGCAATTTTCACCCATTCAAACGAACGCGTCGAACGGTTTGATAACCAAAAGATAAAAAGATTTATATAATATTAAAATATTTTCCAACATACAACTTGTTTAATATCTCATTTTCTAAACATTTATTATTTTAAAAAATTTATGTTCAAATTTAGCTTTCCACTGCGAGTTACTTTGACCCTCCCGCCCATTTAACTCATTGGACCAAATTTATCACCTCTGTCATCGATTCTTCTTATTGAAGTCCTCTAGGATCAAATCACTCAATCGATAATTTGATAACAATTATTTTAATATTATGATTTAATTTTATTTCCCTTTGTTAATCATTCAATTTTTTTATGCTTGATAGATTTTACGTTCTCATTCCCTTTGATCGAATGTCGTAAGGATGGAAAGGTTATAAATATATGGGCGAATTTCTATTCCTTCGTTTTTTAGAATAATCATTGGGTTTGGATTCTTCAAGAAGATAAAATATTATTGAGATGCATCCACCAATGAACAAATTTAGAACTTTTAGAAGTTTAGGTGTAAAGAATGGTGTGTTTATAGTGTATGCACTACAAAAAACTGGGGTATCAGCAATGGATTTTTCCGTCGCTATTCTGTCGCTGATGTGTTTCAGCTACGGATTTGCGACGGATTGATCTGTCGTAAAACCCTTGTTGCTGATTTCAATTTAGCGACGAATCAACGACGGAATACAAATAGCAACAGATCAAAGACGGATCATCAACGGAACAGTCAACGACAGATTGACGACAGATCTATCAACGATGGATTTGCGACGTACCAATTAGTGACAGATTTGCGACTAACCAATCAGCGACGGACCAATTAGCGACAAATTAACAACGGATCAACTAGCGACAGATTAACAACGGATCAACTAGCGACAGAATAACGACAGACCAACGTCGGATTTTTTCATAGCAAAACTGTCTTTAATTTTTCTCTGCTACAATTGTTTTCGTTGTTTATTTGTTTTCAATCAGTTGTCTTAGTATCATGCAACTCTTATAGTATTATTTTTTATGTTTGCCTTAATATCATGCAACTCTTCACCACAGGATATTAACTTTCGTTTAAATATCAAATTAATACACTCAATGTTGAAGTGTACAAAATTACATAGAGTAGATTGAATT
Organism: Centrapalus pauciflorus; assembly: GCA_020465985.1. Lineage (NCBI taxonomy): Eukaryota > Viridiplantae > Streptophyta > Magnoliopsida > Asterales > Asteraceae > Centrapalus > Centrapalus pauciflorus. The sequence continues at coordinate 120,769 of JAANYP010002886.1, read as the reverse complement.
ACATGTGAATCCATATTCCTAAACTAACAAGTCGGAATCAAAATACAATTCCAAGTATATAGAAGTACACTAAGAAACGTTTACTTTTCAAACTCTTCAAAACCAAGAACCTCAACTCAACTTTGCATCTCCGTTTTACCCTACATATATAAAATAAAATTAATGCAATGGTAGTTTTAAATTCAACTAAATATAAATTGAACCTATGTAAATGTTCAATGTATTGGCCTCAAACTAAAAATTGAAAATAACTATAAATCACATCAATTGACTGCACTATTAATGCTCCATTGACAACTAAATTAATTGTATTGGTAGTATATCCTATTCAGTAGTGAGAAAGGATTAGATTCTCACCTTCTTAAGCTTTTGAGCCTTCTTAAAAAGTCATTTTCTACTCTTTGAGAAGGTCATCCGTCTTGCTGCAAATATAAACAAAATGTAATGAAAACCATATATATAACTAATTACCTACAAAAATCAGAAATAAAAATAGTAAGCTTGATATAATCAGTCTCAAAATCCAAGTAAATGTAATGCTATTATGGTACCATAAAATCCAGGGCCGTCCTAATCATTTTTGAGGCCCTGGCAGAAACTTAAATAGGGTCCTGTATACTTTTGTTGAAACAAACAGACGACATAAAAAATAGCCGAGCGTTATATTTTTTCGGATTATAAGTGGTAAACGCCAACCATCTATTTGCTTTAGTAGTTCTAAGGTTTATGAGAAACACTTCGTCACCAAACATCAATCCAAAATAAAATCTCAACTATTGAAAAACATATCATGAACTCAATTCTCAAGTGGGTTTGATTTTTAAATCAAGTTCAACTTTCTACGTACAAGTAAAGCATAACATGATAGCTTGTGAAACTTAATGTTCAAAGTTGAAAAATCATACATAAATATCAAAGCTAGGAAATGTACAAGTAAAGCAAGAAAACTAATCAAATGAACTAGTAAATTATACATTGCCTGGGTGGGTTGCAACATAAATTGAACATATTTTTACAATTAGTTTTATACCTTACTGGGAGACCCTTCATGCCCATTCCAAAATGCATAAGTTGTATGACATCTAGCCTCCATCCTTTGCTATTTTTTTTTTAATTAAATCATGTCAAATCTACACAAACAACCAACAAATTTCAAATAAAACTACTTAGTGTTTGGAGCAGGATTCATAAATTAGAAAAAAAAACTCAAACAAACTATTTTTAAACAAGAGAAACCCAAATGAAAAATTATGATAATTATACAAACTCATCATAAATAAAACCTAAAGAATTCAAGTTTTAGGAGGAAACATTCTAGAATCGATACCAAGATTACCTAGTTACAAAGAAAACAAGAAACTCTCAAACCTAATACCCATATGTCCATACGAAATACACAATAAAAAAAAAACAAAACCGAGAAAAATCATCACTAACTACCATCCAAATAATGTAAAATAGAGAAACCCACAATATCAATATATAAGCATAATCTTTACACGCACTCACAGTGAACAATAACCCTAGAACAAATCAAATTTTAAATTGGAGCAAGAGCATTGAAGAATCATGAACCAAAACACCAAAAACAATACAAATTAAAAGGACATCAATTCCTGTCAAAACACAATTTCTAACAGAATGCATAATGGAAACCAACACGAAACTAATACAGAAAATTTCTTACTGAGTTAGTGAGTTTGGAAACTGATTAAGATCGTAGAGACTGAGAATACATAGAAACCAACACGAAACTAATACAGAAAGTCCTAAACTGGTGCTTTCATGTTATAAACAAGCTCTTTCAAGTAAAAAAAAACCCCCTTGTCACATGAAGAACACAACCACGGTAAAAAAAAAAATCCAAGAGTATACCAACAACAAAGGAAATATGTAAATAACTTACATAAATCAAAGAGTGCAGCAACAACATAAGAAATTAGCAAACCAAACCCATATAACCTAGAAACATAAACAAATCGAACAGTGTAGCAATATGTTCGTGTGTATGTAGCAATCGGTTTTGTATGTGTGTGTAGAAAAAAACGCTAGTTTCAAAAGCTTACCTCCATAGAGATGGTGACGTGGTGGTGTTGTGCGACGACGACGGCGACATTAGGGATAGGTCGCTGCCGTTGTTGCTTGCGGGAACGAGAGAGGAGAGTGAGTGAGACAGAGAGGAGTGTGAGTGACTTGCGAGGCCGAGCGGTGAAAGTGGTGGTGTTGTGCGGCGGCGGCGGCGCTAGGGTTTAGGCCGCTGCCGTTGTTGGTCTGAAAAAAGACGAAGCGGCAAAGGCGAGTGAAGACGAGCAGCGACAAAGACAGAGCGGCGAAGGCGGGGAATCTGATACGCGGGCGGCGAGTCTGGCGAAGGCGGGGCAGCAGGCGTTAGGCGACGTTAGGTTTTTAGATGGAGGCGGCGTGTGCGTGAATGTGGTCTGGTGTGAATTTCACAATTGAAAATTGTGATGTTGGGCGCCCTTGTGAGTTGTGATGTATTATAATTTTTTTTCTTTTCAAATGTATTATTATTTATTTTAATACTAGTTCATTATTAAGTGGGTATATTTTAATAAATAATTTGTTATATAAAGTTTATGTAAACACATAAATATTAAATGTTATTTAAAAAAAATACAATAATAGTATTGTATTTCATATATGTCATAATTAATATCTAATAGTAGTTACTTTTTTAACAACTTTTAAAATATATTTTATTTTTAAATTTATATATATTTAATCGACATAATTTAAAGTTTCAATTTTACATAAACTTAATGTTTATATATTTTTTATTACAATAAATAAAATGTTATAAATATGATTTATTAATATTGTATTATGTTTACGTTTTACTTATATCTAATATTGTTTGTGATCTTTATTTATGTTTAATATATTTTCAAAACTTTTATGTCACATAATATCTTTTTTAATTAAACATAATAAAGTGTATTTATGTAACACCCTACTTTTACGACTAATGCCACATAGGACTTACGGTCCACGTCATCAAATCATAGGCAATGTCATCAAGGGTTAAACAGCTAGTTACTACTAAATATCAACATCGGACATAAGGTAACACAAAACGGGAACCAACCCCCGTCAGTAACGTCCGGCAACCACAACATAAGTAAAGGTTACAGTCATCCAGAAGTCACTGGCTAATAAGCCGAACCACAAAATCAAGACTACTTACGAAAGTAGTCACTAACTACTGTCCACGTGGCGGGTCTCGGCTACTGCCCGCTGTATCCCTAGCCTCAGTCCTCGAACCTGAGATCCACAGTTAAAACAACAGTCAGCGGAAAGCTGGTGAGTTACTATAAACAACGTTAAAACAGTTTATAAAACAGTTAGCACAATATAACGACTAAGAATCAACGTGCGGCCGGCCTCAACTGCCTGACGCCTCATCGGGAGCGACCCGGCATAGCCTGCATAGCCCACTCCACAAAGTAGTGGGTTGTCAGGTCCACTGAGTTGGGAATGACCCAACAGGCCTCTCTACTCTGCGTATAGCAACAATACGCGCGACCCACGTGCTCTGCTCTGTGCTAACAAATGTCAACGTATAAAAGGATCCACATCGGACCCGGATAATAAACAACAAAGTAAGTAACTCACCTGAAGCACGACTACAACTTCGCTATCGACAGCGATCTCTACAGGTCCCAGGTTTAGCTACGAATCCTGGCAACAATAAATACAACTACACTGTAACGACTAGCTACTGACCCCATAACAACTATCTACTAAATTTACGGACTCGACATCAGCTATCGGACTCAGAACCACGAGCGCGGTCAGGAGCACGGCCACGATCACGGTCCCGGCCGGGGTCTTGGAGCGCGGGCGCGATCCCACCGCCAGCGATCACCCTTAGCCACCTCATCCTGATCGCGGGCGCGACCAGGTGACCTCGGCGGCGCTGCGGCGACGAACAGAGCAGTTCATGCTCTGTTTTTCTACAGCCACGGGAATCACTTTTAATCCCGATTTTACATATTTCAGGGGTTATAATAAACCCCAATACACAATAACTACTTAGTATATCACTTTTAATCCCGATTTTACATATGGCTGCTGCAATCTCCCTTCCCTTGGTTCCCTCTCTGATTTCAGCTAGATACACACACACATATGCACTTGTAAACTTTTGGTGAAATGAAGAAATGAGCTATCACTTGAGATATATATACGTTCTCGGTCCCGAGCTCAATTAAAACGGGTACAATACTCAATAAATTACTGGGTAAGCGTCTGTTAACCCAATTAATCCCAATTTAATGACTTGGGTTTAGAATGTCAATTAGCTCATTAAAATAACCCCAAATCTCTAATTATTATCAAACCGCCTATTATCTCAACCGATTAACATTACACGTAATAGCAATCTACTTTACCAACTCACGTGCAATTAATCAATTAAAATTCACCAACTCATCGGGACGACTTTTAAAGCCAATAAATAAATTACACGTACCTGCTGCTAGATTCTGGGTGTTACAAATCCTCCCCTCTAGAACTGATCCCGTCCTCGGGATCTCAACTCAGGTGAATAAATGCGGATATCGCTGTCGCATGTCTGCCTCGGGTTCCCATGTAGCACCGGAACCCTTATGGTATCGCCACTGCACTAATACTAGTGGAATCTCCTTCTTCCGCAACTTTTTCACTTTGCGGTCTAGAATAGACTCGGGATGCTCAACGTATCTCTGCTGCTCGTCCACCTCGATCTCGGACATGGGAACTGTTTCCTCATGTGGGGCCAAACACCGCTGCAGGTAGCTAACATGAAAGGTAGGATGTACCCCACGTAACTCTGGAGGCAACTCTAATCGGTAGGCCTGCGTGCCCACTCGCTCGACTATACAGAACGGCCCAATGAATCTCGGACTGAGCTTACCTCGTTTCCGGAATCGAATCACACCCTTCCACGGGGATACCTTCAGTAGTACCCACTCGCCTACATCAAACTCTAACTCTTTGGTCCTCTTATCGGCATAGCACTTCTGTCGACTCTGAGCTATCTGTAATCTCTCTCTGACCACTGCTATCTTCTCACTGGTCTGCTGAATGATCTCAGGACCTGTAATCTCTTTCTCTCCCACCTCGGTCCAACATACAGGAGTACGACATTTACGACCATATAACGCTTCGAACGGAGGCATCTTAATACTGGAGTGGTAGCTATTATTATAAGCAAATTCAACTAACGGCAAATGCGAATCCCAACTACCACTAAAATCCACCACACAAGCTCGTAACATATCCTCCATCGTCTGGATCGTACGCTCAGACTGGCTGTCAGACTGGGGTTGATAAGCAGTACTCATCTGGACTCGAGTACCTAACGCCCGCTGTAGGCTCTGCCAGAATGTAGACGTAAATCGAGCATCTCTGTCGGAAACTATCGAGGCTGGAACTCCATGTCGGGAGACAATCTCATACAAATAAACTCGAGCGAGCTGCTCCAATGTATAAGTCTCCCGGATTGGCAGAAAGTGCGCTGTCTTTGTAAGCCGATCTACTATCACCCATATCGCATCATACCCACGCGGAGTCCGCGGTAACTTCGTAACGAAGTCCATCGTGATATGCTCCCAACTCTACTGAGGAATCTCTAACGGCTGTAAACGGCCATGGGGCTTCTGGTGCTCGGCCTTCACCTGCAGGCAAGTCAGACAATGCTCGACGAACTCATCTATATCCCGTTTCATACCGGGCCTCCAATATAACGTACGGAGATCCTGATACATCTTCGTACTGCCGGGATGAATAGCAAGGCGAGACTTATGGGAATCCTCCAAGATCAACTGTCGTGCATCACCGGCCCTAGGATCCCAAATTCGGCCCTGTCTCACGTATAATCCTCGAGAGTCAGTCTCGAACTCCAGTAACTGACCCAAAATGTGCTCCCTCCGGTGGTTCTCTACACGCATCCCAATAGCCTGTGCCTCTCGAAGCCTCTCTATCAGGGTAGACGTCACCTCGACTCTATAATTACGGGCTCGACTCGAAGATCCGCGCTCCTTTCGACTGAGCGCGTCTGCCACCACATTCGCCTTACCCGGGTGGTACTGAATGTCGCAATCATAATCCTTGATCAACTCTAGTCCCCGTCTCTGCAGCATATTCAGATCACGCTGGCTGAATAAATACTAGAGACTCTTATGATCAGTAAACAAGGTAAACTGTACCCCATACAGGTAATGGCGCCAAATCTTCAGTGCAAACACAATGGCTGTCAACTCTAAATCATGGGTCGAATAATTCTTCTCATAATCCTTCAACTGACGAGAAGCATACGCAATCACTCGGCCCCTCTGCATTAGTACACATCCCAACCCTGTTCCCGAAGCATCAGTATATACGACAAAATCACTGCTGCCTTCAGGCAGGGCTAATACTGGAGCCTGACACAATCGACGCTTCAGCTCCTCAAACACGAACTCCTGATCTTCAGTCCACTGAAACGGGACTGACTGGCGAGTCAAGTGGGTCAACGGTACTGCGATCAGCGCAAAGTCCTGGATGAATCGACGATAATATCCTGCTAATCCCAGGAAACTGTGAATCTCTGCTACACTCTGCGGCCTCTCCCAGCTCATAACGGCCTCTATCTTAGCTGGGTCTACAGAAACGCCCTCGCCGCTAACGACATGGCCTAGGAACTGAACTTCTCGAAGCCAGAACTCACACTTCGAGAACTTCGCATACAGCTTCTCTCGCCGCAACACACTTAGAATCTCTCGCAGGTGCGCCGCATGCTCCTCTACTGATCGAGAATATATCAGGATGTCATCTATGAACACTATGACAAACTGATCAAGATACAGACGGCAGACCCTATTCATCAGGTCCATAAAAGCTGCTGGGGCATTGGTTAGCCCGAATGGCATAACCAGGAACTCATAATGGCCATATCGGGTCCTGAATGTTGTCTTCGCTGTATCCTGCTCATAAACCTTCAGCTGATGATATCCCGAGCGCAAGTCGATCTTCGAAAACACACTAGCTCCCTGCAACTGGTCGAACAAATCATCTATCCGCGGAAGAGGATAACGGTTCTTCACCGTCACCTTATTAAGCTCGCGATAGTCTATACACATCCTCATCGACCCATCCTTCTTCTTCACAAAGAGAACCGGAGCACCCCACGGTGAAGTACTCGGTCGGATGAAACCACGGTCCAACAGCTCCTGCAACTGACTCATCAGCTCCCTCATCTCGGTAGGAGCCAAACGATAGGGTGCACGTGCAATAGGGGTAGCACCTGGCACCAACTCTATACGAAACTCTACCTGTCTGTCCGGCGGCAACCAGGTAGCTCCTCAGGGAATACATCGGGGAACTCAGAAACAACATCGACGGCATCTATACTCTGCTTCTCCTTCTTCGCATCAACTACATATGCTAGGAAGGAGGAACAACCCTTGGCTAAACAACGACTAGCCTGAATCGCAGATATGAGGCCAACAATGCCCCTACTGCGCTCTCCGTACACAGTAATAACATAATCCTCAGAAACCGGTAGCCGAATAATCTTCTTGGAACAAGCAATGTCAGCACGCTGAGAAGCTAACCAATCCATGCCTACTATAGCATCAAAACTACCGATCCCTATGGGCAACAAATCGACCCTAAATGGATAGCCGTCTATCTCTAATATACACTGGGCATAAACATGCCTAACAACAGAAGCACTGCCATCAGCAAGCTCTATAACTAATGGCTCTGGCAACTCAACAGGCAAAGCAGTAAAATATGCAGTAAAGGCAAGCGAGACAAAAGAACGGTTCGCTCCGGAATCAAATAACACTCGGGCACTATGACCATTTAGAATGAACGTACCCGAAACCACGTCAGCTGTATCTCGAGCCTCCTCTGCTGTCAGCTGGAAAACTCGGCCTCTGGCTGGCGGAACAGTCTCTCTACGAGCGGATGAACCAACAGAACTCTGACCCTGCGCGGGAGGCCTCGACTCTCCCTGCCGTGGAGCCGTACAATCTCTAGACTGGTGACCAGGCCGCCCGCAATTAAAGCGTAGCGGGTCCCTCGAAGTACATCCTGACTGGGTGTGGCCGGGCTGGCCACAACGGAAGCAACGCACATGGCGGGGATCACACTCCCCGGTGTGCCTCTGGCGGCATCTCCTGCAAAACCGCTCTCTATTAGCCGACCCTGAACTCGACGCTCCTCCCCTCTGCTCGGATCCTGCAAAACGACTGCCCCTATCATCGGGCCTGCGATCTGACCTCTGTGAAGACCTATCCCTCTGCCTATCGCCTCGCTCTGACTCAGTACGCCGACGGTCGTCACCCCTCGGCTGAAACTGGCCGGAGCGACTGTCTCTATCTCTGTCTCTGCCCCGGTCAGAACCTCCAACATGTCCAGCTGACTGGACCAATCGTGGCTGCTCCACTACTGGATCCCTACGCGATAGCTCACTCTCTCGTCTACGGGCCAACTCGACTGCCCTGGCATAGGTCGGAATGTAGCCGGTGTCAATAAACTCTCGGATCTCCTTACGCAATCCCATCAGAAACCGATTAATCTTCCGTGACTCCGTACTAATTTGGATAGGCGCAAACAAACTCAGGTCGATGAAAATCTTCTCGTACTCATCAACCGATCGCTGTCCCTGGAATAACGTTAGAAAATCAATCTCCAGCTGAGCTCTGCGGTCCTCAGGACAATACTGCTCCTCGAAACGAGCCCTAAACTGACTCCACGTCATCTCATATGCTGGTCCATCTCCCATCATATCTCTAATAGTCCGCCACCACTGCTGAGCACTAGTCCGCAACTGGGCACTAGCGAATGTCGTCATCTGATCCGGGTGGCATCCTGTGATACGGAAGGCCATCTCCATATCCTACAACCAGTACATGGCCTTTACGGCCCCGGGCTCGCCATGATACTCTGGCGGGTGTGCTGCAAGGAACTCCTTATACTTACATCCCTTGCCTGCCCCTCGTGATGAACCAGCTCCTGAATCTCTGCCCCCACCTGTACTCTGGGTCTGGGACTGGATACCCTCAGCACGGCCTTTCTCATAGGCCTCCTGTAATCGCCGAGCAAACTCTTCGTCAGACACTCGTCCCCCGGTGGGACCCTCGGGTCTCTGCTCATCTGCCATAAGGTCTCTGCATAATACAAACAATATTACTATAACGACAATAATATGATTCTACAATTTCTTAGACCTACTCATCAGAGATCAAGCCCAAGGATCTAGACACTGGTTTAAGCCTAAGCATCACTAATGATACTTAAACCTTAAACTAATGCTCTGATACCAAGCTGTAACATCCTACTTTTTCGACTAATGCCACATAGGACTCACAGTCCACGTCATCAAATCATAAGCAATGTCATCAAGGGTTAAACAGCTAATTACTACTAAATATCAACATCGGACATAAGTAACACAGGACGGGAACCAACCCCCGTCAACAAAGTCCGGCAACCACGACATAAGTAAAGGTTACAGTCATCCATAAGTCACTGGCTAATAAGCCAAACCACAAAACATCAAGACTACTTACGAAAGTAGTCACTAACTACTGTCCACGCGGCGGGTCTCGGCTACTGCCCGCTGTATCCCTAGCCTCAGTCCTCGTACCTGAGATCCACAGTTAAAACAACAGTCAGCGGAAAGCTGGTGAGTTACTATAAACAACGTTAAAATAGTTTATAAAACAGTTAGCACAATATAACGACTAAGAATCAACGTGCGGCCGGCCTCAACTGCCTGACGCCTCATCGGGAGCGACCCGGCATAGCCTGCATAGCCCACTCCACAAAGTAGTGGGTTGTCAGGTCCACTGAGTTGGGAATGACCCAACAGGCCTCTCTACTCTGCGTATAGCAACAATACGCGCGATCCACGTGCTCTGCTCTGTGCTAACAAATGTCAACATATAAAAGGATCCACATCGGACCCGGATAATAAACAACAAGTAAGTAACTCACCTGAAGCACGACTACAGTCTCGCTACCAATGGCAGTCTCTACAAGTCCGAGGCTTAGCTACGAAATCCTGGCAACAATAAACACAACTATACTGTAACGACTAACTACTGAACTCATAACGACTATACTACTATACTCACTAACTCAATAAGAATCAACAAGCCAAGTCCCACGAGCGCGGCCAGGAGCGCGGCCGTGATCGTGGTCGCGGACTATTCGTCGCAGCCGGTCATCGCGGGCGCGATGACCCCGCGCTACCCCTCCTATCGCGGCCGGGCTCATCCGAGCACGCCCGTGCTCGACCGATCCGCGATTAACATCTCGGTCGCGTTCCACTACCAGCGACCACCCTTAACCGCCTTACCCTGATCGCGGGCGCGACCAGGGGAGCGCGGCCGCGGTGCGGCGACGAACAAAGTAGTTCATGCTCTGTTTTTATACAGCTACGGGAATTGCTTTTTATTCCGAATTCACCCATCCCATGGGTTATAATTCAACCCCAATTCGCTTTAACTACGTAATATGACAATTTACCTGCTTTGATACAATTCACTAACCTTAATTTGATTGCACTCTTGAATTTGGATATCTCAACTTGAAGTAGAGGGTGATGAAATGAATTCCTTGATTATGGTTTCCCTTCAATTTCCCTTTCCTGAATCCTCTCTGAAACACACACACATAGTATAGGTGATTATGATGAAATGAGGGAAGAGAGAGTAGCCAAGGCGTATATATATACGTTTTCGGTCCCGAACCCATTTAAAACGGGTACGATACTCATTAATCACTAGGTAGACACCCGTTAACCCGATTAATCTCAAATTAACGACCTGGGTTTAGAATGTCAATTAACTCATTAAAACAACCCCAAATTCCCAATTACTACTAGACCGGTTATTATCTCAACCGATTAAAATTACACGTAATAGCAATCTACTTTACCAACTCACGTGCAATTAATCAATTAAAATTCACCAACTCATCGAGGCAACTCTTAAAGCCAATAAATAAATTACACGTACCTGCTGCTAGATTCTGGGTGTTACAATGGTGGTGAATTTGAATGACCCTTCAACTTGTGCACCTCAACTCAATAGAACGAGTGCTTCTCGATCCAACTAAGCTTCGTCAAATACAACATCAAATGTTGGAGCTTTGAATGATATCACCAATGTTTGTGGCCTATCTCAAAATAGCCAAATGAGAAGAGGTCGAGGTCGACCACGACTAGGTGCACAATATATGAGATCCACACATGTACAATAGATGTAATCAATCAACACATTCACATGCACACGATGTGCTAGTATCATCGACATTAAATGCTCTATTTGATGTCGATCATGGTTGTGCATTGCTAAACATAGGTATGCGACCACCATATGTTGTCGATGTGTGCTATTCTGGTACAACCTTCATATTACCACATTTAGGTGAACATCCATCTCTATCGAATGCTGCATTAAATGATTGCAATGTGATAATATACACAGATGAAAGATAAGAATGTGTTACAAATCTCTCAACCAGGCCCAATAATAAAATGGTTTCAATGGGTGAGTAAAGTTTAATCGTTTATTCGTTGATGGTGATACATAGAATACAAAAAACCTAACATGTAAGTTGTAGGTATAACTTTAAATGATGGTCGTGCATCAATAACAACTCCTCCAATACCATGTGTCTTTTATTCGTCAAGAACCAATATGGATATTAATGGAAATCCGGTTTATGTTACCCGATCAGTGGGTATAGAACCACCTCATTTAACATCCACCGAAGCTTCATATAACATAGAATCAAATGATGGAGATTTGAATGATATCACCAATGTGTGTGGCCTATCTCAAAGTACCTAAGCACAACCTTCATATATTGTCAGTGTGAGTTGTCCCTGTACAGTCTCCACATTACCACATCCAAGTATTCATACAGCTCGATCAAATACTTCATCAAATGATCATAATGTGAAAGCACATATGGATTGAAGTTATAGATGTGTCACAAATCTCTCAAGCGGTACCAACTATAAAAAAATTTCAACGGGTGAGTGTATTTTACTTTATTCGTGTATAGGTATACAAATACTATGCGTTACATGTAATTAACATGTGAGTTACAGGTATGACTTCGAATGATCGTCATGCATCGACAACATCTCTTCCTATACCACACCACACATATTCATCAAGAACCAACCTAGATATGAATGGAAATGCAACTACTGTTACTGGATTAGTGGGTATACAGCTCCCTTCAAATCCAAGAAGCTAAACCATTAGTCATCTTAATAGTGTGAACAATATTCTCCAGCCCATGACACATCTGTTATGGATGAAGTAGATAATAGTTCACATTCGAATGCATATAGAAATGCTCGCCAACATCGTAAGATCGTTAACTTCATATGCTTTCCCTTTTTATCGTCTAACATGATCTTTATTCATTTATCATGTAATCTTGATGTTTTTGTTCCCATTGAGGTCGGGTGTTGCCGTACTCTGACTATGGTGATGTCATAAAGACATGCATGTATTGTGAAGCAATATTTTAGTTTGGTGAGCGAACAGTGAAATGTTCTTCCGAATTAGATCAAAAGTTTTCGAGGTGTTGCAGTGAAGGAAAGGTGCAACTGCCATTTCTTATAGAGGTTTCACCATTGTTACTTGAGTTGATGGATTATAACAGGGGAGAACGTATAAAAGTCTTCATAAAAAATATAAAGCTTTTGAATGCAATGTTTTCTTTCACGTCTACAGGAGGAGCCATAAACAATGATATAAATGATGGAAGTGGACCATAAATGTTTGAATTGTACATACATAATCACCATCGATGGGAGTTTATTACCGACACATATGGATGGTCATTCTAGGTTTGCACAGTTGTATGTATATGACACTGAACACAACATAGACAACAGGTTTTATGCGTTGAATCAAACCACTTCAGGCGGTGAAGGCAACATTCTTAGATTATTGGTTCTGGATTTGATATCGATACTTAATGAAAGAAATAAGTTGGTTATAGTTTCTAGGATGATTAGGGAAAGGTTTTCTTATTCATCAATGTACCCAGTCACTCTTCACCTGCTCGGTACACGACATAAAGATGGACGACAATATAACTTACCAACCGCTTCTGAGGTTGCTGCATTGGTTCCAGGAGATGGTCATCCGGTGGATTCTCGTGATGTACTTATTGAAGAATGAGGTTCTTATCATGTGAAGTAAAATATCTGAGTTGCATCCACATATTATGGCATTGTAGTATCCATTGCTCTTCCCATTTGAGTGGATGAGTTTCATTTGAACATACTTCTAAATGTAATGCTGTCGAGTAGGAGAAAGAACTTGAACCTGAGATAATATTATTACTTTCGGTTGCGATATAGTGTTAATGAAGGGGTAGATTGCATAGAGCTAGTCGATTGTTCCATACATATTTGGTTAATGCTTACACAGCTGTTCTTGATCTTGATTTGGAGTGGTACAAAAGAAACCAACACACAATTCGATTGGAAGTATACCAAGGACAACATCATCACGTGGCCAATGGCGAGACAAATGGTGAGCTGTAGGTCGAAGGACTATACTACCATCGTCATTTACAGGTGGACCCCGACATATGATACAACAATATCAAGATGTCGTGACTATATATCATTGGGCTGGACCTTTAGATCTTTTTGTAACGATGGCGTGCAACCCACGATTGCTTGAGATTCAACGCCAGTTGAAAACAATATACATGGTCTACCAGCGGATAATAAACCAGACATCATTGCACACATTTTTAAGGTCAAGCTGGACCAGCTTATGGAAGACATAAAAAATGGAATCACTTTGGTCGAGTGCAAGCTTGTTCGTCTTTTTAATTGTACACTATTTTATTTATTAATCACACGAAATTTTTTATGACATGCAGTTTGCTTTTCATTTGTAAACAGTTATTTATATTACAGAGTTTCAAAAACGTGGATCTCCACATTGTCATGTTATCCTTTTTTACATGAAAATGACAAGATTTCCTCACCCGAAGTGATCGATCACGTCATATCTGCGGAGTTACCATCTAAAGTGGATGACCCGATTGCATTTAAAGTTGTACGTGGTCATATGATGCATGGACCAAGCGGAATTCTTGATCCTTCAAACTCTTATATGAATAACAATCGATGTTATAAAGGTTACCCAAAAGAGTTTAGTGACGACATAATTATTTAGCGTGATGGGTGGCCCCGTTATAAGAGAGAAAAGAATGGAAGAAATGCACATGTTTGAAGACATGATATAATGCTTGATAATCGTTGGGTTATTTCTCATAATGTCGATTTGGTTGTCAAGTACGAGTGTCATATAAATATTGAATGGTGAGGTGTCCTGGTGAAATACCTTTTGAACTATCTTAACAAAGGTTCTGATCGTGCAACCGTTGTCATAGAAAGCCGAAACAATATAACACATTCTCGTTCAATATTAGAACATGAGAACGAAATTGAGCAATGCCTCAGTTGTTATTACATTTATACTTCGGAAGCATGTTCGAAACTACTTGGATTGGAAATTCATTATCGTTCTGTCGCTGTTGAAGTCTTTCTTTTCATGAAGAAGACTGTAATAGAGTATATTTGAATATTATGTCGATCTGAAAACTGTTGCTAATAGTATTACATCTGCGATGACTAAGTTCACATAGTGGATGGCTTCAATTAAGTATTATCAAGAAGGAAGGTGCCTGACATATGTTGAGTTTCCTACCATGTTTACGTGGCATGAAAATGAAAAAGATGGAAACCCCGTAATTCCGGGATGGTGATTGGTCGAATTTATTACGAGTCTCCGTCAATGGGAAAGAAATACTACCTTTGGTTGTTACTTAATGTTGTACGTGGTCCTATGAGCTTTTGAGACATACGTATAGTTAATGGTGTCAAATATCCAACATACAGTTCTGCTTGCAAGGCATTAGGTTTCTTAGGCGATGATGTTGACTGAATCAAATCAATAAAAGAAGTGTCTCATTGGAATCTAGGTAAATCGCTGCGAGAGTTATTTGTAATATAATTTTGTTTTGTACAGTTTCCAACCATACATGATTATTTAAGGAGAGTCTTACTTACTGTCGAAGGACGATGTTTACAACCAGCGTCGAGTGTAACAAAATGACGAAATAATGTTTATAGATAGAGAGATTGAAAATTACACGCTAATAGAATTAGAGATAATTTTAAACGGTAACGGAAAATCATTCACTGACTTTTTGGACTTACCTCAAATTGATTATAACTTTATGAATACTGGATGTATCGATTAACTACCTATGAAAGTGTTGGTACATCCTGTGTGTCGATAGCAGTCTAAGTTGTCTTACATTGTGATTTAGCATATGTTTGGTATATATATATTATATATTATGTATGATTGATGTTTATCAGTGTTTGTATGTTTGAACTTGATGTAACGTATTACAAGAAGTTCAAACATAAAGCTCAAAGATAAAATCAGTCATAAGGTAATATCATAAGTTTCAAACACTTAGTGGTTTATGTAAAAGGCTAGATTCGAATTTCTTAAGGGAATACATTCGAATCTGAGATAGATTCGAATGAGTCCATAGATTCGAATAGGCTAGATTCGAGTCTGTCAAGATGGACAGATTCGAATGGGCCTTGGGCCAGATTCGAGGTTGGCCCACAACAGACTCGAATCAGGGTCTATAATTAGGGATAGACTCGAATGATTAGAGGACTTTTTGCAGAATTCGTGAGGAATTAAGCAATAGGCGATCTCGAGTTTATCAGCTAGGTGAGTCCCGTTTCGGAGAGAATTAGTACGTAGGATCGTTCGTGTGTCGTTCGTTCAGCGTCTAATAGTCTCCGTGTTTCCGTTGGTTGAGAGTTGTCCGTCTGACCGTCAACGAGGATTCCGCACTCGTTAACGGGTCCGCGTCTAGATAGATCTGTCAGTGGTAGACCTTACAAGTGGTATCAAAGCATGCAACTCTGTTGTACGTAAGTACAGACCTGTTGTTCCTCACATCGAGGAAGGTTAGCGGTTCCGGTGGCTCGTCCTTTGTTCGGAGCTTTAGTAGACAGGGAATTTCAAGCCCCAGGTAATGCCAACTGGGCAGGGGTAGTTGATATTCAACCGCAGCAACAGCAACAGCAACAGCAACAGCAACCGCAACGCCAACAACAGCCGCGTGCTAGGCCGCGTGATCCACGACGCCAACAGCAACAACCTGCGAGTCAAATTCAGGCATCCAGGCCTTCAACAAGTGAACAACCACAAGCACAAGAAGCAGGGACTTCAGGTGCAGTCCCCGAATCTGAGCAACTTGCTCAGACCTTGGAGGAAATATGGTCTTCTGGTCCTAATGCAAATGAAGATGTGGCAGCAGCTTTAGTAGGTGAGCTGCTTAGTCCGCCTGGAGATGAAGATGACATATTTCGTGATGTTGAGGAATATGAGCCAGAGCAGGCTGATACCGTTTTGTCATCATCTGCAACCGAATCAGAAGAGATGGAGGAGTTAGAGGTTGAAGCTCCTGAGTCAGTATCCACTGAACCACCTGTTCAAATTGGAACTTATGGTTCGCGATTGATTATAAATGAAGGTGGTTCTAGGAGACGAGTGGACAGGGAATTGGAGGAGTCCGATTTTGAAGAAGAAGAAGTTTCTCATCTAGTGACACGGCAACGGGCCAAACGTCACAGGTTCATGCAAGGATCCTCTTCAGCTTCAACAGAACAACCTGAAATTCCTCAACCTCAGGACTCTCAAACCACCATTCCACCATCACCACCTCATGATGAACCATACATCCCATCGCCGATCATTCCAACTCCAATTCAATCCATCCCATCAACATCATCCTCATACGCCGACAATCAAAGGTTTCAGCAGTTAAAGGCTCGAGTTGACTTCCAAAATATCCAGATCTTAGGCCTAACAAAGGCAATCGGTGAGATTCAAACTCATAATGCAAATCTTGACAAGGAGAATGCCGATCTAAAGAAGATTGTGGAAAAACTTCAGGAAGAGAACGTGGAGCTAAAAACCTTTGTTTGTGATCAATCTGCTGAGATAAGGTCAATGCGCTCCCTAATTGAGCAGTTAATGAAAAATTTACAGGCTCAGGGGGAGACATCGTGCCGAGATCAGGAAGTGCAGAGAAGAGATGATACTGAAGGCAATGATCCCGGTGCAAATAAAGAGTTTGAGTCTGTAGATTTTCCTGCAGCTCAAGTTACACAGGTTGAGGGGGAGCCTAGTCAAGGCGAAGGACAAAGGGGTGAAGCTAGTTCATCTAAACAGCCTTCAGACTTTGAGATCAGTGAGATGATTGAAGCACTCATGGATCTTGATGATGATGCACTGGATGGAGGCTTTGATTATGAAGATGAAGAGCTTGAAGAAGGAGAGTTTATTCCGGAGGAGATAGTAGATTGGCAACCTGAAGATGAAGTAGTAGCTGATGAGGATGATGAAGCTGACGAAATAGTTGTACAGCAGAATCCTATCACTGACACTTATATGATAGATGGAGATAGAATTGTTGATGCTGACATAGTGAATGCTGCTTTGAATCCTAAGTCATCGACTGAAGAACCAGCAAGAGAGCTAAGTAACGAAGAAAAAAGGAAGCTATGGTTCAGAGCCGAAGAGAAGGAGTTAGCAATTAGGAGATCAATGAAAGTGCCTGGTACAGGGAAGCTATCTGAGCGAATCTTAAGTTGGTTCTTTGACAGAGATCTTCAACTTTTTATAATTAAAAGAAAAGACGGGCTTCAGTACATTAGGCGAACATTGAAAGCATTCAACACCCTTCCAAAGATTGAAATCACAGCGCTTGCATGGAAAGATCTGATAAATATTGGAGATGATCCTTATGCGAATGTGATTGAAAGAATAATAAGAAAGGAGGGGAGATCTAGGAAGTTTGAACGGTTGAGTCCAAGGGTCGGAAGAAGAGTCGAGGATAAGTCACGTATAGATCCTCTTACAGGCCGACCTTGGATGAGGATTCAGTACAAACCAGTGAAATGCCTGAGGAAGGTACCTCTGAAGAAAATGCCACAGAATGTTTTGCAAAATCTGAAGTGGTGGTATGCTGACACGGAAACTGGGGAAGCGGTTATGGAAGACTTAGAAGAAAAAGTTATTCTTAGAGTCTATGACCCGCTTCACCTGGTAAACCTATCTAAAGAAGACCTGCAGATTTTGTATAACTGTAAGATTTCCAGTGACGCACATATGGATGCTGAAGCTAGTAAGTATGAAAATGTGGTCAAGGTATGCGTTGAAAAAGGTCTGTATGCTGGTAGTGTTTTGAATCAATAATAAACCACGTTCTTAAATCAAATGTGTGAATTATTAGAAGCTATCGTCAAGGGGGAGTCTGTTGGTACATCCTGTGTGTCGATAGCAGTCTAAGTTGTCTTACATTGTGATTTAGCATATGTTTGGTATATATATATTATATATTATGTATGATTGATGTTTATCAGTGTTTGTATGTTTGAACTTGATGTAACGTATTACAAGAAGTTCAAACATAAAGCTCAAAGATAAAATCAGTCATAAGGTAATATCATAAGTTTCAAACACTTAGTGGTTTATGTAAAAGGCTAGATTCGAATTTCTTAAGGGAATACATTCGAATCTGAGATAGATTCGAATGAGTCCATAGATTCGAATAGGCTAGATTCGAGTCTGTCAAGATGGACAGATTCGAATGGGCCTTGGGCCAGATTCGAGGTTGGCCCACAACAGACTCGAATCAGGGTCTATAATTAGGGATAGACTCGAATGATTAGAGGACCTTTGGCAGAATTCGTGAGGAATTAAGCAATAGGCGATCTCGAGTTTATCAGCTAGGTGAGTCCCGTTTCGGAGAGAATTAGTACGTAGGATCGTTCGTGTGTCGTTCGTTCAGCGTCTAATAGTCTCCGTGTTTCCGTTGGTTGAGAGTTGTCCGTCTGACCGTCAACGAGGATTCCGCACTCGTTAACGGGTCCGCGTCTAGATAGATCTGTCAGTGGTAGACCTTACAGAAAGAATGTACAGTTGTCACGAAGAAAGGTATCGATTTACTAACTTGCATGGATGACTAAACCCACAACAAAGGGAGTTGTATGATAATATCATGCAAGCCGTGAATGCAAAAAATGGTGGCATGTTTTGTGTATACGGAAGTGGAGTTACGGGAAAAACTTAGTAATGGAAAAAGGTTATTGCTTGCATATGTTCTCTTGGCAAAATTGTATTGTTCGTTGCTTCATCAGGTATTGCGTCGTTCTTATTACTGGTGGTTGAACGTCACATTCGAGGTTTCGTATTCATATCGAACTTAACCATATGAATCGTGTTGCAGGATTGATGTCACTTCAAATCTTGTAGATTTGATCAATGAGACGGACCTGATAATTTGTGACCCATGGATTAAAAAAATCAAATTACTCTTAAATGACTATGGATACAGGTAGATTCAACTAATCATTGCTAACAAAATTCTAAAAAATCAGATCCAACAACAAACAAATGATAGATATTAATTTCCTAGATCCAAAAATCAGCTCAAAACGGACAACGTATGAATATTTGATGATTTTCTAAATTTTTAGCCCAATTGCATGACGTTTTTCGACAATAAAACTCCGATTTCGATTGATTAATTCAATTTGATTCCTTTATAAGCTTTGATACAATTTGTAGGATCATAAACCTTCATAAGCTTTGATACCTACTATCAAACTATTGACTAATTACAATATCGACATGCTTTTAAAGTTATTGATCATACATTAAAAGATGTTTGTAGGCAGAACATATCTGGTGTAGAAAACCATGTTTGGTGGAAAGGTTGTTGTGCTTGGAGGCGGCTTCATACAGTATCTACCGGTGATTCCAAATGCACGAAGGAGCGAAGTGGTGTCTTCCGCAATAAAAAAAGTCACGGGTATTATGGGATAAATGTAGAGTCTTTGTTTTGTCAACGAACATGCGGCTTCATGATCTCTCTAGTGATGTTGAGGACTTGAACGAGAGTATGCGTTTTAATAAGTGGCTATTTGACATGGGAGATGGTAAGCTTCCGGTGATTGCAATTGATAATGAAGATGATGCCACATAGATAACCATTCTTGATGAACTTTTGATAAATGTACAAGATAACCCATTGATGCTATTGTGTCCAATACGTACCCATATATTCTAAGTAGAATGGACGACACTGACTACCTCAAGGAATGATGTATTTTGTGTCCAATAAACAACAAGGTTAATAAGTTTAATTTGCATCTTCTTGCTTTTATCTTAGGTGATACGCAAATATCGATTAGCACTGACGACATATGCCCAACTACACATAAGTTGATGCAGATCATGTATCCACCTGAATTTTTAAATTCATTCCGTTTGTACGGTGTCCCAAACCATAGACTGGAGTTGAAGGTCAGTGCCCCGGTCATATTGTTACGTAATATAAATGTACAACGGGGTCTATGTAATGTGACACATTTAGTAATAAGTCATGTTAGCCATCTGTTATATCAATGTTTTGAAACCTAACTTGTTCGAAAAATTGAAAGACAAACGTTATGGCTTCGTGTGTATGGAACACCTCCAATCCATATACTGATTGAATGCTTTCGCTCAACGTCATATTGGTGGATTAACGAGTAAGCCCATCAGACATTTTTTCTCTTAACATTTTATATTAATTTGATGTTATGTATCTAAGTAAAATTATGTAAACATCCAACGTTCCTATATTCATGCTACGATTCCTTCAAGATTTGTTGCAAGTTCAATACTTGTATCAACGAAAGCTGTGTTTATAGGATACACAAGTCCAAGGTGCTTACATATCAGGGAATATACATGCCTATAAAACACGAGGTCTTCGTTGAATTCCTTGCCTGGACATCTGTACAAGTGTCATCGTCCAAGCCAGATCTGTTTTCAACATTATGCTTTTGAGTTTATCCCATTTGATATTATCTATTTAAGCATACAATGATACATATCAGATAGGTGATTTTAAATCTTTTTTACATTGATTTTTAGTATAATCAATATTGTAATAAATTGTGTCTCCATTAATATGTCATAGATGTAATTGGAGTTATATGATATTGGGAAAATCTTGAACATGTAGTAGGAATGACTCAATCACGAAATTCAACCATCCGTAAACGCGACTTATTAATACGAGGTTTCTTATCTTTTTTTGTGTGTTAATATATATATATATATATATATATATATATATATATATATATATATATATATATATAGACATACACACACACACATATGTATGTATGTCTGTGTATATACACTACTAGAAAATTGACTTTTACCGACGGAAAAAATCCCTCGGTATTACTGACGGGGTACCGACAAATTTCTGACGGATTGTGTTTATACAAATTACCAAAGGATTACCGAGGATATACCGAGGGCTTTCCGACGGTGGGACTTCCCTCTCTATTTCGTCGTTAATACCGAGAGTTTACCGTGGGATTACTAAGGGATAAATCTGTTGTCGATAATCCGTCGATAAACACATCTTGGTAATCCGTGCGGTAGCATTCCCTCGGTAAGCACTCGTAAATCTCTCGGTAAAATATTCGTCGGTAATCCCTTGAAAATATCCTATTGGCATGCTCTCGGTATGACTTTTGTCAGTAATCCCTCGGTAATTCTATCAGTAAACCCTCGGTAATCCCTTAGAAACATTGTGTTTTCCATTTTCCAAAAAAAAAATCATTAAATATGAATACAATTCATATACACATGTCCATATACATGTTAGCAACAAAAAATATAAATTAGTTGTATTCTGTTGATCTTAATAGGTAATGAGTTACTTTTTAAACAAATAATATATATGTACATAATTCATATATATGATCGACTATAAACTATTATAACATTATAAGAACTACTAGTATTTGTTAGGGCTAAACAATGCCTAATAACTTGTTTTAATATTAAATGAATAATTAGTAGTTTCTTAAAGTCCGACATGACTTATAACTTGTTATGACCTAGATAAGCAATAATTGTTGTCAAAGTCCAATATGATTCACTATAATATGTTGTAACATGTTAAGAACAACTCATAATTGTTAAGGCCTAACAAGGCCCAATATGACTTAGAATAAACAACTATTGATTTTTAAAGTCCAACATGACCCATTATAAATTTTTTATGACATCAAATTAACAATAGGTACGTGTTAATATTCAACATAATCTCCCGTTCTAACCTATTATGACGTTTATAAACAATAAGGATTTGTGAATGCCCAATGTGAACCATTATAACTTGTCATAACCTAAAAAAACAACTTATGTTTATTAACTCCTAATGTGGGCCTATTTACAACATGTGAGGACCTATATGAGCAAAAAGTATTTGTTAAGGTCTAGTTAATTAGTCTATTATTACATGTTATAACGTGTTGGGAACAACTAGTAGTTATTAATGCCCAATAATTTGTTATAACGTTAATTGAACAATAACTACTTGTTACGATTCAACATAAGTCATTATAACATGTTATGACATTAAACAAAAAGTACTTGTGAATGTCAACTATGACCCATTATAGCTTATTTTGAACTGATAAGAACCACTAATGTTAGTTAACGTAAAATGTAACCCATTATAACTTGTTATAACCTAGATGACCAATAAATATTTGTTAATGTCCTATATGTCCATTATAACAGGTTATATGACATAATATGAATAACTCGTATTTGTTAAGGAATAACAAGGCTTGTTACAACCTGATATTAACACTAATGTTTGTTAAGGTCCAACACGTTTCATTTAAATGAACAATACGTATTATAACTTGTTACGAATATAAATGAACAATACCTATTATAACATGTTACGAATATAAATGAAAAATTAGTAGTTATTAAGGCCCAACATGACACGTTATAATTAGTTTATTTTAAACTGATAAGAACCACTAATGTTGGTTAACGTCTGAAAACCCTTTTATAACATGTTCTAGTTACCTACATGAAAAATAATTGCTTGTTAAGACCCAATATGACTCACTATAACCTGATAGTAACAACTATTGTTTGTTAAGGTCCAACATGATCCATTATAACTTGTTATGATACTGAGTGGCACACTCGTATAAGTTTGACCAAAGTCAAGACATGGGCGTTAAAGCGGGGGTCAAGGGGGCTTCGGGTCCAAGGGGTGGATTGACAATTTGAAAGAAGCACTTAAACAGGGGGAGAGACAATGGGAACTGAAGACTGTGCTGAAACTGGCCAGAGACTTTCAACAAGATGTCCGAGACAAGTTTGAGTATAGAATGACAATCAGGCGTCTCGACAAATATTTTGACCAACGCAAGCTAGTTACAAACTTATAGCCTCAATCTGAAAGCTGATTACAATGGGGGAGAATGTTAGATCTTAGAGTTGTGATAGTTTCAATGTCAAAAGTGTAATTTGTAAAACTAAATTTTGTGTCAAAAGTGCAATGATTCAAACTTCAATGTAAATGGCTGAAAGACCTAAAAAGGTCAACCCATAGGTCAATGTAATTATGCACCATATAATTATAAATACTTTAATTGCACCATTTAGCAAATAATTTCATTAAATCATCAAATTACATCATAAAAATCTAATTGCAAAATAAAAGGCATAATTAGAAAACAATGTGTTGCATATATATCCCTCCTAAATTTCATAATATCGTATATACCCAACTTATGAAATTTAGGAGGGATATATATGATATTATATGATATTAGGATTTTCAATTTTTATTACTTATATTTCAATTATATATAAACAAAATAAAAATAGCATCTAGACCCATCAAATGGGTTTTCCATTTCACAGTTTGATTTCCCACACATATCATTATCCTATACCATTTTTCAACGTATTATTTCTAATTGAAACCCTAGCCCCCTTACTCCCTTAGTATCCCCTTATTTCTACTTCGCTGCACACCGTCATTGAAACCCTAGCCCCTTAGCAGTTGTGGGTGGTGGCGGTGAGGACATCAACCGAGCATGGGCGCGTTATCAATCCCTCTTTGTTCTCATTTATCTCTTTCGGTTCACACCGGTGAGGACATCGACCGACAGTGACCGTCCTCCGTTGAAGGATTCTTCTCAGATGAAACCCTCCATCGATGGAACCATGCGTTATGAATGTATAGTCCTCTCTTTATCTCTCGTTTTTTACTTCCATATCTGAACCTACCTATCTTCCAAACATATTTGAAAATTTAGGGTTTGTTTGTATCTCCATCATGCTTTTGTTTGATAAATGCGAAAACCTTATAAATTTGTGAATAGACATTAAATCTGAACATCGAGATTTATTTTAGCTTAGCATAAATTTTTTTGGTGTATATCTTTATGAATATTTTAGTTTTTGTATAAATTTGTTTGGTGTATAAATTTCCATATCGTATCTGCAATCAATAGTTACACTCTTGAATTAAAGCATTAGGAAATATTGGATATATAACCATATAAGTTTGTTTTAAATCGTTTATGCATATACTTTGTTTGTTATATGTTAATATTCAGAGGATTTTCACGCTAATTTTTTTGGTTTTTGGCTGATAGATGTTAGTGTCAGTTTGAATCGTTTATGCTTGTTGGATTCTGACTGACAGGAAAATAGACTGAAGTTGTTTAGTTTTTGATTAACAGATGTTGATTTTGGTTTCAATTGATTATGCACATAAGTTGATTGAATTTTTTTTGATATAGATTAATTTTCAGAGAATATTAACTAAAATTTGTGTGTGTTGATTGATGGAGGGTAATTTTGATTGTACCTTTGTTTATGAAAGTTGGATTAAGATATTTAGTAATGATGCTTGCAAATCTTAACATCTACTACTACAATCACAAAAAAAAAAAGATTATGCCTGGATATTTTGTTGTTTATGTAGATAAGTTGCTTTGTTTTTTTATTGAATATTTTTTATGCAGATGACTTGTTTGTGCTTTGTCTTTTGATGATTGTATATTATAAATTTTCTAATTTGTATTTGTTTTTTTTTGTAGGGAGCTAACTTTGATCGTGAAAAGGTTCACAAAGGAAGGAACATGTTTTTGTCATTTTTTTTATGATTCAGAATGCATGTTACACTTACTCACACCTAGTAAAGTAAGGTTTTGTCCTCTCAAATCTATGTAAAAAAATTTAACATTATCAATGCAATTTAATTACTATCATGTCTTTGATGTCTGACTTTTTTTTATCTAACTTTTAATCCTGTACGTTCTTGTTTCATTCAAGCCTGATTTTTTATATTTGTTTAGTTAAATCTGCTTCTTTCTTGTCCACTTTAGACTTTTATAGGGTCAAGCAGATGGATGAGTTTTAGTCCTTTTTTCAGTATGTGTAAATTTAATAGGTGAATGTCTCTGGTGGGTTTTTAAGTGGAGTAGCTATGGTTTGGGTAGTTTCAGTTTTTAGTGAAATAAACATAAACAGTAAAAGAAAATTTTTTTGCTTGGAACACATGCACATGCTTAGATGTATAAAATACACATGATAATTCTAGGTTAGTTATTCTAGTTTTGAATGAACTGATAATTCTAGGAAGTTTGTTTTATGATGTTAAATATTAATTTTTTTCTACCAATTTATCTCAAAATTAGTTTTTTGTCAGCCGCGTAAGCAATACCACGCGGGTGCGTAGCCTAAGCAACCCACGCAGCCGCCTAAACAAGACCCACGCGGGCGCGTAGCTTAAGCTCTACACCATCCTAAGCTTGTCACACTGCCTTGTAGACCATGAGTCAAACTAATGAGGCTTAAGACCATGAGTCAAACTAATAAAGCCTGTACATAAATAACCTATGAACTATTAAATAAGTACAAATAAACCCCTAGACTTGATTACAATTAATAAGGTCAAACAATCTCCCCCTTTATGATGAAGCCTGGTTTCTTCAAAATAAGCTTGATCTTCTGATGAATAATTTCCCTTCTGAATGATCTTTTCTTTCAATAATAGCTTTCGGAGATTTCTCAATAGCGAAAACCTTCAACTGATGTGAACATGATCTTCAGCTTTGATAAGAATCTTCAGTCGAGCTTGGCAATGAACTTTGTCACCTTGAGAATCAGAAGATATCTTCACTTGAAACTTTTCAACTTTTAAACTTTGACTTTCTCTGATCTTTGACACTTTAACTCTGACTTTCTCTGATCTTTGACACTTTATAAACTCAGTTCCTACATATGCTATAAAATCTTATTCATTAAGATTTGGTATTGAAGAAGACATCATGGACCCAGTGACGAGAGCAGTTAACCTCACTAGCTACTCAGTTTCTTCTTAAAAGGCTATTGTTTCATTTCTCAAGGAGATATACCACATAATCTATCAATTTCTCATTTAGAGTTAATTGATATTGAAACAGTAAGACATTTCTCCGGTCTCCAAACTTCATTGAATTGCATATTGTGTCTAGAGCTTATTGATTATACACTACTTAGGACACTTATTAAGTCAAGTCTGTGTGACAATTAATGCTTGTCTAATGTGACAAAGCCGGATAACTATAGTTGTGCTTATTAAAAGTATTTCACTATGATTAGTTGGAAATCCTACCAGTGTTAACATCAAGCCAGCGCTGATCGTAGGTCACATAGTTCATAACTACTGTGTTAACAGGAAACCTAAGTGGTCCTGGTTGTTATTTTTCCCTATAATTCTTATTTCAATGTCACAGGTTGCAAAGCCTAATGACTATTTGTGATGATAAACAACAGCAGGTATTCATATTTCAAGGGGGAGTAAGCATCTTGCCAAGGATATCTGAAAAGTTTACACGATAATCAAGATTCTCTTAATCATCATGACTAAAGGCTCAAAGAAAGCAAGTCCTGAAGAAATCACTGGGAGAAAGGAAAGAGAAAGAGTAAGATAGTTTCAACAAGAAAGAAAGCTCATCTGAAGATAAATCTGTTTGCTCAAAATCAAGACACCCCGGGCCTCGAACGTCTACCTGTATCAAAAGTAACTGTTTCTCCAACGGTCGGAGTGGTCTATCTGAACTCTCAACGAAAGAAATCATTCATGAGAGACAAGCTTGAAAAATACTGCGATGGCATTCTGTACATGGCCCGTAAGATGCTGATGATAAGGATCGAGAATCTGAAAGAAGCAAGTACAGAATGACAATCAGACGCCTTGATAGATACTTCGATCAAAGGAAGCTGGTGATGAAGTTGAAGCCGCAATCTAAAAGCTAATCACAAAGGGGGAGAATATTAGATTCATAGTTGTGATAGTTTCAGGGTTTAAAATGTAATAAACAGTAGTTTGTTTTGTGGCTAAAGTGTAAGGATTCAAAGTTTAATGTAAATGGGTTAAAAGACCTAAAAGGTCACCCATGGGTTATGGATGGTATTTGAATCCATGTTTTGTTTATATATAGTTGCATTTAGGGTTTTCTATGTAACATTCCTGCAGCTCTGTACGTACGTTGAATTGAAAGTATTGAGGTTATTCTAATCCTTTGAATGTTCTTATTATAATCATATTGTTCATAATGTGTTCCTCATGTTCTTGATAATATTGGAGATTATATGTTAAATGTTGAATGCATGCTTTTATATGAGAATTACACTAGATTTCATAAAACTCAATTTAAGTTTCAAAATTTGTTATGAAATTATATTATAAAATTTCATTTTTTAATTTTCTATTATTATTTATTTATTAAAAGTTTATTTAGTTATACTGTAACACCATCGATCTACTCCACAATGCCACGTAAATAACATGTCAACAAAAAGTATAATATAATAATCTCTAATTGTTCCCAAAGTAAACACGTGGAAATCTCGATGATTTAAAACTTTAATTCACATAATAAGTCACGGTACTCCCTGTTTAATTACATAATATCCGAAATATACATCGTAACTACCTCTAAGGAAGGTATCTAAACTCCTCGAACTCTAATGTGCAGCTTGCTTGGGTCCAGCAGACCTAGTAAAAATCTCGTCGCCTGAGATACACACATTTTAAACACAACGGTCAGTTAACGCTGGAGAGAATGCAAGGGTCAATAATACGATTATTAAAAACTGAGTAATAAAAAGATTAAGCTCGATACTAAAGCGTTCAGTGTTCTCTACTGAACCAAGTATATGAGATCCCACAAAATAACTCAGAATAGGTACTCATCCCGTGTGGAATAATCCACGAACCCAAATCCCTAGACTGCACAAAGCAGTCGTCGGGAACTTAAAAGAGAATCGGAAGCGACCCGAACCTTGCCCAGCTACACGGTTTAATATCTCGGTAGCTCATGTGTCCCAAATCTCATATAATAAACATAGTTCACAATTAAATCTCAGTTATACATGCATTATAATATCTCAGTATAAAACTCATAGTAAAACTCATAAAAATCTCAGTATTTAAGCCCAGTAAAAGATCATGCAATTATAAAACAAATAATCGTACAGGTATCTCAGAAAAACATGCAAACTCACCTGACCCTGAAATCTCACTCCCCAAGTTTCAGTTCCGTGCCCGTATCCCTACTCTATCAACTCGAGACCCTAGAATCACCACAAAATAGCCCAATATCACAAACACAACTCAATACCTCTATATACAGTTCTCAAGTATCACACAAAAACCTAATACTCAAACACGTGGCCCGAATATCCCAAAACCTTAACCATAAACACTACACGGATTGCAGCTGCACTTAAGGAGTCACAGTCGCGCTGACCATTGTGGTTGTGCTCATTCGATCTTGGTCGAGATCCCCATCACGATCGAGCTCATCTCAGCGCGGCCCGAGCTTGACCCTTAACCGCCTTCTACCCATCGCGCCCCACGTTCGTGGCATCGCCGCCCGAGCTCATCTCAAAACATCGCGGCCCGCAATCATAGGATCGCGGCTGCTCTCTTTAACGAAAAGTAGTAGTTGTTCTGTTTTCTCACAGCCAGGGGAATCATCCCCAAAATCAATTCCCAGAACATTAAACTAAACGAATTTACTCCGAATTTGTTTAACAACATATATAAACCCATTCCCTTACTTTAGTATCAATTAACAACATAATCCCTTAAGATTTGAGCTCCAACTTACGACGAAGCAAGTAGGCAAGAAGGTCAAATATATATATATATATATATATATATATATATATATATATATATATATATATATATATATATATATATATATACGTTTTGATTATAAATCGGCTCGATACCCAATATCCGATCCCGTTATCAATAATCACAAGTTTATATCATCGGGCTCCAATTATTCAATAATTAACAAGATTGTAATCTTTTATAAAAACTTACTCCCATAACCTGGTTAACTCATAATGCCGTCACGTGACAGTTCCACGTATAGCTCAACAATTGGTCCAATTTGATAATAATATTTAGGGTTAAAGTTGTACGAATGCATGATACTTTACTGAAATTACTTAAATGACTAATCTAGTCTTCTTTTTTTTACCCGGATGATACTTACACTCAGAATTCATTGTTGAGATGATACATTTTATGACCGGTTACCGCTTCTATTAGTAAAACTTTTATCTTTTTATTATTTCAAAGTACGATGAGGATGCATAATCTTATGTGGATTTTTTAAACCATTTATTCTTCTATTATATATTTATTAATATGATTTTATCCTATTATTATTATTATTATTATTTTGTGAGTTTGCTCTTTTTCTTGAATATTGTTAGACCTATGAATGTTTATTGAACATTAACATGAAGATCATTACAGGACTTTGTTTGAACATATAGAACATCAAAAAATTCATTATAATTTTACTTGATTAAAATGTTTAGTTATAATTTAAAAAAAAATTAACTTTAATATAAATAATAATAGTTAAATTAAAAAAAATTAATTAAGTAGTTCAAATTAAAGTTCCATGTAAGCACCACAATAATCAAAAACATGTTATGTCATCATTCAAGTTAATAAAAACCTCCACGTCAACTCGCTAACCAGATATATGTACCATATCGACAGGTAATCTTTGAGTACAAGTACTATTTGAGTAAAGAAAAAACTAGAATAGTCATTGCAGTAATTTTAGTAAAGTAACATACATTTATACAGTTTTAACCCTAATATTTAAATAATTCAACTAAGTAATTTCACGCACTTTACCCAAAATTCGGAAGTTATATATACTATTAATATTGCTAGTGATTATTTTTTTAATTTTTTTAATTTATGATTTTTATTTCTCCATAACTTTATTTTAATATTTATTCTAATTATTTATTTATGATTATATATAATATGATCATAAGAAATACGACTGATTTTGATTTTTAATTTTTCCAAACGTAAAAAACTACAAGCAATACTATTTTTTAGTTTTTCCGAACAAAAAAAAATGAACCCTTCTGATGTTTTAGTTTTTTCAATCTAAATGGGTCGTAGTATTTTTTATTTGAAAAACTAAAAATTAAAATGTGCTGCAATATTTTCATTCGGAAAAACTATAAACGTGAATAATTCATAGTTATTTTCATCGTCAAAAAACAAAAAAAAAAAGAAAGAAAGAGAATGGGCTGCATTTATTTTATTAGAAAAAACTAAAAATCGAAATGGTTTATAGTATTTTGTTCAAAAAATCTTAAAAAATGAATGGATCGTAGTTTTTGTCATTCAAGAAAAGCTAAAAACTGAATGGATCGTAGTCTTTTTCGTTTGGAAAGAAAAAAAATCGAATAAATTGTAGTTTTCCAATTCAAATGAAAACTACTACAACACATTCATTTTTTTAAAGCACAAAAACTACGAGCCATTCGTATTTTACATTTTCTGAACAAAAAACTATGAACAATTTCGGTTTTTATATTATTGCTAACGAAAAAATTGCAACACATTTATTTTTTTAGTTTCCACGATTGAAAAAATACGAATAATTGCGATTTATAGTTTTTTCAAATAACAATATTGAGACATATTCTGATTTTTAGTTTTCAAATAAAAAACTACGACCCATTTAGATTGGATAAACCAAAAATCAAAATGGTTTATTCTTATGCTCGTAAAAACTAAAAAAAAAAGATGGTTCGTAGTTTTTTTGCCTGGAAAAAGTGAAAATTTGAAATGATTTGTAGTTTTTTCCTGTAACATCCCGGATATGAACCTGGTATGTGAATTTAATTTATTGGTTGTTTAAACTAATATTATTGCGTTGGTCCAATAGAACCCCGATTAGTGGATTGTAAGGCCTTGTTTGTTTTTTGTTAGAAGATCTTCGAACCTCTTATGTCTGCGAGCTCGAAGACGTGGGAAGACGTTTTATATAAAAGTGCGTTTGTTTTTTTTGCGTCTGCCCGCGTTTGCAGACGTCTTCCCGCATCTGCAGACGCCTTCCGGCGTCTGAGAACGTCTTCACGCGTCTGCGGACGTCTTTCAGCGTCTTCGGACGTCTGCAGACCTTTAGGTCACCTCTTCTGACCGCAGATTTCTACAGCTAAGTTTGCAGACCGCAGACATCAACCTCTTAAAAAACAAACAGCACCTAAGTGTCGAGATTGAGTTCTACGTGGGGCCGGATTATTATTTTAGCGGATTAATAATAGTTATGACATCACGACATTAGATAGATTAAAATTATATTAAAACTGAGAATGGGGCATCGGGTTCGGATTTATCGGGTCTGTGACTTGCTAATTATGGAAGGCGTATATATATGGCCACCTTTCGAAATCCTTTCTTCTTCTCCATTTAGCAAAATCAGAGATATTGTGTGAGTGTGTGCGTGGTGATTCTGGATCAGCAAGAAGCCTTGCAAGCATCATATTGGACTGCTAGAATTCATCTTCCTCATCTCCTTGTGTGTTCTTGAGGCTTGGAGGTAAGAAATTACTGGTTTGGGTTGCAAAAATTCGTACGGGTGTTTTTAAATTCGTGTGTTTGGTTTCATGAGCTGTAAGGTTTAGTTTTGTGTAAGTGATGCGAGTGTCGTTAACCCGTCAAAATAACCACTAAATACCTTAGAAGCTAGGGTAAGTAGGGATCGTATCCACAGAGAGCGAGAGGTTAAATGCACGTATTCGAGCGACTAGCGTTGTAATTTAAATAATTTGAAAAGATTGATTGGTTGAAAAAAATGATTACTTGATTTATAAAATTAACTACTTACGAGATTTGTAAAAAGAAAACTTAATTACGTTGTTTGATTAAATATAATACGAAGATAACCATTCCCGGATTCCACACTTAGATTTGTATTCAATTTATAAACGATGTGAAGATTACATAGACATAACCTTTTTATAATTATTATTAGATTGGTTTCGTGATCTTGGCCATAGCGCGTGACACGTTTGATTACTCGTCTTAATTAAATAAATAACTCGGCACGAATAATAAAATATCAACGAACTATCTTGCGAAACGCAACCAAACAAATAATAATCATTCGTTCACAATCAAAACATAAATAATAAAACCATGCAAACATAAGATAATCGTTCATAAAATTAAACACTTAGCGTTGTGCTTCCTCCGAGAATGATTATTGTGAGATTAGCCGGACATCGTTGGTGTAATACTCCAGAATTGTATATCCATCTTCATAACAAATGTCGTAGCTTACTCGTGTGCTCTTCGTACTTTTGTTCGCTCAAACAGGGTCTTTTTCCTAAGCCTTCCTCTCCAAAAAATGATGATTTCTTTTAATCTCTGACTTTGTATTTATAGGAAAAGCTGGAAAAACCCTAAAAACGGCTGGAAATTATTTTAATGGGCTGGGCGCAGCCGTAGGCGCAGGCCTGTGCCCCCCCCCCCCCTGCGCCTGTCTTTAAAATCCGTATTTTGGTGAATTAATTTCTTCTGCTGAGCACGTGGTCTGGGCACAGGGCTGCGCCTGGCTCTGAAAATTTGTCCTTTTTTCGCCAATTTAGACTGGATTTTATTCACCTGTACAAGCACATAATTTATTCAATAGTAGCACATTCTACGACATTTTCTTACTAAAAACAACTCTTTTACATCTAATAAACACGGTAAATTATAACCCGATCAAACTTCCCCAACTTAACCCTTGATCATCCCGAGCAAGCAACGAAAATCAGACTTTTAACATCAGGTTTATCAAGCGTGAAAGACATAATCAAATTATTTAAACAAACACTAGCCTTCGTAAACACAAGTAAATTCAAGGACACGAACAAAATTACTTTCAGATATAACTTGACGTCTCTAGGATAGTTGTTTCAAAAATTCCTCACCACTATCATCCTTTTAGCTCAATGTTACAAAATTGAATTCACGTGGGTCACTGGACCATCTTTTCCTCGACGCATGATTATAACTACTGATTTTTCTTTTCTTTTCATTTTAGTCTTTTTCAGTATATATTTTTAATTTCAAGTTCACATGGCTTTCTAGATGATTCTTGTAACAGGATTTGGGTCAACCACTCCCAAACCAGTTGGCCTTAGGGGACTAGGCATGATGGTACCCTTCAGACTTAATTTCCTGATTCAGCTAGTCCACACTTGAATTGAGGCTTATATTCGTGTTCAATTCCTCCCCCTTATTGCATGAATAAATAGCGGCTATTGGAACTTTTGTTATTTATCGCTCGCTACAACATAATGTATCCTACTTCAATTCGGTTCACTTCTTTGATTTTAAGTGTTTATGACTCTCTGTGTTGTATTTAAACTCATATAATTACATCTTTTTACTTGAAACCGACCTAACTAACATCATCATATTTAAGTCGCAAGCTCAACAACAAGGAATTATAGGGCAATTCGATCGGATCATTTTAACGGCTTACTTCTCACACAACTTTTCTTAGAAGAAACACATTTATTTAATGATAAAAATGCATGCGAAAATAATAAATCATCCTACTAAAGAAAAAGGAACGGAAGAACCTGACTACTATGGTGGTGGT
The DNA here is from genome assembly GCA_020465985.1 of Centrapalus pauciflorus. Taxonomy (NCBI): domain Eukaryota; kingdom Viridiplantae; phylum Streptophyta; class Magnoliopsida; order Asterales; family Asteraceae; genus Centrapalus; species Centrapalus pauciflorus. The sequence continues at coordinate 86,814 of JAANYP010002886.1, read as the reverse complement.
GGCGGTCCAAAGATGCCGGCAAAGAATTCCCCGAAAGGATTCCGATCTTCTTGCATGAGTGGTGCAGGCGGGTATGTGTTCGCAGGATGCACCACGCTATCCCCTCGTGTCGTGGTTGGGATCCGACCATAAGCTGGGAAGTATTGAGGTGTTCGCCTCTCAATGTTCAGCCTATCGAAATTCTGCCACTGATAGTTTTCGTACTGCTGGTGTGGCAATCCGACGTTATAGTTCATGTGGTCTCTTACTGCGTCAGTGTATGGCCAGTGCTGTTGGTTGTAAAAGGCATTCTGCAATGCCGTCGGGCGCACACCTGTGTAGATATCATCAATGCGGCTCGTTTGGGTCTCCAACTCGTGTTGGAATTCATCCATCCTCCCAACTACATCTTCTTGGAAGCTACCCAAACGCAGGTTCATCGCGTCCAACCGTGCAATTACCTGAGAAATATCATTGGCTCCCCCTGCTGCATGTACTCGCTCTGCCTGATGCTGGTGATAAGCTTCTGCTTCTTCTACATCATACGGCTCTCGGTGCATCTTCCCCGTGTCTGAGTCGAAGATTTCAAACCCTTGATTTGTTTGGCGTAGGGTTATGCTTTGTATCATGGCTGCTGTGATGATGGCGCCGGAGACTCCCCTTGGAACAGAGATGGGAGAAATAGCTGCTTGAGCACTCAAAAACTCTGATATAACCCATCCGTGAGGAATTATCTTCCTCTCCCTTGTGTCATACATCGACCAAAGGTCGTTCATTACAATCCAAGCAAAGGAGAGGCTCGGCTCTCCTGTCATCAGTGCGTATAGAATGGTTACCTCCTTGTGCCGGATCTTTGTCAAGTCACTGTCCCTCGGAAGCACATTGTTGGTAACGATCTTGTGCAACACCTTTGCCATGGGGCTGAGATCGCGCCTGGCATATGCCGTATACCCTGCAGCGGCATTGTAGTCAATTCTTAAAATTTCCGCCAGCTGTGTAGTCCATTCTCCCTCCCATGTCCTATTCTTGAATGCTAGTTGTGCATCCGTCTTATACTCATAATTGAAAACCCGTGCGTCGTGTGCTCCAACTCCGATATCAACTCTAAAAATTTCTCTCAAGGCTTGTGCAGTCATCGGGAACTCATGTCCATTCACACGCCCTATTAGTGTAAAATCGCCCCTAAACCGTCCTTCCTCTCTTCTCAATGTGGACATCCATTCCACAACCTCGTCGTGATAAATATGCCCCCCCCCAAATCCAATACCGCCTCCCATCCTAAACGGTCGAAACACCTTACTACCCCATAGTTCTCAAATTCATCTTTTTTCACTCTCTTTTCTACTAAGACCTTGCTCGAGAATTTCTTCGTCATGAATAATTGCCGTCGTATGTTGGCCGGGTGTTGTGACAGATAGAAGTCTGGATTCCATTCTACCCTCGGTTGGGTAGAGGAACTGGCGCCTTCTCCCACACGTTGTCTTGTTCGGCGAGACATCTGCAATTACGATGACTTAGGTATATATATATATATATATAATTATAAAATTCTCAAGTCGTTCTAATTTCACAATAAGGAATCATAATTGTGCAATAATCATATCATATGTAACATAAAGATGCATAACTTATTCATATTAAGCTAAACACATTGTCACATTTAACAATTTAAGCAATTTGCACAAAATAGCAACGAACTTTTCGGAAATTGACTAACATGCCTTCTTTCTTATTTGTGACCATGATTTCACTTTATACTCTACTTTGCATCATAAAATCACTAAGTTTAACTTGCTTAATTAGCCATGCAAAAAGTCAATCTAAAAGTCAAAATCAACCTCAAAACTCCATTAAAGCTTAGTTGTTCTAAAAATGGTGGAAAGTTCATACCTTGCTTTTGATGAAAATGGAGGAGTTAAATCTAATTTGTAGTGAACGAGTTCCTAGCTTGATTCCTTCTTCCCCAACTTGAGTTGAAAACTCAAGTGTTTTGCCAATTCTTGTGTAATGTGAAGATCTACCTTGATTTCTAGTGATTTTTGTAGGCAAAAATGGGTTTTTAGTGTGAAAATATGTGAAGAGGATGAAGAAACCGTAAGGGGGCGCAAGGGTGCTCCTTGTAGGGTTTATAAAAAAAATTTCTATTTAAAATGCGATAAAAACGGGCAGGCGCACCCCTGGGCACAGGCCTGCGCCGGCAGCTGCGCTTGGGGGGCCTGTTCGTCTCAAAATTTTTTTGTTTTTTCAGTTGGTTGGGTGCATGCTTGGCTTCATAATTTTATATTTTGTCAATAAAAACTTATGGTTTTCAAGCAATTTTCTTAAGATATTAACACATTTATGTGTTTTCCCTTCCCCAACTTAGAAAATTGTGGCGTCCTCGACACTAAGAGAGCCTAAAAATAGTATAACGGAACGAGCAATATGTGGATAACAAATTCATCGCAAGTAATAGTCCTACTAGTTATGGCATGAAAATGTTACGATGTCCTACAATCTTCGATGCCAACATAAACACCGATCACTCAATTGTTTACGGCCGACGGCCAATTACACAACCCAAAAGTAATTGTTTAAGTATCAAGAGCCATTGTTTGTTAGTGGAGATCACACGGAACAACTTCTTTCAATAGTCGTCGGGGAAGTCATGTGCGAGGTACGGGCAGAGGTGGTGTGGGAACTTCGGCGGCCGACAACCCGCTCAAGCTCATCTACCCGAGAGTGGAGGCTAGAGAGCCAGCGGGAGTGAGCTCCCATAGAAATCCCATGGACATTGAAGTCATGCTTGAGCTTGTCGACCTCCATAAGAACCGCTTTGTTCGCCGCTAGTAGTCCCTCGACAGCATCTTTGATCGCCTTAAGACGTGCCTCCAAAACATCGTTCGCTAAAGGTTGTGAATGTGACGGTCCTCCCTCATCGTTACGCTCCTCAACAAGTCTTGCCTTTCCTTTCTCAAGAGTTTTCTCAAACACATAAAACGAACGAGCTGCGGGGATGATGGAAACTGTACCATGAGCTGGGTCCCGAATCAGGAAGGTGCCCGAAACTTGTTCAAACATTAATCCAGCCATGGTATGTCTAGTGAACGACACATCATTTGGCCCTAACAAACGTGGGCTAGCTCCCTCAGAAATGACTCCCATGTTGATAAACAACTCACTTAACATACGGCCATAGGGGATTTCCATCTGTGTTTTTGATAAAGTAGCTTCCCATATGGTTTGCATCATTATATATGCGAGGGAGATAGCGGGTTTACCAGTGATAAGTGCGTGAATTAGTATCACTTCTCGTGTACGGACGGCGGTGGTGTTTGAAGATCGAGGTAAGATGTTGAAAACAATAATTTTCCACAGCACCTTCGCCCATGGCCGTAGATCACCTCGGTAGTACTTAGAGTAAACTCGTGCCTACTCAATAGTGAGGTTGAACACCTCAGTCAATTTCTTAGCCCACCCCTCAGAATGCCGTAAGACACCACTTGACAAGTCTTGCTCAGTCCAGAATTCTCTTGCTACAGGTATTTCAGTATCGAAGTCAAAATAGTCACATAGCTCCGACCTCGAAACTATCACTTCCTTCCCATCAATGCGCCCCTGGAGTTTAAAATCATGCTCCAAATCACCCTCCCTATGAATGAGAGATCTCATCCACTCACGAATCTCATTCTCGTGAACATAGGGTGTCTCCATTCGCAATGCACCCGACCATCCTATTCGGTCAAAACTTTCTATAATTCCGAAGTTCTTAAAATCAGATTCTTTCAATGTTTTCTCGATGTAGAAGTCAGTAGGTGGTTCTGAGACGGGTGGTGATGGTGGAGGTGAAGGATATTCTATGTTAATCGGAATGTGCATGTGAACGCGCATACGTGGGGTGCAGGTCACGCGTCGACGAGAACTTCCGGAAAATTGTTGGTGACATCTATGCATGTATAGCAAAAACTGGATTTTAGCACGAGTAAATGCACATGATGGCACATAATTATGCAAATCTCGATGGAATCCGAAGAAACCGGTGAGATAATCATAACCGAAAGTGCGAAGGGTTCCGCGGAGAGTAATGTATGCAAACAACAACAACGTAATGAGCATTCTCCTTGGATTTGTCTCATATGCATGAAAAATGAGGGGTACATAGCATGACAAGATTCATATACATTTCGTGAATTGCATGATTATGAGCGACAATTAGAACGATTGAAAGCACGAATCATGGAAGTGTGGTGGAATGACATGTTCATACTAATTTTAGCATGACGAGTGAGGATCCTAAACTTAACAACATCACTATTGTAGAGCTTCTAAGCACATCACAGAGAGTATTTCCTAAATATCCATATTTAGAAATAAAAGATAAACTCATGAAATGCAAATATTCTAGGAATTTCTACTCAACTAACGACACATCATGCATCTAAACACATTTTACTTCAATAATTTTGAACTTAGGGCAGAAACCAAGAACACCAACATTTGCATGAGAAAATAGCATTTCTTGCACTAAAATGAGAAATAAGGAAGAAAAACAACTTACATTGGTGAAAGGATCAAAGAATGGACGTGAATCGACGAGAACTTCCACTTGTAGAAGATTTGAGAGCAAAAAGTAGGTTAAAAATCGGAGCTTCTTGAGAGAAAGTGAGAGAAATGAAGTGAAAAGGGGTTAAAAACCGCTGGTATGCATCGGGGCGCAGGCGCAGGCGCACCCCTGCGCAAGCCGGTGCGCTTGGGCGCAGCGCGGGGCGCAGGCCGGCGCTGGCCGGTGCGCTGCTCTGCTGCCAGGTGATTTTTGTGTGTGCTGTTTGTAGTGTTTGGTCCCCCCCTAAAGCTAACGAATTTACGTACAATCCACTGATTTCCTTTCTCGATATTTCGATTTTTTCGTCATTCTTCGTCTTTGGATTTGTACCCGCTGATGATAATTTTTCCCCAACTTAGTTGGATACGACAAGTAGCAGTCTTTTGTAGGATGAAACATTATTTAGCTAAGTGTTTTGCGGGAGTGACTAACTAAGGCATATTAAAATCTACTCTAATATCTAAAAGTAAAAACACACTTTCGTGGTGAAAAACGATTGCCCTTAGCACGTGCAACAAGCCTTTAAACCCCTCGATAGCCCGAGTGGACGAGTTATAGTCTCGTGAGGGTTTCTATGGAACACACCCACAAAGTTCACTGGATTGCCTTCCAGAGAGCGCTAAGTTTAATGTCTTTAGCCAGACATTTTGGAACTCTTAATGATTTAAGTGATATCTTCCAAGACCATTGTCTCAGATGATATAATTTCTTTATCGGCCCATTGTACAGATAATTTCAATCGATGTCTGTTCACTTTAAACGGTTCACCGCCTTTTTGGTCTATTATTTCGACTGCACCGTGAGGGTAAACGTTAGTAACTGTGTATGGGTCTGACCACTTACTTTTTAGTTTGCCTGGGAAGAGCCGCAGGCGTGCATTAACCAAACTTTGTCACCTTTGTTAAACACCTTTCGTTTAATTAGTTGATCGTGGAAGGCTTTTGTCTTTTCTTTATATATTTTAGCGCTTTCATAAGCTTCCTTACGTATTTATTCTAATTCGTTTAATTGGTGTTTTCGATTTATACTGGCAGCTGTGAAATTGAGATTTGCATTTTTAATTGCCCATAAGGCTCGATGTTCTAGCTCAACCGGAAGACGACATAATTTCTCATATACTAACTTATAGGGAGACATGCCAATAGGAGTTTTAAACACTGTACGATATGCCCAAAGTGCGTCATCTAATCGTGTTGACCAGTCATTCCTATCAGGTCGTACTGTTTTCTCTAAGATGCGCTTAACTTCCCTATTAGACACTTCTACCTGTCCACTAGTTTGTGGGTGATATGGGGTTGCTATCTTATGGGTTACTCCGTAATGCTTAAGTAGTTTGCTAAAGTACATATTCTTGAAATGAGAACCCCCATCACTGATTATAGCTCTGGGAATTCCGCGACGAGAAAATATATTTCTTTTAACGAATTGGCATACTACTTTATGGTCATTAGTTCTTGTGGCTTCGGCTTCTACCCACTTAGAGACGTAATCAACTGCCACTAGAATATATTCAAAACCGTATGACTTAGGGAAGGGTCCCATGAAGTCGATGCCCCACACATCGAAAATTTCTACAATAAGAATTGGTGTCATAGGCATTTGGTCTCGTTTTGAGATACCTCCTATTTGTTGGCATCGTAAGCATGACTTAACAAACTCATATGAGTCCTTAAAGATAGTCAGCCAAAAGAATCCACTTTGTAAAATTCGATGGTCTGTCTTTTTAGCACTAAAATGACCTCCACATGCATACGAGTGACAGTGATTTAAAATGTCATAATGCTCATTGTCTGGAACACATCGCCGGATAATCTGATCTACTCCTATTTTGAATATATCCGGCTCCTCCCAAATGTACTGTTTAGTTTGAGAGAAGAAATACATTCTTTGATGTGAGTTCCAGTGGCCTGGGATTTTCCCTGTGACAAAATAGTTCACTAAATTAGCAAAATAAGGCACTTTTGCGATGAACAGTAATTGTTCATCTGGGAAGTTATCCCGAATGGAATCCAGCATATCAGTGGTGATTGCTGGTAATCTCGATAGATGGTCTACTACTACATTTTCTGAGCCCTTTTTGTCTCAGATTTCTAAGTCAAATTCTTGTAGTAACAGTATCCAACGAATTAGCTGTGGTTTAGCATCTTTCTTAGCCAAGAGGTGTCGTAAGGCGTTGTGATCAGAATACACAATTACCTTAGCTCCCCAGACGTAAGATCTAAATTTATCTAGCGCATACACTACTGCAAGCAATTCTTTTTCAGTTGTTGCGTAATTAATTTGAGCTTCAGAGAATGTTTTACTTGCATAGTATATTACCACGGGCTTTTTATCCACTCTTTGACCAAGGACGGCACCTACTGCGTGATCACTTGCGTCGCACATGATCTCAAAGGGCTGAGACCAATCAGGTGATTGCAGAATTGGTGCCTCTGTGAGCTTAACTTTTAATGTATCAAATGCCTCTATACATCCTTTGTCGAAGTTGAAAGGTGCGTCCTTAAGGAGAAGGTTACATAGAGGTTTGGTTATGGCACTAAAGTCTTTTATAAACCTCCTATAGAAACCTGCATGTCCTAAGAATGAACGGATTCCCTTAATATTAGTAGGCGGTAGTAACGATGAAATTATTTGTATTTTAGCTCGGTCAACCTCCATTCCCCTTTCAGAAACTATATGTCCTAGGACTACTCCCTCTTTAACCATAAAATGACTCTTTTCCCAGCTTAGCACCAAATTGGTCTCGGTACATCGCTTGAGAACTTTTTCTAAATGAGAGAGACACCCTTCAAATGACTTATCAAATATAGAAAAGTCGTCCATGAAGATTTCAAGAGACCCTCCGACCATGTCTGAAAATATAGCCATCATACATCCCCGGAATGTGGCTGGAGCGTTACATAATCCAAATGGCATTCTTTGGTAGGCGAATGTGCCGTACGGACACGTAAAGGTCGTCTTATCTTGGTCCTCTGGGTGTATCGGGATTTGGTTATACCCCGAATAGCCATCTAAGAAGCAATAGAATTTTTGCCCTGCTAATTTCTCTACTATTTGGTCGATGAATGGCAAAGGAAAATGGTCCTTAGAGGTTGCGGCATTTAGCTTTCTGTAGTCGATACATACTCTCCACCCCGTTACAGGGCGAGTTGAAATCTTTTCTCTTTCAAGAGTATCGACAACAGTGATTCCAGATTTCTTTGGAACTGTCTGTGTGGGACTAACCCATTGGCTATCTGATATCAGATAGATAATTCCAGCATCTAGCCATTTTAGCACTTCTTTCTTCACTACCTCTCTAAGGTTGGGATTTAGCCTTCTCTGAGCATCTCTGCTTGGCTTAGCTGTTGGATCGGTTATAATCCTGTGCATACACAGTGTTGGGCTAATCCCTTTTAGGTCTGCTACGGTCCAGCCTACCGCTTCCTTGTATCTCGATAAAACTTCTAATAAAGCCTTTTCTTGTGCAGCAGTAAGATCTGTTGCAATGATTACGGGCAATGTACTCTCAGGGCCAAGAAAAGCATATTTGAGATGAGATGGAAGTGGTTTCAACTCTAACTTGGGTGGTTGCTCTAGAGATGGTTTTGCTGATGGTGGAAGATCAGTAGGGAGTTTCTCGATCTTATGTGTCCATGGTGGTTGAGTAGAATCCACTGATTGAACACGTTCAAGTTCGAACTCCTTACCTTCGGGCATATTTTCTAACTTATGCTCATTATAGTACAGAAGCAGCTCCACTGGATCTTTACATGTTATTATTGATAATTGTTGTTGTATCAAATCATCAACTAAATCGATCATGTAGCACTCTGAATCCAATGGTGCATTAGGTACATTATTAAAGACATTAAGTCGGAGTTTGCGGTTTCCGAATGCTATGTCTAAGGCACCTGTCCTGCCATTGATCTGAGCATTTATTGTGGCTAAGAAAGGACGTCCTAATATGATTGTCGGTTGGCTTTCTTTGTAAGCACTGTCCGAGTCCAACACTAAGAAATCTACTGGATAATAGAAGTCTTCGACCTTAACAATTACATCAGATAACATCCCCCGTGGTACCTTGGTGGACCTATCTGCTAATTGTAGGATGACATCTGTTGTCTGTAGGGTGCCTAGATCATGTTGGTCAAATAAATTACCAGGTAAGATGTTTACACTTGCCCCTATGTCTAGAAGTGCCATTTTAATTTGGATATCGCCGATAGTTACCGGGATCAAGGGTGATCATGGATCTTTTAATTTAGGCGGCAATGAGCTAGTGATAACTTCACTGACTTGTTCAGTGAGGTTTATTTGCTTTGGAAGAGATATTTTGAATTTACGTTTTTGAGTACAAAGGTCTTTTAAGAACTTAGCATAAGAAGGGACTTGCTGTATGGCTTTAATTAAGGGAATATTAATTTTGACTTGATTAAAGATGTCCCATAATTCTTCATTTTTAGGTCCTTTCTTACCATAAGGAAATGATGCCGGATTTTCTAAGGCCGTTGGGTAAGGAGCAATTTCAGTATTGGAACCCCCTTCCCCAACTTTAGTCTCGACTGGTTTCTTGGCTTCTACTTCCTTAAAGGTTACTTTCTTAATTTTTGTTTCTACCTTTGACTCCGATTTAGGTGGTTCCTCTTCATAGGCAATTTCGACCTCATCATCTGTCTCACCTTCCTTAGGCATTTCTATTTTATTATCTACTTCCTTTCCACTCCTAAGGGTGGTGACTTTGTTAAATTCATTCACTTCGTTGACTTTAAATTTCTTTTCCTTGCCATGTTGGTGCGATGGATTAACCGTGGTGTTGCTTGGAAGCTTTCCTTCTTCTCGTTTAGTTAAGGACTCTGCAATTTGTCCCATCTGCCTTCCAAGAATCTCCATAGTTTTCGCTTGAACCATGGTCTGTTGTTTCATGAATTCCATAAATTCGGAAAACTCTTTCGAGTTCCCCGACACTGGTCGTGAATCATGCTCTTCTTTAGGGTCTTGGCGTTTATAGTACCGATCATCCTTCATAGCTGAGGTCGATCCATATTGAAAATCTCGGTTTTGTTGACGAGGTTGCTCATATCTTGGCTTCGGGGAAGCATCATTGTCTTGATTATCCCTCCAACTAAAGTTCGGGTGTTTTCTCCATCCCGGATTGTAGGTTTCCGAGTATGGGTTCTCCCGTTCTCTTCGTTGCCGAAAGCCAAAAGCTTCATTCACATACTCTTCGTGGGCGAAGGTATGTGGGCAATTGTCGGTTGGATGAGAAGGGTCTCCACAAGTGACACAGCAAACCTGTGCTACTGTAGCCTTTCCCATTCCCTTCATCAACAAGTCCATCTTTTTGCTTAGTTCGGAGATGTCAGATTTAACTTCCTTTTTCCATGCGTTGTCTATGCCCATAACTTGGACACCAACACTATTATCTGAACCCGCTTGAACTTTTAAACCTTTGCTTAACTGGGTTAATAATTCCCAGGCTTCGTCATCTACCTTGGCTAAAAAGGTTCTGCCGGAAGCGGCGGTGATCATATTCCTACTTTCTTGACTAACCCCATCGAAAAAGGTTTTAATTAGCATCCATTTAGGAATTTCATGGTGAGGGCATGTTCTTAGTAATTCATTTAACCTATTAAAGGCTTCGTGAAATTGTTCCCCAATTTTCTGTTTGAATCCAATTATTTCTTTGCGTTTTTCTGTAGTTTTGCTAATTGGGTAGTATTCAGTTAGAAATTCTTTCTTCATTTCATCCAAGTTAGTTATACTATCAGTGGGAAGTGACACAAACCAGTTTTTCGCTCTTTCCTTCAAGGAGAAAGGAAAGAGTCTAAGTTTGAGTGCACCTATGGTCATTCCCCTAACGTGATTGGCCTTACATATGGCAGTGAATTCGGCTAAATGCTCATACGGTTCTTCGCTTGGTGCTCCGCGAAAAACGGGTAAGATGCTAAATAGCTGTGGCCTAATTCAGGTTCATTCTCATTAATTGGGTAGAGAATGGGTGATGGATCAGGGATATCACCCGTCCTATAATGGGATTCTACGGTTCTACGGTCTCCCATCGGTCTTTGATTTTGTTGGACGTTGACAAGAACGTTATCGATGTTCTCGGCTTCCGAACTAATTACTTCTTCTTCCACGTTTACTTTAGGAGCAATATTTTTAATTTCGTTTGCTTGAGTTGTGGCTCGCCTATTAGATCTAGCAGTTTTTTTCTATTTCTGGATCAAACTTCAATGGTGAAATTCTTCCAGAGTAACGTGTGTGCATAAACCTATGAGGGCTAGATGAAGAATTAGAATTAGAAACTTTCTTTTTGGTGAGAATCGATGTTTGCGCCACGATTCCCTTTTTCTTAATAAAACTAAGGCAATAATTAAAGCTTAAACTAATCAACTAGAATAATAGCAAATAAATAAATAAATTCAAATTAAATAAGCAAATTAAAGCAAATAAGCAAATACTTTGAAATAAACTAAATTAATCTAGAAAAATTAAGTAACTAAATTAAAGCTAATTACTAAAATACGTGATTTAAGCGCAACCGCTCCCCGGCAACAGCGCCAAAATTTGATGCGGGTGTCGTTAACCCGTCAAAAATAACCACTACCTTAGAAGCTAGGGTAAGTAGGGATCGTATCCACAGAGAGCGAGAGGTTAAAAGCACGTATTCGAGCGACTAGCGTTGTAATTTAAATAATTTGAAAAGATTGATTGGTTGAAAAAAATGATTACTTGATTTATAAAATTAACCACTTACGAGATTTGTAAAAAGAAAACTTAAATGCGTTGTTTGATTAAATATAATACGAAGATAACCATTCCCGGATTCCACTCTTAGCTTTGTATTCAATTTATAAACGATGTGAAGATTACATAGACATAACCTTTTTATAATTATTATTAGATTCGTTACGTGATCTTGGGCATAGCGCGTGACACGTTTGATTACTCGTCTTAATTAAATAAATAACTCGGCACGAATAATAAAATATCAACGAACTATCTTGCGAACGCAACCAAACAAATAACAATCATTCGTTCACAATCAAAACATAAAGGGTTAATTATGAAAAAAACCAACATGTTTTCACGTTTTTTGCGTTTTCGTCCCTCCATGTTATTTTTTTCCATAAAAAACCTCAAGTTATTCTTTTCTTATTGGTTTAGTGAAATTTGGACATTAGAACCCGGTTTTTCAAGTTTTTAAAACCCGGTTCACAAATTATAACCGGGGTCTAATGTCCAAAATTTCACTAAACCAATAAGAAAAGAATAACTTGAGGTTTTTTATGGAAAAAAATAACATGGAGGGACGAAAACGCAAAAAACGTGAAAACATGTTGGTTTTTTTCATAATTAAGCCAAACATAAATACTAAAACCATGCAAACATAAGATAATCGTTCATAAAATTAAACACTTAGCGTTGTGCTATCTCCGAGAATGATTATTGTGAGATTAGCCGGACATCGTTGGTGTAATACTCCAGAATTGTGTATCCATCTTCATAGCAAATGTCGTAGCTTGACTCGTGTGCTCTTCGTACTTGTGTTCGCTCAAACGGGGTCTTTTTCCTAAGCCTTCCTCTCCAAAAAACGATGATTTCTTTTAATCTCTGACTTTGTGTTTATAGGAAAAGTTGGAAAAACCCTAAAAACGGCTGGAAATTATTTTAATGGGCTGGGCGCAGCCGTAGGCGCAGGCCTGCGCCCCCCCCCCCCCCCCTGCGCCTGTCTGTAAAATCCGTATTTTGGTGAATTAATTTCTTCTGTTGAGCACGTGGTCTGGGCGCAGGGCTGCGCCCCTCTCTGCGCAAGGCTCTGAAAATTTTTCCTTTTTTCGCCAATTTAGACTGGATTTTATTCACCTGTACAAGCACATGATTTATTCAATAGTAGCACATTCTACGACATTTTCTTACTAAAAACAACTCTTTTACGTCTAATAAACGATAAATTATAACCCCGATCAGTAAGTTTTGTGGGTTTTCTGTGCTGGAATCGAGTTGGGATGATGAGAAACCCCTGGTTCTGCCATTTTCGCGAAGCTCAGAGTACCTGTTCGTCCGTGGTCGCGATCGCGACCCCTAAAGCGCGGCCGCGATGCGTAGAACGCGAGCGGCAGGCCTAGCCAGCGATTGTGGTCGTGGTCGTCTAGCTGAGCGCGGCCGCGATGCCCCGACGTGGGCTGCGATCTGGTTGGTTGGGCTAGAGTTGGTTTTGGGCTTCGGGTTGCGTTTGGGGTTGTCTGTTGGGTCTGGATTAGTTACAGCTGTCGTGTTTAAGTTTGTGTTGTATATCAGTTAGGTTATGTTTTGGGATCCGTTGTGTATATAGGGTTGAACCGACAGCGTGTTGATCCGCAATAAAGTTCCGTTTAGCAGGTGATTTGGCATATCGGTGACTACTCGAGATCTTTTCGAATGAGCAATCTATTTTTCGAGCTGTAATGCGTTATCTGTGTATATTGTGATGTGTGATATGAGACAGAGATGTGGCGCCATAGGTATGACTTTATCTACCTCTTTATATGCGTTATATGTGTATGAGTTCCAGGTGTCCGCGATGTGTGATCGCGCAGGCTAATTGTCCCTATCCAGTCACGAAGTAAGAGACTGTATATATATACAACAGTGTTTATTGCCAGGTTGCTCCTGTGCCCATTGTGTGGCTAACCGTTGCTGTGTGCGGCCTGTTAGCTGGGGAAAGGCGTCCCCTTAAGCTGAGACGTGCTATGAGTTTTGAGCTTCTCTGAGTATCTGTGCTATTGTGTTGAGTTATCATGTGTTTGTGTATGCTATGTGTTATTTCTGCAGAGTCTAACCATCGCGTACTCACGAGCTTTCTTGCTTACATTTTCGAGTCTCACGTGTCTCAGGCAGTCAGGCAATGGGGTCGCAGCCGCAGAATTAGAAGCCAAGATTGTGTAGAGATTTGTTTATATATTCTACTGCATTTTGATGTCATCTTTTGGTAAAACTTTTGTACTTGATTAACATGTGTATGATAGTCAGCTTTCAGACTTGTATGTGTATCTGTATCAGACATGCGACTTATCGTATTAAAGTTTTAATTATCTGTAATTTCTGTTAACCCCTGACATGTGTACTATGAGATGTATGCGATTTTGCCACTTATGATTGTATATTGACGTGGCATTTCAGTGCGAAAAGAGGGTGTTACATTGATGATATCAGAGCTTGTGGTTTGAAGCTGAGTATCGTTAGTGGATGCTTATCTTAAACCGTGTTCAGATCCGTGGGATTCTTCCTTGAGACTTATTCTAGTGGAATTAACTGACCTAGCTAATTGTATAATGATGGGTGGTCTATCTGTTATCTTAACTATTGTGGTTTGCGCAGGTAGTTATGGCCGATCAGGGTGAGGGTTCAGGCGCAAGTACACCAGCAGGCGATGAGTTTGTCCGCAAGTCCGATCTTTTGGAGATTCTGACAGACTTTTAACATCAGCAGCAAGGTCAGGGTATAGGTCCTACGCCAGTATCTGGTACAGATTCAGGGGCAGGTGCGTCATCTTCTACACCGAGGGGTGGGTCCTTTAAGGACTTCATGACAGGAGCCCCACCCCAGTTCAGAGGCGGGGGTGAGCCAGGTGCAACCATGGCTTGGGAGAGGGAGATTGAGGCTGTTTTCCGAGTAGCCCATGTCGATCCACGGGATATGGTCGGTTATGCGTCCTATCTGTTGAGAGGAGGGGCTTCACAGTGATGGAAGTCCATTGAGTCCTCTATGACTTCATCTACGGCATATGCTATGAACTGGGATCAGTTCCGGGGAGTATTTGAGCTCCAGTACATTCCCCGGGATGAGCGTATAGAGATGGAGCGTCGGTTTCTTCATCTGCAACAGGGTTATATGACTGTCCAGCAGTACGTTGACAGATTTAATGAGTACTCCCAGTTTGCTCCCCAACATATTGAAACAGAGAGCAGAAAGGCAGATGCTTTTATAGATGGTTTGCGATCAGACATCCATGAGTTTGTCGGACTGCATGATACTCTCACGTTTGCGAGGGCCTTAGAGACGGCCCGGATGAGGGAGAGAGAGATAGAGAAACAGAGTTGTCAGCCTCCGGCACAGAGATAGAGGACTGGGACGTCCGAGCAGCCTTCTAGCTACTGGTGAGAGCCTCGAGATGTACCGAGAGAGAGAGCCAGCCTGAGCAGCAACATTTTTAGGGATAGAGTTCTGGGTCCAGAAGAGATAGAGACAGAGACAGGGGTAGGGATCATAGGTCAAGGAGATCGGGTTAGTATCAGGGGTCAGGGGCGGCAGGACAGAGCCAGAGTCAGACTTCACGATTCAGTGCTCCCAGTCAGAGTTAGAGTAGTATGGGACAGGGGTCCCAACCATCAGGGAGCCGGGTTGATAGTTCATATGGAGAGAGAGACTGTCAGAGGTGCCTTCGCCGTCATTCCGGATCCTGTATGCCGGAGCAGCCATGTTGTTACCGTTGTAGTCAGTACGACCACACTTCTGTCACCTGTACTTCGAGAGATTCTTTATGCTTCCGTTGTGGGAAGCCGAGCCATATTGCTAGAGATTGTTCAAAGGCACCGGCGACGGTGCAAGGAGCGAGCACCAGCGGGACGAGGGCCGAGCCTGCTTCATTGAGCCGCCGTGACACAGTCCCTAGAAGCCGTGGTAGAGTATTCCAGGCTACTGCAGAGGAGGCTCGAGAATCTACAGACGTGGTACTTGGTACGTATATCTTGAATGGGCTTAGTGCTCACATTTTGTTTGATTCGGGAGCGGATCGCTCCTATGTGTCTGTTGTATTCAGTGCTTACTTTTCTATTCCTTCTACTGTCTTGCATGTTCCGTTGATTGTTGAGAGAGTTGATGGGGGTACATCCTTAGTGATCCGGGTATTCAGAGATTGTGTATTAGAGATTGACGTGCACCGGTTTCTGACTAATCTGCTATCGATTGAGATCAGTAGCTTTGATGTGATAGTGAGTATGGATTGGATGACAGCCAGACAGGCCGATATCTTTTGTGCGAAGAAGATGATCCGTATACCCATTTCTGACAATGAGAGTGTTACTGTGTATGGTGAGCGGCACAGAGGGGAGCTAAGTATAGTTTCTATGGCCAGAGCTCAGCGGTACGTTTCTAAGGGATCTGAGACTTTCTTGGCTAATGTTGTTGACGCCCCGGAAGGAGAAGAGGACCAGAGAGAATATACCGGTGATCTTAGAGTTCCCTAAGGAAATCCCAGAGGAGTTGCCTGGGTTACCGCCAGATCATCAGCTCGAGTTTCGTATCGACCTTATCCATGGAGCGGTGCCTATAGCTAAGACGCCTTATAGGCTGGCACCTACTGAGATGCGAGAGATGATGTCACAGCTTTAGGAGCTATTGGATCGTGGATTTATCCGTCCGAGTTCTTCACCGTGGGGAGCGCCTATTCTGTCTGTGAAGAAGAAGGACGGTACTATGCGGATGTGCATCGACTACAGAGAGTTGAATAAAGTGACAGTGAAGAATAGATATCTGCTTCCACGTATCGACGATCTGTTTGATCAGCTGCAAGGTTCGAGTTACTTCTCGAAGATAGATTTGAGATCCGGTTATCACCAGTTGAGAGTCAGAGACGAGGATGTTCTGAAGACTGCGTTTCGGACACGTTATGGCCACTATGAATTCCTCGTGATGCCCTTTGGATTGACTAATGCACCCGCGGCTTTCATTGGTTTGATGAACAGGGTGTGTAGATTTATGTTGGATCGGTTCGTGATTGTGTTCATCGACGACATCCTGATTTATTCGAGGAATGTTGAGGACCACGAGCAGCACTTGCGAGAGGTTTTAATCATGCTGCAAAAAGAGAGACTGTACGCGAAGTTCTCCAAGTGTGAGTTCTGGTTGCGTGAGGTTCAGTTTCTGGGGCATGTGGTGAGTGCCGATGGTATTAAAGTGGATCCGGCAAAGATAGAGGTCGTGATGAGTTGGGAGCCATCGAAGTCAGTGCCTGAGATCCGCAGCTTTCTTGGTTTAGCCGGATACTACAGACGATTCATCCAGGACTTCTCGAGGATTGCCATTCCGTTGACGAGACTGACACGACAGTCCGTACCTTTTGTGTGGTCTGATGATCAGGAGTATGCGTTCAGAGAATTGAAGTCCCGGTTATGGCAGCCTCCAGTGTTAGCTTTGCCAGAGGGTACAGAGGACTTCGTGGTGTACTCTGATGCGTCGGGTACTGGGTTGGGTTGTGTTCTGGTGCAGCGGAGTAAAGTGATAGCGTATGCATCACTTCAGTTGAAGACTTACAAGGAGAACCATACCATGCACGACCTTGAGTTAGATGCGATCGTGTTTGCATTGAAGGTCTGGCGTCACTATTTGTATGGGTCTCGGTTAGTGGTGTATACAGATCATAAGAGTCTTCAGTACCTGTTCAGTCAGAAAGAGCTGAATATGAGACAGCGCGTACTTTAGAGCTACTGAAGGATTACAACTGTGAGATCCAGTACCACCCGAGTAGAGCGAACGTGGTGGCAGACGCACTGAGCCGCAGGGCATGCGGCCAGATAGTGACCTCTCGAGCAGCAAGGCTTTAGATTACTTCGTCCCATATTGAGAGTTTGTGATTAGCATAGTTAGAGGGCCTACGAGCTGAGAATGTGAAGAGAGAGCGGCTTAGTGGGCAGATTGAGACTCTGAGCAGAGATAGCAGAGGGCTGTTTTTGTTTCATGACCGAGTTTGGGTTCCGAGAGTCGGCAACCTTCGCCAGCTGATATTTGATGAGGCACATCGGTCGAGACTGTCTATCCACCCTGGGAGCACCAAGATGTACAGAGACCTACGTGAGTTCTATTGGTGGCCTGGGATGAAGAGAGATTTGGGCTGATATGTTGAGGAGTGTATGATTTGTCTGTGTGTTAAAGTCGAGTATCAAAAGCCTCACGGTCACCTTCAGCCCTTAGAGATCCCCGAATGGAAGTGGTATCATATAACGATGGATTTTATCATTAGACTTCCACGCACGGCCGGAGGCAACGATATGATCTGGGTAATTGTGGATCGACTGACGAAGAGTGCTCACTTCTTCGCAGTCCGTGGCACCATCACGATGGATCAGTTAGCTCGGTTGTATATTAATGAGGTGGTTTCGAGGCACGACATTCCAAAATCCATTACGTCTGATCGAGATACGGGGTTTACTTCGAGATTCTGGCAGAGTTTTCAGCGAGAGTTTGGGAAGAGAGTTCAGTTGAGCACAGCGTACAGACCTCAGACGGACTAGCAGACAGAGCGGACGAATCAGATTCTCGAAGATATGTTGCGAGCGTGCGCAATCGATTTCAATGGTAGTTGGGACGTGCATTTGCCGTTGGTTGAGTTCGCGTACAACAACAGCTACCACGCCACCATCAAGATGGCTCCGTTCGAGGCACTCTACGGACATAAGTGCCTAACCCTTGTGTGTTGGGGTGAGGTCGACGAGCGACCTATCAACGGGCCCGAGTTGTTGCAAGAGACGAGCGACAAGGTGGCAATGATCCGAGAGCATATAAGAGTTGCGCAGAGCCGACAAAAGAGTTATGTCGATCTTCGTCTGACTAAGCTCGAGTTCAGAGTTGGGGATCGTGTTATGCTAAAGGTATCGGCGTGGAAACGAGTCATCCGATTCAGACACAGGGAAAGATGAGTCCGTGGTACATCGGTCCATTGAGATTGTTGCCAGAGTCCGAGATTAGGCATATAGATTGAGACTGCCTCCAAAGTTGGCCGGCGTGCACGACACGTTTCATGTGAGTCATTTGAAAAAATGTATGGCCAAAGATGATCAGTACGTGTCGTTATCTGAGATCACTGTGGATGATCAGTAACGATATGTCGAGCAACCCGAGGTCATTACCGATCGTAAGGTAAAGAAGCTAAGGAATAAAGAGATTACATTAGTACTCGTTCAGTGGAGACATCATAAGGGTACTAGTGCCACTCGAGAGCCCGAGGCCGAGATGAGGAGCCGATATCCGCAGCTGTTTCAGAGTCCGAGTTAGATTCCGGGACATAATCTTATTAAGAGGGGAGGATTTGTAACATCTCATATTTGAACCTGGTATGTGGATTTAATTTATGGTTGTTTAAACTATTATTATTGTGTTGGCCCAATAGAACCCCGATTAGTGGATTGTACGTGTCGGGATTGATTTCTACGTGGCTCCGGATTATTATTTTAGCGGATTAATAATAGTTATGAGATCATGGCGGAGAATAGATTAAAATATTATTAAAAGTGAAAATGTGGTATCGGGTTCGGATTTATCGGGTCTGGGACTTGCTAATTATGGAAGGCGTATATATATGGCCACCTTTTGAAATCCTTTCTTCTTCTCCATTTAGCAAAAACAGAGATATTGTGTGAGTGTGTGCGTGATGATTCTGGATAAGCAAGAAGCCTTGCAAGCATCAGATTGGACTGCTAGAATTCATCTTCCTCATCTCCTTGTGTGTTCTTGAGGCTTGGAGGTAAGAAATTATTGGTTTGGTTTGCTAAAATTCGTACGGGTGTTGTTAAATTCGTGGGTTTGGTTTCATGAGCTGTAAGGTTTAGTTTTGTGTAAGTTTTGTGGGTTTTCTGTGCTGGAATCGAGTTGGGGTGATGAGAAACCCCTGGTTTAGCCATTTTCGCGAAGCTCAGAAGACTTGCTCGTCCGTGGTCGCGGTTGCGACCCCTAGAGCGCGGCCGCGATGCGAAGAACGCGAGCGGCAGGGCTGGCTAGTGATTGTGGTCGTGGTCGTGCAGCTGAGCGCGGCCGCGATGCCCTAACGCGGGCCGCGATCCGGGTGGTTGGGTTAGAGTTGGTTTTGGGCTTTAGGATTCATTTAGGGTTGTCTGTTGGGTCTGGATTAGTTACAGGAGCTGTGTTTAAGTCTGTGTTGTATATCAGTTGGGTTATGTTAATGTTTTGGGATCCGTTGTGTATACAGGGTTGAACCGACAGCGTGCCGATCCGCAATAAAGTTTCGTTCGGCAGGTGATTTGGTATATCGGTGAGTACTCGAGTTCTTTTCAAACGAGCACTCTAGTTTTTGAGTTGTAATGCGTTATCTGTGTATATTGTGATGTGTGATATGAGACAGAGATGTGACGCCATAGGTATGATTTTATCTACCTTTTTATATGTGCTATATGTGTATGAGTTCCAGGTTTCCGCGATGTGTGATCGCGCAGGCTGACTGTCCCTAACCAGTCACGAAGTATGAGACTGTAAATATACATCAGTGTTTATTGTCAGGTCGCTCCTGTGCCCATTGTGTGGCTAACCTCTGCTGTGTGCGGCCTGTTAGCTGGGGAATGACGTCCCCTTGAGTTGAGACGTGCCATGAGTTCTGAGCTTTTCTGAGTATCTGTGCTATCGTGTTGAGTTGTCTATGTGTTTGTGCATGCTATGTGTTATTTCTGCAAAGTCTAACCCTCGTGTACTCACGAGCTTCCCAGCTTACGTTTTCGAGTCTAACGTATCTCAGGCAGACAAGCAATGGGGTCGCAGCCGCCGCAGAAGTAGAAGCCGAGATTGAGTAGAGCTTTGTTTATATATTCTACTGCATGTTGATGTCATCTTTTGGGAAAACTTTTGTACTTGATTAACATGTGTATGATAGTCAGCTTTCAGACTTGTGTGTGTATCTGTATCAGACATGTGACTTGTCGTATTAAAGTTTTAGTTACCAGTAATTTCTGTTAACCCCTGACATGTGTACTATGAGATGTATGCGATTCTGCCACTTATGATTGTATATTGACGTGACATTTATGTGCAAAAAGAGGGTGTCACATTTTCAGTTCATATAATATATAATCGTGAATAAATAATCAAATACCATATAAATGTAAATAAATAATCATAATATATATTAAAAGAATTATAAGGTTATAAAAAATAAAATCGTAAATATATGAATTTAATGAAATTAAAAAACTAGTCACTAAAGATAGTAATATTATAATTAAATAAAGGGTTAAAGTCTTACAATAGCAACCTACTTTTGAAAATGTATCGATATGGTACGTCTACTTTTTTAATTGTCTATATGGTACGTGTACTTCAATTTTCTATATCGATATGGTCATTTTACATAATAGAGCCCGATTTTTATATACTAAACAGGGTTCTAATGGTATAAAAAATAGGGGTCTATTACAAATATGATCATATCGGTATGAAAAATTGAAGTACAGGTACCATATCGACATTTAAAAAAGTAGACGTATCATATTGATAAATTTTCAAAAGTATGTTACTATTGTATGGCTTTACCCCTTAAAAAAACTTTAAATAAAGAGTAAATTACAAAAATGCTCCCTATGGTTTGGTCGAAATTATGGATTGGGTCTCTGGTCTTTAAAAATTGCATAAATGGTCCCTCAAAACACTAATTTACTTGCAGAAATGGTCGCTCTTTCTCCTAACTTTTCTTAAATGACGATTTTGCGTTTTTTTCTCAATAACAATTTTAGTCCCTCAACTATGATTTATTTCCAATTTTAGTCCTTTTTATTAACTTTTAATTTTGTAAAAATTTTAAATGCTAATTTAAAAAATTAATTATTATTATTAGTTATACATTTTTATTTTTTAAAATATATTTATTCTATATTTATTAAAAATTATCCCATTAGAATATTTTATATATGTTTCTTTATATATTCAATTCAATTATTTAAATAATTATTTATCTTGTATTTCATTTATTATACATTTTTATTTTTTATATGTTTTTATCAAACTATTTCATTACATTAATATACTTTGATTTAATTATATTTTTTAAGAAAATATATAAACTAAGGGTTTTATTCATTTTCATTTAAATATCTTTTTTTTCAATATGTTTGTATTCACATTCAGTATTGTTTTCATTTTCATTTTAGTACTTTGTTATATTAATACGTTAACTTGAAATTTAGTATTTTTAGTGTTTTATTCATTTTGTTTTAACTATTTCGTTACTGACTACATTTGATTTTATAATTTCTAATAAAAATAATAATGAGTTAACGTTTATTCTTTTTAGTTAAATATTTTGTTACGTTAATGCATTTCGGCTTAATTGTTATTTTCAATAATAAATATATAAACTTAACATGTGATTTATTTTTATCTTAAATATTTTGTAACGTACTACATTTCGAATTACCTGTAATTTTTAAGTAAAATATATAAAATATATAAACTTAACATAAATATTTATAATTAAAAATAAAAATAAGTTGAGCGCCACTATACGTAACAAAATAGTTAAATTAAACTGTCCCTAAGTTTATTATTTTGTCATAGAATTATAATTAAAAATAAAAATATTAAGATAATTCTATAATTAGATGCAAACATATAAAAGATAAAAATGTGTAAATATTTTTACAAATAAACGTAAGATAAATAAAACTTTAATTAATAAATTGAATATATTAAAGTGACGTAAATTAAATAAATATAAACGTAAAAATAATGATAAACTTAATAATAAAGTATGTATTTTTAAAAAAATAAGTAATAATGATAATGAAAATTTTAAGTCAACATTTAATATTTAAACAAAAAGCAGAAATTTATGATGATGACTAAAACTGAAAATAAATTACATTGTTGAGGGACCAAATTTGTTATTGAGAAAAGGGTAAAACCGTCATTTAAAAAAAGTTAAGAGAAATGGAGATCATTTTTGCAAGTAAATAGTGTTTTTAGGGATCATTTATGCAATTTTTAAAGACCAGAGATCAAATTCATAATTTTGACCAAACCACAGTGACCATTTTTGTAATTTACTCTTAAATATATAAATAATAATAATAAATTAAAAAAACTAAATTTAATCATAAAATTTAACAACAAAATTTAAAAGAGAAATTGAGTTTATTTTTCTGTTTATGTAATCTTAGAAAAACTTAAAAAAATAAAAAAGTGGGTTTTAATTTGATATGTTACTGTTATTGATAAAAACATGAAAATATGTTACTATTTTTGATAAATGAAAAAGTTGTTGACCTGCTATACAGGTTTGCAGGTCACCAGTTACTATTATTGATAGAAAAATAAAAAGTTAATATATATAAACGATAAAGAATATAAAAATCAACGTTATTATTGATATAAAATAAATAATATTGCTATTAATGACAAAAATGACAAAACTCGTTACTATTTTTCGTAATTTGCCCACAAAACAGGTAAATGTGATGCATCTCATCATCGTATCAAGCATATGTATGCTTTCGAATCAAAACAAAAACCATATGTTACAATATTTAACTTTTAAACGAATTGAAATTGGTATGTTCTAAATTACAATAAACAAAAAAAAATTTATAAAAATTCAAATATAAATCAAAGTAAACCTAAATTTATTTTTCTAAAATAACCAATATAAATAATGAACAAAATAGTTCATTATTTTTACAATGTACAACTTCCGAATCTTGGAAAATAATATCCGACTACAGTCATATACAAATAAAACTAAAACTCGGCATAAACCGTATCAGACT
Organism: Centrapalus pauciflorus; assembly: GCA_020465985.1. Taxonomy (NCBI): domain Eukaryota; kingdom Viridiplantae; phylum Streptophyta; class Magnoliopsida; order Asterales; family Asteraceae; genus Centrapalus; species Centrapalus pauciflorus. The sequence goes on along the minus strand of JAANYP010002886.1, from coordinate 63,750 downwards.
GGTTTGTCGAAACTAACTGCCGGTAACTGAAACCTGAGTTCCAACGTAACCGATCCCCGTTACAAAAAAAGCTAGAGCTTGAAGATAAATATAAATGTAGTAGGGGTGCTTTCCAAGTGCAAGATTACAGAAACCACATGCAAAGAGGAAAAGGCTCATGCCAAGATCTGGTATGTGAAGCCTGTACGTGGGAATCAGAATAACGATTATTCAGGTCATTGTTCTTCCTTAAAATTATTTTATTGCAACAAATGGTAAGATAACATAATTTTAAATTTGTGTCTAAAGGTAACATACTATTAATATTTCAAAAGAGTACGTATAAAAATAGGGTTTAATATGAAAAAACCAACATGCTTTCGTGTTTTTTGCAATTTAATTAGTCCCTCAGTATTTTTTTAGTTATTGTTTTCAATCCGGTTTGCCTTCTTCGGATAGTCGGTGTCCGATGTTGATTTCCGATTTCAATGTCAGCTCCAGTTTTTGGGCGGCTTGGATATTCTTTTCTTTCTTCTAGTAGGGTGGTAGGGTAATCCTCAGAAAAGTTTTGTTTTTTCTCATAATCAACCTTGATTTTTTCCACAAAAAAAAAAAAACATGTTTTCATTATTTTTCTCCGAAAAGTCCACAAACTTGAAACCTTTTTTGAAAAATAAAGAAAATTTTCAAAAATCACAAACAAGTACTTAATTAAGGATTTTATTGGTAAAAATAATACGGAGGGACTAACTACAAGAAAAGTGTCATTTAGTGACACAAAAAAAGTGTCACTATATCTTACTTTTAGTGACACTTATGAAAAAGAGTAGGTTTAGAGCAATTTTTTACCCACACTTTTTCTAATTTAGTGACACAAACACATAAATTATTAGTCACTATATATTTATGTTCACTCCACTTTTACCCACTCTTTTTGTTGTCAAAAAAGTGTCACTATAGGTATCATAATCATTTACCTACACAACAAAAAGAGTGGGTAAAAGTAGAGTGGGTATAGATATATAATGACTAATAATGTATATGTTTGTGTCACTAATTTAGAAAAAGTGTGGGTAAAAGATTGCTCTATATCTACTCTTTTTCATAAGTGTCAATAAAAGTAAGATATAGTGACACTTTTTTCTGTGTCACTAAATGACACTTTTCTTGTAGAAACCATAAAAACGTGAAAAACATGTTGGTTTTTTCCATATTAAACCTTATAAAAATATTAGTAAAAATGTAAGAATTGAAACATCCCTAATGCCAATAAACTAATTGACCACTATATATATCGACAAATTTAGTAGTAATTACCTAAATATAAAATATTTTAAAGTTTCAATACCATTCTACACAAATCTAGGAATACGTTTGATAGAAATTGTTAGAACTACACAGCATCAGTATGAATTTTCCTCTTTATAGTATTAATCAATACAGTGTGAAACATATATATGGTAACCAATCAAGCCTAAACATGTTTAACCTAGCCATGGCTTTATAGCAGTTAAGTCTGGCAATCTGGTCGTGCTTTGGATTATCAAGTCGTTTCAATAGTTTTTTTTTTGTCAAAATCGTTTTTGTCCAATTATTTTCGTGTTGGATTTGAGTCCAATCAAATTGTTACATGTTGGGTTTGAGTTGACCCAAGATTGATCCATGCATTTTATCTTTTCAGATTTTATTTTCTAAATTCTGATTATGTTTTTGAATTTGGATTCGTATTACTGATTAATATTTCAATTTTTGAAGTAGGTATATATGTGGTTTTTATTTCAACTTCAATTTTAAATAACATATATAGGATTTGTTGTCAGAAATTATCAGTCACATTGTTAGTTCCTCTTCAGTTTTGTTGGGAAAGCAAGTCTAGAAGACGTGCAGAAGAGGAATAAATCCCTGTAAATCAGGGAAATTTGTTGCTATTTTGAATTCTTCATTGTTCCTTTAGAATAGGGATTCTAGTTAGTCCTCAACGTTTGTTTCCTTGTTTATTTAAGAAGCCTCAGGCTCAATGAAATAATACTGCACTTTTGCAAAGCATTAACCTTCTGTTTCTTATTTGTCATTTGATTGTGATACCAAACAATTGGTATCAGAGCTTCGTTAAAAGGAGTGATTGTTGTGAGAAAGAGTGATGGCTAGTTCTGATAAGTTTGTGCAGCCAGCGATTCCCAAATTTGATGGTCATTTTGATCATTGGTCTTTGTTAATGGAGAACTTCCTGAGAAGTAAGGAGATGTGGAGTTTGGTGGTTGAGGGAATTCCAGGAGAAGGAATGTCAAACCCGAGTGAGGCACAACAAAAGGCCATGGAGGATGCCAGGCTTAAAGATCTGAAAGTGAAGAACTACCTGTTTCAAGCAATCGATAGAGAGGTTCTGGAGACAATCTTGGATAAGAGCTCTTCGAAAAGTATATGGGACTCGATGAAGCAGAAATACGAGGGTTCCACCAAGGTAAAAAGAGCTCAACTACAAGCCCTAAGAAGAGAATATGAGTTGCTCTCGATGAAGGAAGGTGAGAAAGTTGACACATACTTGACCAGAACCCTAACCATTGTCAACAAAATGAAGGCAAATGGTGATCCTCTAACTTCAAGCAATGTAGTTGCTAAGGTTCTCCGGTCATTAAGTCCCAGATTCAACTATGTGGTGTGTTCTATTGAAGAATCAAATAATCTTGAAACCACGAGCATTGATGAGTTACAGGGCAGTTTATTGATTCAAGAGCAGCGAATGGTGGGGCAGCAAGAAGAGGAGCAGGTTTTAAAGGTGTCTACTGGTTCACCCTAAAGAGGTCGAGGACGGGGCAGAGGAGGTTTTAGAGGCAGAGGTTGTGGAAGGCTGTCATTGGATAAAAGCACTGTCGAATGCTATAAATGTCATAAGTTGGGACATTTTCAAAATGAGTGTCCAGAATGGGAGAAGGACGCTAATTATGCTGAGCATGACGACACAGAAGAAATGGTTCTAATGGCTCTAAGAGACGGGAGCGACTCGACTAAGAGGTACTTCTGGTTTCTTGACTCAGGTTGTTCTAACCATATGACTGGGGATAAACAATGGTTTTACAACTTGGATGAAAGTTATCGTAATAATGTTAGACTTGGGAATGATGTTCGTGTGGCTGTTATGGGAAAAGGAAATGTAAGATTTGAAGTTGAAGGAGCTACACATGTCTTGACTGATGTGTACTTTGTACCAAGGAACAAATTAATTAGTGTTGGGCAGATTCAAGATAAGGGAGCCGCTATACTTTTGAATGAAGGGTTTTGCAAGGTCTATCATCCAAAAAGAGGCTTGATCTTTACAATTCCGATAACTGCAAATCGGATGTATTTGATCAAAGCAACTCTAAGTCACAAAGAGATAAAGGAAAGTGATGCAGTCTGTCATAAAATAGATTCTGAAAGTACCACTCATCTATGGCATCAAAGATTTGGGCATCTCAACAACAGAAGTTTGAAGGTGTTGCACGACAAAGAATTGGTGATAGGACTCCCAACAATAAATGAAGACATCAATCCATGCTCAGACTGCCTCGTGGGTAAACAAATTCGAGAATCCTTTCCAAAGACGAGCTCGTGGAGAGCTAGTCAAAAGCTGCAGCTTATCCACTCCGACATTTGTGGACCCATCACATCCGAATCCAGCAGCCAAAAGAGGTACATACTTAATTTTATAGACGACTTCTCTCGTAAATGTTGGACCTATTTTCTATCAGAAAAGTCACAGGCTTTTGAGACCTTTAAAAGGTTCAAAGTGTTGGCTGAGAAGGAAGCAAGCAGGTATGGAAATTAAGTGTCTCAGGACCGGTAGAGGAGGGGAATATAATTCCAAAGAATTTGGATTTTTTTGTGAAGAACATGGGATTAGGAGACAACTTACAGTAGCCTACACACCACATCAGAACGGTGTGGCAGAAAGAAAGAATAGAACCATGCTGGAGATGGTACGGAGTATGATGAAGGCTAGAAAAGTTCCAAATGTTTACTGGCCAGAAGCTGCTACATGGTGTGTTCATGTTCTCAACCGAAGTCCTACCGCTGCAATTGAAGATAGTACACCAGAAGAGATTTGGAGCAATAAAAAACTCACTGTAAGTTATTTTAGAGTATTTGGATGTATAGCTCATGTTTACATTCCGAAGGAAAGGAGAAGAAAATTATACGACAGGAGTGTTAAATGTGTCATGTTTGGTGTTAGTGAAGAATCAAAGGCGTACAGGTTGTACAATCCTCTCGAAAATAAGATTCTTATAAGTAAGGATGTGGTCTTTGAAGAAAACATGGCTTGGAAATGGAATCTTGGACCAACAGGGAACCAAGATGTCTTTGATTGGGAAGAAAGTGTTACTGGAGAGGAAGAAAATAAAGCCAACGGTCCAAATAATTCAAGGGAACCACCAGAAGAAAGTGGTAGATCTGCACCTACTACCAGAATTGAAGAAGAGAGTAGAGCAGCACCAACACCAACTGTTGTAATTAGAGAAAAAAGGGTGACAAGAGCACCAACATGGATGAATGATTATGTCAGTGGTGAAGGGTTAGCAAGTGACGAGGAAACTGAAGGGAATGTGCCATGTTCTCTTTGTTGTCCGAACCATCAAGTTACCAAGATGCTGCTCAAGAAGAATGTTGGAGGTTAGCTATGACGCAAGAAATCGAGGCCATTGAAAGAAATAACACGTGGCAGCTCTGTGACTTGCCACATGGAGAAAAGGCTATCGGTATGAAATGGGTTTATAAGACCAAGCTGAATAAAGATGGAGAAGTGGAAAAGTATAAATCCAGGCTCGTGGCAAAGGGATACGCACAAAAGCAAGGTGTAGATTACACAAAGGAATTTGCTCTAGTGGCAAAGTGGGATACTATCAGATCAATCTTTGCAGTTGCAGCTCAAAAGGGTATGAAAGTTCACCAGCTTGACGTGAAAAGTGCTTTCCTTTATGGGGAACTAGTAGAGACGGTATATGTGGAGCAACCGCAAGGATATGAGATACAAGGAAGAGAAGAAAAGGTATACAGACTGAAAAAGGCATTATACGGACTCAAGCAGGCTCCAAGAGCCTGGTACGGTCGTATTGAGGCTTACTTTGTTACGGAGGGATTTCAGAAATGACCATATGAACCCACCGTATTTGTAAGAACAGTAAAGGGTAATATTCTTGATAGTTTCTGTCTATGTGGATGATCTTATTATAACGGGTACAACGCTGGAGCTAATTGAAGAATTTAAAGTTTCAATGAGGCTTGAGTTTGACATGACCGACATGGGGGAAATGCGATATTTTCTGGGTGTGGAAGTGATCCAAGATGATTTTGGCATATACTTAAGTCAGAAAAAATATGCCAGAGAAATTTTGGAAAGATTTAATATGGAGAATTGCAATCCAGTGAAAAATATTGTTCCAGGTTGCAAGCTGGTGAAGGATGACGAAAGTGGCTTTGTTAATGCAACTGTGTACAAGCAAATGGTAGGATGCCTGATGTATTTGGCAGCCACAAGGCCTGACCTCATGTTCATCATAAGTCGTCTGAGCAGGTATATGGAAACTCCTACTGGGCAGCACATGGCAGCAATGAAAAGAGTTCTAAGATATGTCAAAGGAACTCTGATGTTGGGAATATTTTACAAAAGGAATGGCAGCAATACACTGGTGGCTTATTCTAACAGTGACTATGCAGGAGATTATGATGATCGGAGAAACGTCGGGATATGTGTGCTTCTTGAGTGGTGCAGCTATTGGATGGTCATCCAAAAACAACCAATTGTTACTCTTTCCACTACCGAAGCAGAGTTTATAGCTGCAACATCATGTGCCTGTTAAGTAATATGGCTCAGAAGAATGTTCGAGTTCATTGGCTTAACACAGGAGAAGAAAACCGTCATCAATTGTGACAATATTTCGACAATTAAGTTGTCAAAGAATCCCGTCATGCACAATAGGAGCAAGCACATAGACGTACATCACTACTTCCTTCGTGACTTGGTGAGTGAAGGCATAATTGAATTAAAGTATTGCAACACACTTGAGCAAGCTGTTGACATCATGACGAAGCGTTTGAAGCTCGAGCAGTATGAAAAACTACGATGTCTGCTTGGTATGTGTGAGGTTCCAGAGATAAACTAAAGTGAGACACTTTAGTTTAGGAGACGGATTGTTGGGAAAGCAAGTCTAGAAGACGCGCAGAAGAAGAATAAATCCCTGTAAATCAGGGAAATTTGTTGCTATTTTGAATTCTTCATTGTTCCTTTAGAATAGAGATTCTAGTTAGTCCTCAACGTTTGTTTCCTTGTTTATTTAAGAAGCCTCAGGCTCAATGAAATAATACTGCACTTTTGCAAAGCATTAACCTTCTGTTTCTTATTTGTCATTTGATTGTGTAACATCCCAAATTTCAATTATCTGTAATTTACAATTTTAAAGACTTAATTGTTGTACTTTTGGATGATTATTATAATTTAAGCAAATCTTGATCATAATATTAGTTAAGTAAGAAAATACAAAGTGAGGGGTATAATGTGCAATTAGGTCAAAATGGCAAATAAAAGAAGAAAACTCTTCATTTTCAACAAATCTCACTCTCTCTCTACCGTCTCTCACTTTCTCTCTCTAACTCTCTCGATCTCTCTACTCTCTCTCTCGGCTCCACTTCAAGAAACACAAGAAATCATCAAATTAAGGTGCATAAATCTGGATTCAAGTGGCATATAGGAGACTATAACAACTACAAGAATCAATTTAAGGTAAACATCATTCAATCTTTCGGATTTATGAAGTTTTGGTTCGGTTTTTATAGGAACCGATTTCTAAGATTTTTTGATACAGATGTTCATGCATGTTATATATTATTATGGATATGTTAAAATCGAGTGTTAGTGATGTTGTATACAAAATTTCAGAAACAGAATCGAAGTCTAAGTATGATTTTGAGATATGTGTGTGTTTTAGTGTGTGTGTTCATCGAGACTCATAAGAAAAATGGACACAAATCGATTATTTTGGTACATAAGTGACATGTTATAAGTTGAAATAGTGTTTCTAAGCTCACATTTACTAATTTAGATACTGAAACATGCAAAAATGGTCAAAAACATAATTCTGGAAAATGTTAGAATTTTACCAAGTATGAACTCGGACTGATGATCCATCCGAATTCGGATCATCATCCCAGTTCGGATATACAGTGATTTCGGATTCACCCCAATCCGGACCATTAGCAATTTCGGACCTTGCTAATCCGGATCACACCAATTTCGGACCAAGGACCCAATTCGGACCATCCGGATTTCGGACCATCCGAATTCGGATGTGGTCCGAATTCAACTAGGGTTTTATTTAAAATTACAGAATACAAGTTTTAAGCAATTACTGACACATGTTCACTATTACACTTACATTACAGATCATTGTGGTGTTATCAAAACACACATTGATTCAGGATCAAGTCACAAAACCAATCACTGTGAGTTGCAGATTATCATTCGAACATTTATTGTTTTTACATTCATGTTTATACATTCAATGGCATGTTCACGTTGTTCATATACTTCATTGGCACTCATGAAATGATTTGTTGTTATGATGCACATTCGTACTTGACATGTAACACACATGTAGCTTGCGTTCATTTGAAAGTGCATCTATTTACATCATGCTTGCACTGCATGATCATTACTTCACACTCTGATGCGACCTGGACTGGGGCTGACAGCAGGCCACTGTCGGGGACTGATCATCCCACTCGTATCCCATCAGGTTCGGCACATCCCCGATCAGCATATTGAACTGCCACCCCATGCTAGCACTGCATGGTTTTTCACATACACTGAGGCTTTCACTGCCGTTATCACATACATGGGGCTTACACTGCCCATGGTTAAGCATTGCTTGTAAAGAAATATTTGTTGTATGCATAATCTGTTTTCTCACTAAGCATTTAGCTTACTGTTGACTCACATTGTTTTCAGCCAAAGGCAAGAGTGTTGTGGGACCTTCATCTTAAGCAATCCATTTCTTATCTCGGTGACCATAGAAGCTAATTGGTATATGGACAATGTAGCTTTGGGGCTGGGATTTGTTACTATTAAAACATTATTGATGATGTAATAGCTAGATTTAATCACTGTAGTCATGTACTTTACCTTGCTTTAGTGTGGATGTGCTTAATTCTAATTTAAGTATTCAATTTCAATTATCATGATTATTCATTGGGTTGTTTGTCGATCCTGGAGATTACAATTATATCATTAATTAACAAGGACGTCACAAGTTTGGTATCAGAGCATTAGTTTGAGGTTTCAAGTGTCCGCGAGGACTTGGACTCAAACTTAGGTTATGATATTAGAATGAACTTTTAAGTAATGATCTGAACTAAGATAGGATTGACATGCACACGGGGAAACACAGGGTAACTGTACACTTAGGACTTACAAATAAATGTTCTAAATATAAGTTGTTATATTTCAGAACATGTCAGGAGACGATATGACTCCTCAGCAAATGTTCCAGATGATGCAAGCTCTTATGGAACAGAACAATGAGCTACAATCCAAACGAATGGCTGAGCAGGCTCAGTCATTTGCTGATCAGTTAAGGGCCAGAGATGAGGCCGAGGCAAAACGAAAGGCCGATAAGCGAAAGAACAAGGGGCAACAACAGGACGACCAGGGAGAAAGGCAAGATGATACTGGGTCTTCCAACAGATCAAGGGGCTGTAGGTTTAAGGACTTCAAAAGTAACGGAGCGGTTACTTTTGATGGGACTGGAGACGCCGTTACTGCATTGGAATGGATTACCACCACGGAACGAACTTTCAGAATCAGCGACTGCGCTGACAAAGACATGGTCCGCTTTGCAACCGCTATGTTTGCAAGGGACGCTGTTATGTGGTGGGATGCCATGACACATGTGCTGACGATGGAGGTAGTGTCACACATGTCTTGGAACGAGTTCAAGGAAGTATTCTCCCAGCAATACTGTCCTACTGATGAGAAGCGCCGTCTAGAGGCGAAGTTCCTGAATCTGACTCAAGGAACGAAAACGGTTACACAATATGCCGTTGAGTTCACCCGACTAAGCTTGTTCGCACCTCATCAAGTTGACACAGAAGAGAGGAAGATAGCCCGGTTTGAGGCCGGACTAGATTATGAGATTCGCCGAACAATGAGTGGGGTTCGGTATACAACTTTTGCTGGTTTATTGGAGGCTGCTCGGAATGTTGAGCAGATCGTCTTATTGTCTGGATACGTCATTGGGTCAGCCACCGCAGCACCAACTCAACCGTCGCCACCAAAAAGGCAGCGGGAGTCTGGATCTTCCCGATTCTCTCCCCAATCTCATCAACAATCATCATCACCCAAGAAGGGAAGGGCCTTCTCGGCCAGTTCAGAAATGAGGGACTGCAGGCGATGCAGAAAGGCGCACTCTGGGGAGTGCAAGACTCAAGACATGTACTGTTTCTGCTGTGGGCAGAAAGGCCATCACTGGGAACATTGTCCTCGAAAGGACGATGCGTGCTACAACTGCCACAGACTTGGCCATTTCTCAAGGGACTGCCCGAAACCCCCACGAGATCAGAATGCTCCACAATCAACAGCAAGATCTTCTGTAGCTTCCACGGCTCGCAGGGATCAATCTCAAAGGGCTCCAACAAGGGCGTTCCATATCACAGCTGAAGAAGCAAAGGATGACCCGGAGGTGGTCACTGGTACGTTTTATGTAAATTCAATTCCTGCACGTGTACTATTTGACTCTGGAGCAAATCGTTCGTTTGTCTCCACTACATTTGCTCGTCAATTCAATATGCCCACTTCGAAACTGCAATTTGTACTTGATATAGAGACTGCTAGCAATATGTTAGTTAAAGCAGACAAGGTATATAGGAATTGCACATTACTTGTAGAGGATGTAGTGTTCAACATAGATCTAATTCCCATGGAGTTCGGGGAATTCGATATCATAGTAGGCATGGACTGGTTAGTTCACAATGAGGCCCAGATCGTATGTAAGAAAAGAATGATCAAGATTACCACTCTCGAGGGCCGAGATATTTGTATCTATGGTGACAGACACAAAGGCGACCTATGCCTCATTTCAATTGCAAAAGCCCGAAAGCACGTTGCCAAGGGTTGTTCTGCTTACTTAGCCTACGCTGTTGATGCAAAGGCTGAAGTTCAATCTCTTTCTACCGTTCCAGTCGTTTCCGAATTTCCTGATGTCTTTCCAGAAGATATCTCGGGATTGCCACCTGACCGTCAAGTGGAATTCCGTATCGATCTCGTTCCCGGAGCTGCTCCAATAGCAAAGGCTCCGTACCGATTAGCCCCTGCTGAAATGCAGGAAATGATGAAGCAATTACAGGAGCTGCTCGATAAGGGTTTCATACGCCCAAGTTCTTCTCCATGGGGCGCTCCTGTGTTGTTCGTTAAGAAGAAAGATGGCACATTGCGAATGTGCATCGACTATCGAGAACTCAATAAAGTCACAATCAAGAACAAATACCCGTTGCCCCGGATTGATGATCTCTTCGACCAGTTACAAGGCGCAAGTTACTTCTCGAAGATTGATCTTCGTTCGGGTTATCACCAACTCAAAGTACACCCTGATGACATTCCAAAGACGGCTTTCAGAACTCGTTACAGACACTACGAGTTTCTGGTAATGCCGTTCGGTCTTACTAATGCGCCGGCCGCTTTCATGGATCTCATGAATCGAGTCTGCCGGCCAATGCTCGACAAATCGGTCATCGTGTTCATCGATGACATTCTCATTTATTCAAAAACCGAAGAGGATCATGCAGCACATCTGAGAGAATTACTAGAGTTGCTGCGCAAAGAGCGACTTTACGCCAAATTCTCTAAATGTGAATTCTGGTTGAGGCAGGTACGTCTCAACATTCGAAACAATTTCATGATCCTTATACTCAATCATAAACCCTTTGTTAACTTGTACTTACTCAATATTCAATTCAGATCCAATTCTTGGGGCACGTGATATCTGGTGCTGGGATTGCTGTTGATCCTGCAAAGATCGAAGCTATCCAGAACTGGGAATCACCCCGCAACGCCTCAGAGATTCGGAGTTTTCTGGGATTGGCTGGTTACTACCGCCGATTCATCAAAGACTTCTCCAAAATCGCCGTTCCTCTCACTAAGCTTACTCGCAAGAACGCGACCTTCTTTTGGAAAGAAGAACAACAAACGGCCTTTGACAACTTGAAGAATCTGCTAAGTGAAGCACCAATTTTAACCCTGCCTGAAGGGAACGAAGACTTTGTAGTTTACACAGATGCATCAGGCACGGGTTTGGGTGCTGTACTAATGCAAAGAGGAAACGTCATAGCATATGCTTCTAGACAACTCAAACCACATGAGAAAGATTACTCTACTCATGATCTAGAGCTAACTGCTGTGACTTTCGCTCTCAAGTTATGGAGACACTATTTGTACGGAACCAAGTGTCAGCTCTACACCGATCACAAGAGTTTGAAGTACATATTCAGTCAGAAGGACTTGAATATGAGGCAAAGAAGGTCAATGGAGCTGATCAAAGACTATGACTGCGAGATCTTATACCATCCGGGGAAGGCCAACGTAGTGGCCGATGCCCTAAGCCGAAAAGCGTACTGCAAGGCATGTTGCTATGCCTTGACTTCCACAATACTGACATCTACTATTATAGACGATGTTAGGGCTGCTCAGTTGCAGGCCTTAAAGGAAGAGAATGTTAAGGATGAAGATATCAGAATACAGTTGCCATTAATGCAAGATGATGGAACTGGACTAAAGGGTGTGTATGGCAGAGTGTGGGTTCCCAAGTTCGGGAACATGAGAGATGTAATTCTCGAGGAGGCTCATCAATCTAAATTCTCAATTCATCCTGGTAGCACAAAAATGTACAACGACCTGAAGGTCGACTTCTGGTGGCCAGGATTGAAAAGAGATGTCGGTCAGTATGTTGAAAGGTGCAGAACATGTCGTCTAGTCAAAGCAGAACATCAACAGCCCTATGGTAGTATGCAACCTCTTCCTATCCCTGAATGGAAGTGGGACCATATTACTATGGACTTCGTAACGAAGCTGCCCAAGACTCGTCGTCAACATGATGCCATTTGGGTCATTGTTGATCGATTAACAAAGTCTGCTCACTTCATTCCAATCCGAGAAACTTATTCACTCGACCGTCTTGCCCAGATCTACGTAAACGAAATCGTTATTAGGCATGGTGTGCCTAAGTCTATTGTCTCCGACCGAGATAGTAGATTCACTTCTAACTTCTGGGCTGCTTTACAACAGGGTCTTGGTACTCGTATCGCAATGAGTACTGCATATAGACCTCAATCAGACGGGCAAAGTGAGAGAACAATTCTGACTCTCGAAGACATGCTCCGAGCCTGTGTCATGGATTTGGGTGGTAACTGGGACGATCACCTCCCATTGGTTGAATTCTCCTACAACAATAGTTACCATTCCACTATCAAGATGGCACCGTTCGAGTCTCTATACGGAAGAAAATGTAGGACTCCAACCTGTTGGAGGGAAACAGGAGAAACTCCAATAGCCGGTCCTGCTTTGCTGCAAGAAACCAATGAAAAGATACAACTCATTCGGCAGTACATGAAAACGGCACAAGATCGGCAAAAGAATTATCATGATCGCCGACACAAAGCGATAGAATTTCAGAAAGATGAATGGGTATACTTAAAGGTATCCCCAATGAAAGGTGTTACAAGATTCGTAAAGCGAGGAAAGTTATCACCTCGATTCATAGGACCCTTCAAAATAATAGAAAGAGTTGGTAATCAGTCCTATCATTTGGACTTGCCGGAAGAATTATCAGGTGTTCACCCGGTATTTCACGTTGGGTACTTAAGGAAGAGTCTGGTGCCCGAGAGGGAACCATGGACTGATCACTCGGACATTAAGATTGACGAACGGCTAAGGTTTGTTGATGAACCGGAATGCATTTTGGAGACAAAAGTCAAGAAACTACGTAACAAAGAAATTAGAATGGTGCTGGTCAAGTGGAAGCATCATAAGGGAGCTAATCACACTCAGGTTGTTCTAACCATATGACTGGGGATAAACAATGGTTTTACAACTTGGATGAAAGTTATCGTAATAATGTTAGACTTGGGAATGATGTTCGTGTGGCTGTTATGGGAAAAGGAAATGTAAGATTTGAAGTTGAAGGAGCTACACATGTCTTGACTGATGTGTACTTTGTACCAAGGAACAAATTAATTAGTGTTGGGCAGATTCAAGAGAAGGGAGCCGCTATACTTTTGAATGAAGGGTTTTGCAAGGTCTATCATCCAAAAAGAGGCTTGATCTTTACAATTCCGATAACTGCAAATCGGATGTATTTGATCAAAGCAACTCTAAGTCACAAAGAGATAAAGGAAAGTGATGCAGTCTGTCATAAAATAGATTCTGAAAGTACCACTCATCTATGGCATCAAAGATTTGGGCATCTCAACAACAGAAGTTTGAAGGTGTTGCACGACAAAGAATTGGTGATAGGACTCCCAACAATAAATGAAGACATCAATCCATGCTCAGACTGCCTCGTGGGTAAACAAATTCGAGAATCCTTTCCAAAGACGAGCTCGTGGAGAGCTAGTCAAAAGCTGCAGCTTATCCACTCCGACATTTGTGGACCCATCACATCCGAATCCAGCAGCCAAAAGAGGTACATACTTAATTTTATAGACGACTTCTCTCGTAAATGTTGGACCTATTTTCTATCAGAAAAGTCACAGGCTTTTGAGACCTTTAAAAGGTTCAAAGTGTTGGCTGAGAAGGAAGCAAGCAGGTATGGAAATTAAGTGTCTCAGGACCGGTAGAGGAGGGGAATATAATTCCAAAGAATTTGGATTTTTTTGTGAAGAACATGGGATTAGGAGACAACTTACAGTAGCCTACACACCACATCAGAACGGTGTGGCAGAAAGAAAGAATAGAACCATGCTGGAGATGGTACGGAGTATGATGAAGGCTAGAAAAGTTCCAAATGTTTACTGGCCAGAAGCTGCTACATGGTGTGTTCATGTTCTCAACCGAAGTCCTACCGCTGCAATTGAAGATAGTACACCAGAAGAGATTTGGAGCAATAAAAAACTCACTGTAAGTTATTTTAGAGTATTTGGATGTATAGCTCATGTTTACATTCCGAAGGAAAGGAGAAGAAAATTATACGACAGGAGTGTTAAATGTGTCATGTTTGGTGTTAGTGAAGAATCAAAGGCGTACAGGTTGTACAATCCTCTCGAAAATAAGATTCTTATAAGTAAGGATGTGGTCTTTGAAGAAAACATGGCTTGGAAATGGAATCTTGGACCAACAGGGAACCAAGATGTCTTTGATTGGGAAGAAAGTGTTACTGGAGAGGAAGAAAATAAAGCCAACGGTCCAAATAATTCAAGGGAACCACCAGAAGAAAGTGGTAGATCTGCACCTACTACCAGAATTGAAGAAGAGAGTAGAGCAGCACCAACACCAACTGTTGTAATTAGAGAAAAAAGGGTGACAAGAGCACCAACATGGATGAATGATTATGTCAGTGGTGAAGGGTTAGCAAGTGACGAGGAAACTGAAGGGAATGTGCCATGTTCTCTTTGTTGTCCGAACCATCAAGTTACCAAGATGCTGCTCAAGAAGAATGTTGGAGGTTAGCTATGACGCAAGAAATCGAGGCCATTGAAAGAAATAACACGTGGCAGCTCTGTGACTTGCCACATGGAGAAAAGGCTATCGGTGTGAAATGGGTTTATAAGACCAAGCTGAATAAAGATGGAGAAGTGGAAAAGTATAAATCCAGGCTCGTGGCAAAGGGATACGCACAAAAGCAAGGTGTAGATTACACAAAGGAATTTGCTCTAGTGGCAAAGTGGGATACTATCAGATCAATCTTTGCAGTTGCAGCTCAAAAGGGTATGAAAGTTCACCAGCTTGACGTGAAAAGTGCTTTCCTTTATGGGGAACTAGTAGAGACGGTATATGTGGAGCAACCGCAAGGATATGAGATACAAGGAAGAGAAGAAAAGGTATACAGACTGAAAAAGGCATTATACGGACTCAAGCAGGCTCCAAGAGCCTGGTACGGTCGTATTGAGGCTTACTTTGTTACGGAGGGATTTCAGAAATGACCATATGAACCCACCGTATTTGTAAGAACAGTAAAGGGTAATATTCTTGATAGTTTCTGTCTATGTGGATGATCTTATTATAACGGGTACAACGCTGGAGCTAATTGAAGAATTTAAAGTTTCAATGAGGCTTGAGTTTGACATGACCGACATGGGGGAAATGCGATATTTTCTGGGTGTGGAAGTGATCCAAGATGATTTTGGCATATACTTAAGTCAGAAAAAATATGCCAGAGAAATTTTGGAAAGATTTAATATGGAGAATTGCAATCCAGTGAAAAATATTGTTCCAGGTTGCAAGCTGGTGAAGGATGACGAAAGTGGCTTTGTTAATGCAACTGTGTACAAGCAAATGGTAGGATGCCTGATGTATTTGGCAGCCACAAGGCCTGACCTCATGTTCATCATAAGTCGTCTGAGCAGGTATATGGAAACTCCTACTGGGCAGCACATGGCAGCAATGAAAAGAGTTCTAAGATATGTCAAAGGAACTCTGATGTTGGGAATATTTTACAAAAGGAATGGCAGCAATACACTGGTGGCTTATTCTAACAGTGACTATGCAGGAGATTATGATGATCGGAGAAACGTCGGGATATGTGTGCTTCTTGAGTGGTGCAGCTATTGGATGGTCATCCAAAAACAACCAATTGTTACTCTTTCCACTACCGAAGCAGAGTTTATAGCTGCAACATCATGTGCCTGTTAAGTAATATGGCTCAGAAGAATGTTCGAGTTCATTGGCTTAACACAGGAGAAGAAAACCGTCATCAATTGTGACAATATTTCGACAATTAAGTTGTCAAAGAATCCCGTCATGCACAATAGGAGCAAGCACATAGACGTACATCACTACTTCCTTCGTGACTTGGTGAGTGAAGGCATAATTGAATTAAAGTATTGCAACACACTTGAGCAAGCTGTTGACATCATGACGAAGCGTTTGAAGCTCGAGCAGTATGAAAAACTACGATGTCTGCTTGGTATGTGTGAGGTTCCAGAGATAAACTAAAGTGAGACACTTTAGTTTAGGAGACGGATTGTTGGGAAAGCAAGTCTAGAAGACGCGCAGAAGAAGAATAAATCCCTGTAAATCAGGGAAATTTGTTGCTATTTTGAATTCTTCATTGTTCCTTTAGAATAGAGATTCTAGTTAGTCCTCAACGTTTGTTTCCTTGTTTATTTAAGAAGCCTCAGGCTCAATGAAATAATACTGCACTTTTGCAAAGCATTAACCTTCTGTTTCTTATTTGTCATTTGATTGTGTAACATCCCAAATTTCAATTATCTGTAATTTACAATTTTAAAGACTTAATTGTTGTACTTTTGGATGATTATTATAATTTAAGCAAATCTTGATCATAATATTAGTTAAGTAAGAAAATACAAAGTGAGGGGTATAATGTGCAATTAGGTCAAAATGGCAAATAAAAGAAGAAAACTCTTCATTTTCAACAAATCTCACTCTCTCTCTACCGTCTCTCACTTTCTCTCTCTAACTCTCTCGATCTCTCTACTCTCTCTCTCGGCTCCACTTCAAGAAACACAAGAAATCATCAAATTAAGGTGCATAAATCTGGATTCAAGTGGCATATAGGAGACTATAACAACTACAAGAATCAATTTAAGGTAAACATCATTCAATCTTTCGGATTTATGAAGTTTTGGTTCGGTTTTTATAGGAACCGATTTCTAAGATTTTTTGATACAGAGGTTAATGCATGTTATATATTATTATGGATATGTTAAAATCGAGTGTTAGTGATGTTGTATACAAAATTTCAGAAACAGAATCGAAGTCTAAGTATGATTTTGAGATATGTGTGTGTTTTAGTGTGTGTGTTCATCGAGACTCATAAGAAAAATGGACACAAATCGATTATTTTGGTACATAAGTGACATGTTATAAGTTGAAATAGTGTTTCTAAGCTCACATTTACTAATTTAGATACTGAAACATGCAAAAATGGTCAAAAACATAATTCTGGAAAATGTTAGAATTTTACCAAGTATGAACTCGGACTGATGATCCATCCGAATTCGGATCATCATCCCAGTTCGGATATACAGTGATTTCGGATTCACCCCAATCCGGACCATTAGCAATTTCGGACCTTGCTAATCCGGATCACACCAATTTCGGACCAAGGACCCAATTCGGACCATCCGGATTTCGGACCATCCGAATTCGGATGTGGTCCGAATTCAACTAGGGTTTTATTTAAAATTACAGAATACAAGTTTTAAGCAATTACTGACACATGTTCACTATTACACTTACATTACAGATCATTGTGGTGTTATCAAAACACACATTGATTCAGGATCAAGTCACAAAACCAATCACTGTGAGTTGCAGATTATCATTCGAACATTTATTGTTTTTACATTCATGTTTATACATTCAATGGCATGTTCACGTTGTTCATATACTTCATTGGCACTCATGAAATGATTTGTTGTTATGATGCACATTCGTACTTGACATGTAACACACATGTAGCTTGCGTTCATTTGAAAGTGCATCTATTTACATCATGCTTGCACTGCATGATCATTACTTCACACTCTGATGCGACCTGGAATGGGGCTGACAGCAGGCCACTGTCGGGGACTGATCATCCCACTCGTATCCCATCAGGTTCGGCACATCCCCGATCAGCATATTGAACTGCCACCCCATGCTAGCACTGCATGGTTTTTCACATACACTGAGGCTTTCACTGCCGTTATCACATACATGGGGCTTACACTGCCCATGGTTAAGCATTGCTTGTAAAGAAATATTTGTTGTATGCATAATCTGTTTTCTCACTAAGCATTTAGCTTACTGTTGACTCACATTGTTTTCAGCCAAAGGCAAGAGTGTTGTGGGACCTTCATCTTAAGCAATCCATTTCTTATCTCGGTGACCATAGAAGCTAATTGGTATATGGACAATGTAGCTTTGGGGCTGGGATTTGTTACTATTAAAACATTATTGATGATGTAATAGCTAGATTTAATCACTGTAGTCATGTACTTTACCTTGCTTTAGTGTGGATGTGCTTAATTCTAATTTAAGTATTCAATTTCAATTATCATGATTATTCATTGGGTTGTTTGTCGATCCTGGAGATTACAATTATATCATTAATTAACAAGGACGTCACAGATTGTGATACCAAACAATTTTTATATTGAGTTATTAATACCACTTACCTTTCACATACTTTGGAGCGAGGTTTTAGAACATGCTTTGTTGCTACGTTAGCCTTAGAAGCATCTCCGGCCTTTTCAGTGACAACCCATTCATTCACTCTTCGAGCCTCGAGTAGTCCAATCAACATGGCCTTAGTTCGATGGAAAGACATGACATTCTCAAAAAGAAGCCAAAATACCACAAGATAGAATGACCTGTAATAAAGAAACTAAAAGTCAGTAGATTTGTACTCCTTCGAGTGCTAGAAATTAGACTTTTACCGACCAAAAATATGACTGTTGGTGTTCGTCAGTATTAATAACGAATATGTTTCCAATAGTTTTCCAAGGAAAACGTAAATAAATGTATAATCCAGATTACTATTAGATTTCCAACAGATTTTTGACAGATTAGCGATTAAAAAGAGTGCATAGGTATTCCGTTGGTAACTTGAATGAAATAGCAACGTCATACCTACTGTTTAGCTACATATATAAATTAGTTAGTCGGAAACATGGATAAATTTAATTTTAATTCACTCTACAACTTATGTTGGTAAATTAGCGACGGGCTACTAACAGAATCCATTACAGACTAAAAATTCTGACAACTTGTTTAGCCGGAAAAGGGCATTACCAACGGATATCTGATATATTTTAGTAAGTAATAAATTTATTTTCGAGTAATGTTCCTAGTAAAAATGAAAAGGAATTAGAGAATTAAAAACCTGGGTGTTGTAACAACATTTAGAATGGTGAGGATGCTTGGGATATAAATTGTACCCCATATCGGAATCTCGATTTCAGGCAACATCGCAATTACGGGTATCACAACACAATAGAACATGTATGTAAGAAGATGAGCTACAATCTTTCTTACGATGAAGAAACTGTATATCACGTATAGCTTCTTCCATACAGTCACTCTCTGTATAACAAAAGTAAAGAAATTCACAAAATTGTCCAATGATCAAAAATTAGTTGTAAAATGACTCGAAAAAAATTGTACATAGATGGTCGTACATTATTTCTTATGATCTCGAAAACCATTTTCCTAAATAGGTTTGCCGAACCAGAAGACCATCGATGTTGTTGGTATCGTAAGGCTTTGATTGCACTTGGTAATTCACTCTTAACCTTTATATGACAACAAAAATAAAACGTGGTGAATTAAATGTTACCACACAAATGATGTAATAAATCAAAATAAAGGTAGAAATGTACATAATTATATTTGATAACTTGGATACGTACACTTCCTGTTTCTGATTAGTTCATTAAACAAAAATTCGAGAAAAATGTCATTCGATGACACACTTTTGCGATAGATAAAAAAGAGTCACTACATCATACTTTTATCGTAACATAAGAGAAAGAGTTTATATAGATCTATTTTTTTACGTACCACACCTTATTAAATAGTAACACCAAATTATGTAACAAAGTACTTGACATTTTCAGTCACTATATATTTACGCACACTCCATTTTTACACTCTTTATTGTGTAGGTGAAAAAAATTGACACCTATAGTGACATTTTTTTTCTACTGTTAGTGACACGACTGGTGTGTTACAAATGATATTTTGTTTATAGTGGTGATATGATTAGTAAAGTTAAGGAGAAGTGTATGTATGCGCCCTTAATTTTATAATTATATTACCGTAAAATCCTACTTTCAATTTTTTTTTGCTCGATGACTATGCGGGAGTGTTTGGTATGGTGGGCACGTGGAATTAAGAGAATGAAATCTTTTAGATTTACAAGTTCATTAAAAAATGATACTAACATGCATAAAGATTGATTGACTTAAAAATATAAAATAAATAAAAACTCTATTATCTTAATTTTCATGTTTTGATCTTTCATTTTTTGAAAAATAAAATGAAATGAATAGAAATGAAATTTACATTAAAATTCATTTTTCTTTCCTTTTTATTGAAAATTAAAAACTCTCTTCAATTCATATAACAAAAAAGCATATAAACCCTTCATCACTTCATGTTCCATTCTCTTGATTTCGTTAAACAACTTAATTGCCATACCTTAAAATAAACTTGTTACCTGTACTGAACCAAGGTACAAGAACTTCCAACCTTGAAGACTAGCTCGAACAGCCAAATCCATATCTTCTACTGTAGTGCGGTCCTGCCATCCTCTGACCTCGTTAATTGCAGCCATTCGCCAAACTCCGGCGGTTCCTACATTTTTCGAAACATAAAACATCACTCACTACAAAAAAAATGTCAATTGTACACGTTATTTTTACACGCTTTTAGCAAGTGCGTAAAAAGTTTTATGTTTACTCGCACTTATAAGAATGTAAAAATTAATTACAATTACAAGTGTGGAGTTTTTATACTCAAATATGTGTTTTAAAAAAGTTTACAGATATAAATGTGGACAAACTAATAATTTGTCCACGCTTAAAAGTATAAAAATTAATTAGTCACATTTAATTTGTCCGCACAAGAGGAAGCGTGGCAAAATTGAGTGTGATAAATTTATCTCTACACTTTCAAGTATGAAATAATTAAAATTTGTCCACACATATACCTGTGAACTTTTTTCTTCATGATTTTAAATGTGGTAATTAGGATGATTTAGTATATATTTTCACGCTTATTACTGCAATATTTTTAAACACATTTATAAGTGTAGAAAATTTACTAAATTTTTACACACTTTTAAAAGCGTGTAAAAATAATATGAACAAATGACATATTTGTTGTATTGATTCTTCAATCGGTATGTATTTCAGAAACAAAAAAATTTGATGATGGGTCTTCCTACATCAATACAATGATAGCTACTAAAGAATGTAATAAATCAATTCCGGTTATCTGCAATCATTATATAGAATTTTTATGTAACATCTCACAAACTCGAAAAAAAAGAATAATCTTTTGTTTGCAAAGTTGATTACCATTGAAGCCAAAGAATGAATGAATAGAAGAACCGGATTCTTGCTCCACTTTGAAATGGAAGTTAAGTGACATCTCTTGGATTCTTGTCATCAAACATTCATCTGAGTTTACTGCAACATTACACCATCATAAAGTCTTATTACTTCTCATATATATCATATAAACATTACCCAAGAAAAATGTTGAAAAGATTTGATAAGGAAACCCTAGATCAGGTTAAATAAGTACTCAAATTTGATAACATATGACCCATGAAAATTTAATAATGGTCTTCTTTGATTGATTGGTTTCTTCCTCTTTGATTTTGATTTCTGGTTCCAGATTTCTGGATTACAAAATCAAAGATATGGATTTAGATTTATTCAGTGTGTGTTTTAGATTTTGAGCTTGAATCTGAAACCTTAGAAATGGTTAAGTCATATCTGGATGGTGACCGGAAGAAGGTGACCGGAGGTGATGGTTTTAGCTAGAGTATCTGATTGGAAGTCATGCTCAAAAACCGATGAAGAAGAACAAGTTTTTTAATTAAAATATGAAATACAAAATTTGAATAACAAGAATTTGTTAATAATATACTAAGCATAGTAAGTGTAAGTAAAATCCCAAAAAATAATTATATTGATAAATAAATTAAGTGTATTTATAAAGAAAGTAAATTTTAAATTTTAAAAATTTCAACGAAAAAAATAAATTTTGGACTATAAAGGGATATAATAAAACTTTAAGGACTAAAAACATCATAGTCGAAAATGGTAAAAGGTCTTCTTACAAAGTTAATGGTAATTGGGTAACGGCACAGACATTAAAACTGGACAAAATTAAAAAAAAATGAACAGAATTACGAATTATTTAGATTCAGTGACTAAATCCGGGTAAATATCAAACCACATGGAGTTAAAAGAATTCAAACTTAATTAAAGCTTTAACGGACAAGGACCAATTATAAGTGCAAAGATTATATTCAAAATTTGATGCAAACCAGAAAGATCGTTTTTGTAATTAACTCGCAATTTGATAAATAATAGTAAATATGGTTATTTTTTTAGGGTGTGTTTGTTTGGACTTACTTACCTCTTAAAAACCTCTGAAGTCTTAATTTCAGATCTAAACTGAAATTAGACTGTTTATTATATTTCAGAGTTAAGTGGATTTCAAATCTTAATTCAAAACAAAATGTTTGTTACATTTCAGACTTAAGAGTTTAACACGTCTGAAATTAAGCTGTGGACTTCCGTCTAAAGTCTAAAGTCATAATTTAAGAGGTTGACGTAAGTAGATATTTTATTTAACTAAAATATTAAAATCAATATAATCAAATTCAACATTTAAAGTCAGCTTCTAATTTTAGACGTGTCATATCTTAATTTCAGATGTGGTTTTCAGACTTCAGATCTTAAGTCCACCTCTTAATTTCATACATGGTTTTCAGATTTCAGACATTTAACTCTTAAAAAATGACAAACACAACCTTAGTTATTCTGCCATTAATATCGAAAATTAACAAACACATTGATTTATTGATTTTCTAGCTCAAAAGAGTCGATGAATGAAAAAAAAAAACATATAGTTAACTAAATTAGTTTAAGAAGAACATTACCGAATGTCCAACAAGCTTGAACAAGACCAAGTTTGGAATTATGATGAAGGAACGGGATAATTTGCATGAGAAAATCAGGTTCCGGCTGGAAATCGGCATCGAAAATGGCTACATACTCGCACTCTTGGGCATAAGCGTGCTTTAGACCTTCTTTAAGTGCCCCAGCTTTATACCCGTTCCGATTATTCCTAACTTGGTAGTGTATGTTTTTACCTTTACAAGCCCATTTTTCACACTCCGTTTCAACCATACCCTAATTACCAATTGCCGAATCAAATATGTACGTAAAAAATATTAAAGCTAACAAAATCGATATTGATACAATTTGAGTACATATTTAACCTAGCTACTAGCTATCATATTTCTCTCATTTAAGAGTCCGGTCGTTTCCATGGACATAAAAATGGTTAAATGTGTATAAAAATTAATTTAGTGGTTCAACGAACAAATTTAAGACCCTCCGTTTGGCTCACAAAATGAAATTTTAATGAATTAAGTTTACTTGCGGTGGATTTGGAATTTTGGATTACAAAATGAATCCACTAAAATTTGTTAAATTCATAACATTTCATAATCCATTAATCCATACCTTTAGGCTTTAGACAACCTTAAACATTATAGATTTATAAATACAAATAAGCATACTATATATGTATTGTAATGTAAATTACGGTTCTTTCAAAATTTATTTTGCGAACCAAATGGGTTTAATAGTTGTTGGTCAAACATGTAATCAAACATTAATTAAATTCAATGCTAAATTATACATTAATTAAATTGTTTACAAACCTTGATCACCGGGTCTGTTGAATCATCAAGAACTTGAATCACTATGCGGTCAGACGGCCATGAAAGCTCACATGCAGCACCAATAGAAAGGTGATAAACCTGTTAACAAAATAAACAGGAAAAACACTAAAAACCAAAACAAAAAACAAAAACAAAAACAAAGCTACTCAATTAAGAGTGGATAGAATGACAAAAAAAGAAAAAAACCTCTTTTTCATTGAACATTGGTACTTGAACAAGAACTAGAGGATAAACAGAGCTACCCAATTCAGTATCATCATCAAAAGCTTCCCATTTGTATCGTTTTTCGGCTGTTTTACTGAACAATTTCATGAACGCAACCACCATAGCCGCATAAAACCACTCTACGAATAACATTATCGACATCCCCAGACAAATATACATCAAAGTTCTCAGAAATGGGACCACAAACAGCATTTTGATTTGGCCCCAACTCACCAAAATTTGTGCGATAGTATCGTTTTGAAAACCCAATAACAACTCTGCAAGACTACCCATTGTAGAATCGATTTCCATTTTGCTATGCTTTCCTCGTTTAAAAAAAGCTAAAGAACAACAAGAAGCTAATGCCAAAAATGTTAAGTTTAAAGCGAACTCATTAGATTCTCAGAATAAAAAAAGACTTGAAAAAATCAAAAGATGGTAGGCACATTGAAAGCACATTGGAAAACAGATGGAGGGTAGGGAAGAAAAGGGGATTATAAAGATTTTTTTTCTTACTGATATCTATTCTATATTATAATAAGGGGCTGTTTGGTAGGGAGATTTAAGGGGGGAGAATTGAGTTTTCTCTTGTTTGGGAGAAATGCTCTCAATTTTTGGGCGGAGAATTGAATTCTCTGTGAATTGCTTGAAGGCTAAATATGGAGAAATGCAATTCTCTCCATTTGGTGGAGAAATTGTGAGAATTGACTGTTTTGTGCCTGAGCCACCATTTCTCCTCTTTATTTCTCTGTTGATACCAAACAAGATACACAATTTCAATTCTCCACCCATTTTCATTTCTCTCCAATTCCATATCTCCCCCAATTCCAATTTCCTTTCTCCTCGTTTCTTTTCTCTGTACCAAACATACCCTAAGAGTAACTAGAGTGTCACTTGGCGCTTAACTACGCTGCCACTTGGCGAAGCTTGTATTTGACACATGTACTTTATAATTTTCTTTGTTTAAATAATTAATTACAAGTCATTATTAGTTATACCATGTTTTAGCCTTAGAGATTCTATTAACAACCTTGGTTTGATAGAATCATTTTTCAATGGTTGATATACAAGACTTGCAAAATGAAAATTCTAATTTCTAAGGAAAATTATTAACAAAGTTAAGGTTTATTGTATCTCAAATATGTATTGTGGTTAATTATAAATAACACTAAGAATCTTACTATGATTTTTTTCATTCAATATTTGGAGGTTTCTTAAATTATTTTAATAATTTTTTTCATTCTATAATCTATAAAGTTTAAATAATTATTTAGTCATGTTTCATTTATAATATTCATAGTTTGTACCGTTTATTGAGTTCTATAATTATTTTAAAATTTGTAATTTTTTAAAAAGGTAACTTAATTGTTACTTTTTGGTTTAGTGAAATTTAGACATTAGATACCGGTTTTTCAGTTTTTAAAAACTCGGTTTACTAATTATAACTGGAATCTAATATCCAAATTTCACTAAACCAAAAAGAATTTGAGGACTTTTATGAAAAAATAAAGTAACATAGTGGGACGAAACGCAAGAAACGTGAAAATATGTTGTTTTTTTTTCATAACAAACCCTCAAAATAAAGCCAATTTTGCAAAAAAGGAAATGTACTTTTCTAGAGTTTAAAACACTGAAAATTACAAAGAAAGCTATCAATCATACTCCATGTAATCATGTCAAATTCTGGGTACATATAAATTTGTAGATTCAATTACATAAATGGTTCAAGTGATTTATATGAAATTATGGTTTTAGATTCTGAAAAATTTTTATTACATCACAAGTCCTTATATCAAATCGTAAATTTGAAACAGTTTGGTCTTTGAAACTAACAGAAGTTAACTTGAGCCGTTAGCCTTAAGAACATTTTTATTCTTTTGTTTTTCAGGTACCATTTGTGTAAATTTCAAATACACTTTTATTGTTTTTTTTTTCTATTTCCAATTTTCTATATATTATAATTTGTTTCATAAATATTTTTTGGATTTTTTTTATCATTTAACTATCCAAATGTAATATTTTTTTATTCTTTTTGTCTTGATTACTAGTTTTTTTACTATTATTTGTATGTTTATTGTTATCATCTCTATTATTTTTTATATATTACTATAATTATTTAATTTAATATTATTATATGGTGGATATAGTTCGTTATTTAATTAAATGGTATCAAAAGTTAGAATTTGTTGTAGTTTTTATCGTTTAGTAAATTTGAATTGGAATGATTTATTTGTTTTTTCACCGTTAAAAAAATTCAAATTAAGGATGTGTTGAAGTTGTTTTCATTCGAAAAATTTATAATCAGAATGGTTCATTGTTTATTTCAGAAAATATAAATTAGGAACGGTCAATATATTTTCTTTTTGAAAAAATCAAAAATCAAAATGGTTCGTTGTCTTTTAACCAAAAAAATTAAATTTCGAATAGTTAATTGTTTTTTAATCGAAAAAATAAAATTTGAAATCGTTCATTGCTTTTTTTAATCTTAGTTTAATTAAAATGGGAATAGTTTCTTTTGTTTGAAACAAAAATAAAAAATTAGAATGGTTCAATGTCTTTTGATCAAAAAACCCAAAATCGGAATAATTCGTCGTATTTTGTTCGAAAAAATTAAAAATCGAATGGATAGTCATTTTCTGATTGAAAACATTAAAACCCGAACGATTAGTCTATTGTTGTTTAATCAAAGACAATATGGTTTATCGTTTTTCGTTAAAAAAAATCAGAATGTTTCGTCGCTTTTTATAAAAAAAACATATAATTCATAATAGTTCGTCATTTCTTGATCGAAAAATCCAAATTTGAGTGGTTTATTGTCTTAAACATGGGTTTTATCAAGTAAAATTATAAAAACAATCATGTGAATGAATGAAAACTATGTAAATAAATGACAAAAACTTTATCATTTACAGGATATCTCAATCATTCAGATGATTTTTTTGTAAGATTACTTGATAAAAACTTATAATACCAATTATATAAACTTATAATGTTATTTTGTACATTTTCATGTATTTTTTTCAAATTCGTTATAAATTGTTCCTCCGGTACCATGTGAAAGATGTGGTAGTCATTTGACCTTAACTATATATATATATATATATATATATATATATATATATATATATATATATATATATATATATATATATATATATATATATATATATATATATATATATATATATATATATATATATATATATATATATATATATAGAGGATTGGGTTCACATGAGAACCCCTCTATTTCGTGAGAACGTGAGAACCAATCTAAAATTTGTGCATCCACTCTATAAAATTGTGCATTTGATACTAAAATTAAATTTTTCGATAAATTTATGCATTTCATGTAAAAATTTACGCATCTCATGTTATAATTTATCCATTTTATGTACGAATTGTGCATTTAAAAAAAATTGTGCATTTGATGTTCAAATTTGTGCATTTAGTTTATAATGTAATGAATATAATTTTTGAATGTAATTTTAGTGTTAGATTATATATTTATTGATATTTAAAACTAATAATGGTTTTAAGTAAAACTTTTAACTTTTAAATTTGTGCATTTGATGTACAAATTTGTGCATTTTGGAGTGGTTCTCACGTTCTCACGGTAACGAGGGTTCTTACCGGAACCCAACCATATATATATGTGTGTGTGTGTGTGTGTGTGTGTGTGTGTGGAGTGGATCAAATGAGGACCGGCCTTAAAATAAAGCCGGTAAGAACTGATAAGAGATCGCCACTTAAGCAATAGTTTTCTCTCACCTTAAAGGACATTATGGACATTTACAATATTTATATATATGGTAACATGACTAATATTTTTTTTTTAAAAAAGAAATTAAATATATCAATTTCAAAATTTAAATCAAATTGACAGCTTTCAACACAAAGCTCGGTCAACATATATCAATTTCAATTTCAAAAATTAAATATATCAACATCCATATTCACTTTCTTAATATATTGTAATCTCGGCTGTGAACATTTGGAGGGTTCACAAAATTTCAATCATGTGAACCACTTTGACTCTACCAATTTGTACCGTTGTGAACCACTCCTTCGACTCGTCACTCACCGTGAAGTCGTGAACCACTCGTCACTTGCCTCCGTCGTGAATCAAAGTTCATAGTGTGCACCTTGATATGAATCAACCAGCCGTGAACCATGCACCTTTCCGTTAACCACCAGCCAGACTCGTCACTCACAAAACCCCTCTATCATCTAACAGTATACTACCGTGAACCACTTGCCGTTAACCAACGTGAACCACTCGACAAAACCCTGAGCCGGACACACTTCTCACTTGCAACGCCATGAACCACATCCACCTACTCAATGCATGTCGTCGTGAACCACACCCTGCTCATCACTGTCTGCCGCCGTGAACCACCAACCTCCGATCTTCCTCTCTGCCGTCCGTCGCCTGAAACCCGTGAATCACCTAACTGCTGCCGTGAATCGTGAACCAGCAGTGCCGCTGTCCAAAAGCCCCCCCAAATCCCTCTGTATATCTGATTCCTCCTAATTAATGGCATATATTTGCTAAAAATATAATGGTGCACAAATGATGAAATTGCCCTCTAGGTGTTTTAAAAGAGGTATAAAACTATAATTAATTACAAATTTTCCACCTTGCATTCTATTGGTTGATTCACAAATTCTAGCAATTTCATTGGTTCTTACCGTACTCATTTTAAACACGGTCCTCATTTTATCCTCACCATATATATATATATATATATATATATATATATATATATATATATATATATATATATATATATATATAGAGAGAGAGAGAGAGAGAGAGAGAGAGAGAGAGAGAGATTTAAGATCAATGGGGTGCCATATTTGACTGTGATGATGGAGTATCAAATTAAATGAACATGTTCAATACGATAAATTGTTTAATTTCATCCAAAATTGCAATATACACATGTTTAAATGTACATTATTAGTGACTAGTTCGCATAATTTATCTGTTTATTATGATAAAACATTTTAATGTTTCATGCAAAATAGCAATATGCACATGTTCAAAGGTGTAATATGTATGAACATGTGCATATTACACTTTTGTATAAAATTAAACGTTTAAACAGTTTTAACGTAATGAATATAAAAATGATTTGAACTAGTTGATCATAATGCAATTTTGAACATATGAGTATTACAAGTTTGCATGAAATTCTACATTTTATCGTAATGAACATGTTCGTCAATAGGGTACTTCGGTTCCCTACTCCACGGATCTCAACCATATATATATATATATATATATATATATATATATATATATATATATATATATATATATATATATATATATAAGGAGAGATTCTTTTAAAAACCTTAAATATGGTAAGAACTTAAAAACCTTTTAGAGCCCTTGGATCTAAAGGGTATTTTTGGAATAAAAAAAATATTATTTTTCTCTCTCCACCTTTTTTATTGTATGCATCTTTTTTTCATTTTCTCTCTCTTGCTTTTTTTTTCATTTTCACTTTCTCTTTCTTTTATAAGATTTGATTTTAATAGTAAAAAAACTTTTTTTATAAAAAAAAAAAAAATTTCTATATAGAAAATTAATTAATTGCTAAAAAAAATTAACGTATTCTATATAGAAATATTATGTGTCTATATAGAATGTTACATAATTCTATATCTTTTTATGTAGATTAACATTACTATTCATAATCGATATAGATTAACATTACTATTCATAATCTTATATATTTCATATATTTTTATGTTTATTATACATTTCTATATCTTTTTATGTTATTAACATTACTATTCAATGCGTTTTTTTGTATATTTTATATCAGTTGCATACCAAGTGTTTGATAAAATGTCTAAATGAAATCTTCTTTTTTTATTTCAATGTGTTTTTGGTATATTTTATTATGTAATCTACATAGAATATATGATACTTGAAATTTTACACGACATTTTACGTAGATTGAATGTCATTCTACGTAGATTGCATAACATTCTACGTAGATTGCATGACATTCTACGTAAATTGTACATAGAATATATTCGTCGATACTCTATATAGAATATGATAGATTCATTTTCTATGTTTTATGATGAAGATTATTTGTAAGATATTAGTTTTATAATGAATGTAATAGTTATTAGATGTTTTACATGATAATCTACGTAGATTACATGATAATCTACATAGGATATAGTGAATATAATACAAGACTACTTCTAAAAAAGCACACATAATCTATGTAGAATGTTATGTTTCTTATATATTTCATATATTTTTATGTTTTTTTATACATTTCTATATCTTTTTATGTAAATTAACAGTTTTATTCAATGTCTTTTTAGTATATTTTATATCAGTTGCATCCCAAGTGTTTGATAAAATGTCTAAATGAAATCTTCTTATTTTGTTTCAATGTGTTCTTGATATATTTTATCATGTAATCTATGTAGAATATATGATACTTGACATTCTACACGACATTCTACGTAGATTGCATGACATTCTACGTAGATTGCATGACATTCTATGTAGATTGTACATAGAATATGACAGATTCATTTTCCATGTTTTATAATGAAGATTATTTGTAAGATATTAGATTTATAATGAATGTAATAGTTATTAAATGTTTTACATGATAATCTACATAGATTACATGATAATCTACATAAAATATAATACAAGACTACTTGTAAAAAATCACACATAATCTATGTAGAATGTTATGTTTCTTATACATTTCATATACTTTTATGTTTCTTATACATTTCTATATCTTTTTATGTAGATCAACATTACTCCTCAATGTGTTTTTGGTATATTTTATCATGTAATCTACGTAGAATATATGATACTTGACATTCTACACGACATTCTACGTAGATTGAATGTCATTCTACGTAGATTGAATGTCATTCTACGTAGATTGTACATAGAATATGGCTGTCGATACTCTACATAGAATATAACAAATTCATTTTCCATGTTTTATAATTAAGATTATTTGTAAGATATTAGATTTATAATGAATGTAATAGTTATTAGATGTTTTACATGATAATCTATGTTGATTACATGACAATCTACGTAGATTACATTATAATCTACATATAATATAATACAAGACTACTTGTAAAAAATCACACATAATCTATGTAGAATGTTATGTTTCTTATATATTTCATATATTTTTATGTTTTCTATACATTCCTATATCTTTTTATGTAGATTAACAGTTTATTCAATGTCTTTTTGGTATATTTTATATCAGTTGCATACCAAGTGTTTGATAAAATGTCTAAATGAAATCTTTTTTTTTGTTTCAATGTGTTTTTGATATATTTTTATCAGGTAATCTACGTAGAATATATGATACCTGATATTCTACACGACATTCTACGTATATTACATGCTATTCTACATAGATTGTACATAGAATATGTTCGTTAACATATTCTATATAGAAAAAAAATATTCTATATAAACATTCTATATAGATATATAATATTTCTATATAAAATACGTTAATTTTTTAGCAATTATATAATTTTGTATATAGAAAAAATATTTAAACGTTTTTTACATAAAATCCATTCTCATGAAAGAAAAATAAAATGAAAATGAAAAAAAGTAAGAGAGAGAAAGAGAAAAAACAGATTTTTTTCTTCCAAAAATACCCTTTCACACATTTTTTAAGATTCTCCACTATCAAAGTTCTAAATAATTACAACATTGACATCCAATATATCAACCATTGATTCTATTAATCCAAAGGTCATAAAAGGTTCTTAAGTTCTCACAATATTTATATATATATATATATATATATATATATATATATATATATATATATATATAATCACCATTTAATATGTAAGCACTTTAAACACCAATAAAAATTTGACATACGAGCTGTATCATGTAATATTATTTTGAATGACAATTTCACCATTACTTTTAAAGATACAAGACAAATACGATAAAGATTTAATTAAAGATAAAAGAATCATTCTAATT
The DNA here is from genome assembly GCA_020465985.1 of Centrapalus pauciflorus. Taxonomy (NCBI): domain Eukaryota; kingdom Viridiplantae; phylum Streptophyta; class Magnoliopsida; order Asterales; family Asteraceae; genus Centrapalus; species Centrapalus pauciflorus. The sequence continues at coordinate 31,869 of JAANYP010002886.1, read as the reverse complement.
AAAGTTGTTGTTTATAACAAAAATATGTTATGTACAAAACTTTAGAACCAACATGGTAATATAATTTAGAGTAAAGGACATTTTTGGTCCTTGTGGTTTGATGGTTTACCCGGACTCAGTCCTTTAACCTTAATAAGGTCAAATTTCATCCCTATTTTGCTACTATTGAGCACTTTTAGTCGCTCGTCCGTTAAACTTAACGACAAAACCGTTAAATTTTTAAGAATGACATTGTGACACCCTTGCCACAACAACCACCAAACACAATACACCCAGGATTAATCACCAACATACAATAACATAATGATCTGATAACCTAAATTAAGTGCGGAAGCATTTAAAACATAAATACGTAGTGCAATAAGTGTTAAACACCCTACGGTGCTATCAGGTACCAAGTCTAGGTCTACACACCCATACATTTATTACAATCATCCAAAATATATTACAACATTTGTCCCACAATATAATTACCGATTAAACAGCAGATATCTTCCAAATCTTCCAAATCGACCTAACTAGAAGGTCCAGCCGTAGATTTTCCTTTGCCTGTAAAAATACAACAACTAAAACGTAAGCGAATGCTTAGTGAATACAAAGATTGCGCATATTATAAATATTTATGAAGCCCAAGAGTAACCCCGACGACAAACGTCGTATACTCTCTTCGTACACCAAGTACGGACCAGAGCCGCAGCCCCTTCGAGCCCAAGGCTCGGCATTTACACATACCATCTGAGACAAACGAACGATCGGGGATGACATACTGCCTACCGGACCTGGAGGGATCAGCTCCAGCGTCATATAGCGCAGTAACATCAGAGTAATCGATGCGACCCACCGGTCCATCACTAGATGCACAACAATCGAACGGACATGCAACAAGTAAGAATGTGCATCTAAATCTACGCAAGTTAGTAGAAATCCAACCAAACAAGTGAAACAACAGGTCTCAGCAGGCAAAGCTTAACATAAATCAGATATAATCATGCGAAATCTACTGTACTCACAGTGGGTGCGTATTATCTTTAACCGATATTATTTCTCTTCGGGCTTTCAACCGGATTCCACCAAGTACCCCACTGTGGGTTAAACAACTCCACAAGGGACCTGTTATTATCAATTACAACAATTCCTCGTATCATTATCCATTTAGTTCCATAATAATCAAGTTTCGTAAATTTGACGATATTTTCCCCCATTTCGGGTTTATATCCAAATTCGAACTATAACTAAGTTTGTACCCATTTCATGTTCATACATTGTTCTTTATATAACACATGACATTTTATGTGTTGTTTATGAGTTTCATTCAAAATACACAAGCCTAGAAAGTAGTATTCACAATTTTAGGCATTAAACTCGAATTTAATGGGTTAGATTCGAAATTTATCATCAGATTCGAACCCAACCATCATATTCGAACCATACTTCGAATCTAATGTCAGATTCGAACTGGTCCTTCGAGTCTATCATCAGATTCGAACCCCCCCTTAGAATCCGATGGTACACCTTCGAATCTAGCACCAAACTCGAGTCTGTTCTTACATTTCGATTCTGTTCTTGACATATTCGAGTCTGTTCATCATTTCAACTTAAATCCTTCATTTCTAAGGCCTAAAATCAGTGTTATATCATGTATGATGCATATATTCGATTCTACTATGCATATAATATCATAATCCAGCAACATTTTAAGCAAAACAAACTTAAATTTGCATAAAATGATAGATTCGAATTCTTAGTTACTTTAAAGCCGAAACCATAAACTAAAAAGGTTCGATTCTTACCTCAATTCGTATGAAATCAAGAATCCGTTTGTAGATTGTTGTTGTACTCCTCGATATCTTTCCGATGACGTATAATTCTCGAAAATCCGACGGTCGGTTTGTGATTTATCTTAGAGAGATGTAGAGAGAAAATTTCTTAGAGAGATAGAGTAGAGAGAGAGTGTAAACTAGAAAATGAAGCCTATTGCCCTTTATATACTACTTTCGTCATTTTGCACATTTCACCACTCGACTTAACCGGTTTCATAAAATACTGATTTAATCTTAGATATATCATAAATAGCTTTTAAATTCATAATAATCCACAAAATTGATTCTGAATTCAATTTTCTCAAAATAGCAACAAACTTTGCTAAATATCCAATATGCATAATAATCGCCCAAATTCAACTTAAATACATAACTTTCCACCTAATTAATCAAAATACATCAAAAATAAGTCCGAGGATGTTACAGCATGGGCTCCACCACGCTCAACTTCGTCCTCGAAGTTACTCGGACTCAAACAACTTTGGATACTTTCTTAACATTTCCGACTTAGCATGTCCCAAGTATGATTTGCTCCTTTATGATGGCCCTTCCAGCGGTATAAGCAACCGATTTCTATCTCCTTTGCCCTCCTTAATTTCTTTCAAACTTAGTCATCCAGTACAATCACTCCGGCTCTTCAAACATACCGGAGCTTTTCATCACTTGTTAGTTCAGTATGGTGCGGCCCAATCCTCGTTCCCCAAGTGTTAACGATTTTCGAAGAATTCCCAACGTGAAATACTGGATGTACGCCCGACATCCCTTCAGGCAATTCTAAAATCGATATGACTGATTTCTCCAACTTTTTCAAACAATCTTAAAGGGTCGCGACAAATCTCGGAGCCAATTTGCCCCCTTACAAAACGATAACACCCCTATGGGTGGATGACTTTCAAATAGACCCCCAGTCATTCACTTCAAAATTGATCGGCTTGTGCCTCCGATAATAGTAGCTTTTTCTGACAGATCCTATGGCCGGCCTTCATGTTCCTGCTAATCAACTGTATCTTCTCGTTTGTTTCCTGAAGCAAGGCCGCGGCCCACGCGATTGGTGTTTCACGCCGTTATCTTCTCCAACATGTAAGGAGTCCTACATTTCCTTCGCATACAAAGCCTCGACCGGAGCTTTCTTGATCGTAGCGTGGTACATGTTGTCATACGAAAATTCTATGAGTGGCAGATGATCGTCCCAATTGCCACCGAGATCTAACACACACGATCTCATCATGTCTTCAAGCGTTAAGATGGTCCGCTCACTCTGACCATCAGTTTGCGGGTGGTAAGCTGTACTCATTGCTATCCTTGTCCCTAACCCTTCTTGCAAAGCCGACCAAAAATTTGAAGTAAACCGGCTGTCCCGGTCCGATACTATGGACTTAGGCACTCCATGCCTAGAAACAATCTCGTCCATATATATTTTAGCCAACTTTTCTAAAGAGTAACTTTCTCTTATCGGTATAAATTGTGCGGACTTAGTTAATCTATCGACTATCACCCAAACTGCATCATGTTGACGCCTAGTCTTCGGCAGTTTTGTAACAAAATCCATAGTAATGTGCTCCCACTTCCATTCCGGAATGGGAAGCGGTTGCAGACTGCCATAAGGTTGCTGATGCTCGGCCTTTACCAACCGACAAGTTCGGCATCTTTCTACGTATTGTCCTATGTCCCTCTTCAATCCCGGCCACCAAAAGTCTGCCTTTAAGTCGTTGTACATCTTTGTGCTCCCGGGATGTACAGAAAACTTAGATTGATGTGCCTCCTCAACGATCACATTTCTCATACCACCATATTTCGGCACCCAAATTCTTCCATAAATTCCTTTCAATCCAGACTCACTTGTTTCCATGTTCTTAACTTGTACTTTAATATCCTCAGCACCAATATTTTCATCTTTCAAGGCTTCTTCCTGAGCGGCCTTGACATCATCAATTATCGTGGAGGTCAGCATTGTAGACGTCATCATATAACAGAAATCTTTAGCATACGCTTTCCGGCTCAAGGCATCGGCTACTACATTAGCCTTTCCGGGGTGATAAAGGATTTCACAATCATAATCCTTTATTAGCTCCATTGATCGTCTCTGCCTCATATTGAGCTCCTTCTGACTGAAAATATATTTCAAACTCTTATGGTCCGTGTATAATTGGCACTTAGTCCCG
>JAANYP010002886.1:0-19396 GCA_020465985.1 Centrapalus pauciflorus | reverse complement strand
AAGGCCGAAGCCCTACGGGAAATGTATGGAAACAAGTCAAATAGGAAAGGAATCTGCAGAATTCCCTCCTGTGAATGGAGATCTCACATTCGGTCCTGTCGGATAATGCAGTATGCAGCGGCAAGTATATCAACAGTCAAGTAAGCAGTAAGCATGATAAGTATTTACATAAAATGTAAAAGTGAACATGCAATCAAGGCAATTCAAGTGTCTGGCTTCAGTAATGTCAAAAGTACGTTTCTATGATACAATATAGTATTAAAGAAACATGCAGCAACAATCGGAAGTTTCCATACAGTCGATGACATTCACCAATAAGTATCGAAACATATGCAAGTAATTAATGAAATCTGTCACTCACAGTGGTCCGTAGTCAGATAATGCTTAACGAATTAAGCGGTTCAGTTTACTCTGTCAAATCGGCGGTTTCCTGCAGTCTGGCATATTAATGTCAAGTCTGTGACATAATCTATATAACCCTAGTTACATATTCAGGTTATTGTCAATTCTGGCTGTCGAGTCTGAGGTAGTTCCTATCGTCCCAAGGTGAGTCTATTCTTATCAGATTAATACGATCCATCTAATTACAGATGTGTGGCCTTGAAACAAAGCCAATCGTATTACTTAGCAAGGTGAATAGGACATACACATTCTAAGGGTTCGTACAGAGTCTATTAATTCATTTGTGCATAAAATAGATATGCAACTTGAACTTGTGAGTTTTATCATAACCATATTATACTTTTAATTATAATAGGTTGTTTAATAACTTAATCTGATTTAGGAATTAATCTTAGGTTTGGAACAAGAACCAGATTTGATTATGGCAAATTCATATAGGGATAGGCAGATTCGAGAGGGGGACCCTTCGAATCTAATGGGTAGATTCGAGACACACATAAAAGAGATTAGGTTCGAACTATGCATAGACTCGAAAGCCCACACAGATTCGAAGCAACCAATTTTCGATTCTAGGAATTAGATTCGAAGCTAATAGATTCTAAGGCATGCACAGACTCGAACAAGGGACATAAACTCGAAATATACACATAGAGTCGAAGCACATCTCGAGTCTAGGGGGGGGGGGGACAGATTCGAATTCATAGATTCGAAACCATACAATTCGAGTCTAGTGAATTCGAGTCTGTTCATGGATCTCTCGAGTTTGTTCTTCTAGTTCATCGTTTTTCCAGGTTTTAACAACTAAATATGAACATAAATGATAGAGAAATGGTTACTAACCTTCGTCCAAGATATATCCTTTGACTATGGATGATTTCCAAGCAAGAACAAGTCCTAAACAAGAGTAAATCAGCTTTGAATGAAGGGGATTTGAGCAAACTCGAATTTTCTCCTCAAAGCCGAACTAAAAGTCAGAAAAAGGGTCGATTTTACCTTAAATCCGGACGAAATCTAACATGCAATGATAGATTCGTGTAGAGCTCGACGATCTCTAACCGATGGCGTATAAATCACGAGAATCCGACGGATCGTTTAGGAGAAATGCTAGAGAGAAGGTGAAGTCTTAGAGAGAGAGAGAGAGTTTCAAGTCTTCCAAACTTAAGAAATGAGGGGGGGAATGCCCTATTTATAGGAAAATAGGGAAAAATCAGATTTTCTACTGAATTTTCCGGAATTGACCAACTTTTATTCCCAACAATCCGGTTTGCATATTTGTCTTTTAGTCACATTTTTATTCATTTTAGTCCGTTTCGTCACTTTTAGTCTTTAATTTGTCAAGTAGCTGAATTTTGATTATTAACTTTATTTCAGCTAATTTTGGGCAACTTTTCATAATTAATTATAACTTAATATAATTAATTATTACAGATTCACATTTTCGGTTAATTACTAATATTTGGATTAAAATTGCTTTATTATCCAAAGTCTGCTGCTGTAATTTATATTTAATAAATTACGGGCTGTTACAATCTTCCCCCGTTAAATTGATTCCGTCCTCGGAATCGACTAAAACAGGAATAACTTCGGATACTTCTGCCTAATCTCGTCTTCTCGTTCCCAAGTTTGCGCAGATCCCTTATGATATTTCCATTGAACTAACACCATTGGGATTTCCTTGTTGCGCAATTTCAAAACCTTATGATCGATTATACGCTCAGGCTCTTCTTCGTATCGCAACTGCTCGTCAATTTGCACTTCTTTCCATGGAATCGCAGCTTCAGCATCAACTAAACACTTTCGAAGATTACTCACATGAAATACATCATGAATCCCAGTCATTTCGGCAGGCAGCTTTAATCTGTAGGCTTGCAATCCTATACGCTCGAGAATTTCAAAAGGACCAACAAATCGAGGACTCAACTTCCCCCGTTTGCCGAACCTTACTATTCCTTTTCTTGGTGAGACCTTCAGCAACACTTTATCTCCAACTTCAAACGCAATTGGCTTACGTCTTCTATCGTGATACTTCTTTTGTCTGTCTTGAGAAGTCTGTATCCGCTGCCGAATCAATTGTAGCTGATCATGGGCTTCTTGCAAAATCGCTGGTCCAGAGATCGGGCGTTCACCTGTTTCCTTCCAACATGTTGGAGTTCTGCATCGACGTCCATACAAAAGCTGATATGGAGGCATACCAATAGTCGAGTGATAACTATTGTTATAAGCAAACTCCACAAACGGCAGGTGAGTATCCCAACTTCCACCGAGATCAATCACACAGGCACGTAACATATCTTCTAAGGTCAAAATCGTTCTCTCACTTTGCCCGTCGGTTTCTGGATGATAAGCGGTGCTCATCTTAAGTTCAGTTCCTAGTCCATTCTGAAAAGCCTTCCAAAAACGAGAAGTAAATCTGCTGTCACGGTCCGATACTATAGACAATGGCACACCATGTCTAGTCACGATTTCCTTTACGTACAATTCAGCTAACTTTTCGAGGCGTTCATCTTCACGTATGGGTAGGAAATGAGCTGACTTAGTAAGTCGATCCACTATTACCCATATAGAGTCATGATTCCGCTTAGTCCTGGGCAGCTTCGTCACAAAGTCCATGGTTATGTGGTCCCACTTCCATTCCGGGATTGGCAATGGTTGTAGTTCCCCATACGGCTTCTGATGTTCAGATTTGACTTGTAAACAAGTCATGCAATTTTCCACATATCGTCCTACGTCCTTCTTCATTCCAGGCCACCAATATTCCGTTTTCAAATCTTGGTACATTTTAGTAGAACCAGGATGTACCGAAAATTTTGACATATGAGCTTCCGACAGAATTTGATCACGAATTCCTCCTAATCTAGGGACCCATATTCTATTCATGAACCGTCTAAGACCACGATTATCAAGGGTCAGCTTGGTCACATAAGTAACCATACGTTCAGATTTCAAGTTCTCATCCCGAATGGCTTCGGTTTGAGCGGCAATAATCGACTCAGGCAAGGCAGACTCCAAAACAACAGAAGTCAAAGCATAACATCGGGTATAATGGTCTTGTCCGGTTTTGCGGCTTAGGGCATCTGCTACAATGTTTGCTTTACCTGGATGGTAAAGGATCTCACAGTCATAGTCTTTAATCAATTCCATAGATCGCCTTTGTCGCATATTCAGCTCTTTTTGGTCAAATATATACTTCAGACTTTTGTGATCTGTATATAACTTGCATCTAGTCCCATACAGATAATGCCGCCAAATCTTCAATGCAAAAGTTACGGCTGCAAGTTCTAAATCATGCGTCGGATAATTCTTCTCATGCGCCTTTAGCTGCCTTGATGCGTAGGCAATTACTTTATCCCTTTGCATCAACACACAGCCTAATCCCATCTTAGAAGCATCACTATAGACTACAAAATCATCATTACCCTCAGGTAAGGCCAGAATCGGTGCTTCAATTAGCTTACGATTCAGAGTCTCAAAGGCTCGATCTTGGGATTCATTCCATTCAAACTTAACCTCCTTCTTCGTCAGACTGGTTAAAGGCACCGCAATCTTGGAGAAATCACGGATAAATCTTTGGTAATAGCCCACTAAACCCAAGAAACTTCGAACTTCAGATACGTTTTTCGGCGCTTCCCACTTCTGAACCGCATCAACCTTTGATGGATCTACGGCTATTCCCTCACCCGAGACAATATGTCCTAAAAATTGCACCTGGCGTAACCAAAATTCACATTTGGAGAATTTTGCGTAGAGTCGCTCCTTTCGTAACAATTCTAGCAATTCTCGCAAATGCATCGCATGATCAGATTCAGACTTAGAGTAAATCAAGATGTCATCAATGAAGACTATCACTGATTTATCCAGCATTGGTCTACATACTCTATTCATAAGGTCCATAAATGCGGCCGGGGCATTTGTGAGACCGAACGGCATTACTAGAAACTCAAAATGGCCGTAACGAGTACGAAATGCAGTCTTCGGTACGTCAGACTCAAATACTTTGAGTTGATGATATCCAGATCGGAGATCAATCTTTGAAAAATAACTAGCCCCTTGCAGTTGATCAAACAAGTCATCAATTCTAGGCAGAGGGTATCGGTTCTTAATAGTTACCTTATTTAACTCCCGATAATCGATACACATGCGAAAGGTACCATCCTTCTTCTTAACAAAAAGAACCGGAGCACCCCAAGGAGAAGTACTCGGACGAATAAACCCTTTTTCCAATAATTCCTGCAACTGACTCATCATTTCCTTCATTTCATTCGGAGCAAGACGGTAAGGGGCTTTCGCGATAGGAGCAGCACCCGGTACAAGGTCAATATGGAATTCGATTTGACGATCTGGTGGCAAACCAGAGATGTCATCCGGGAATACATCAGGGAATTCTTGGACTACAGGTACTTCAGATACAGTCTTTTTAACTTCTTTAGCATCTATGGCATAGGCTAAATAGGCGGAACAACCTTTGGTTAGGCACTTTCGGGCTTTCATTACAGAGATGAGACCTAAATTTCGAGTCTTTCTATCGCCATAAACATAACGTTCACTTCCTTCGGGGGTTCTAATTCTAATTATCCTTTTAGCACAAAGGATTTCAGCATTATTCGTCATAAGCCAGTCCATTCCTATAATAACATCGAATTCTCTAATCCACATCGGTATCAGGTCAACGTCCGAGGAGAGGTCATCAATCACTAGCTTACAGGAACGAAAGACTCTATTCACAGTCACAAAATTCGAGCTAGCAGTTTCTATGTCTAAGGGTGCAGGTAACATTACAGGGGCAAAATCAAACTGTTTAGCAAACTTTTCAGACACATATGACAGATTAGAGCCAGAGTCAAATAGGATTAAAGCAGGCATAGAGTTAACAAGAAATGTACCCATGACGACATCAGCAGTTTCTTTTGCCTCTTCGGCTGTCATCTGGAAAGATCTTGGTTGATTCCTCGGGGCAGAAGAACCTTTGACTGATTGCTGAGGTGAAGATGCAGGCGGAGGAACAAATCGGGGCCGGGTACAGTCTTTAGCATGGTGCCCCAACGTAATGCAGTTTCGGCAAGCCTCACTGCGCCTGGGACATTCTGACCGATCATGACCATTCTGTCTGCAGCAGTAGCACTTAACGAACGCAGGATCGCACTTTCCTTCATGAATTTGCTTGCAGCGTGGACAAGCAGGCTTTGGCGCCGAGGTCACAGCATAAGATTTAGCCTTCTTAGAAGACTGCTTATCTCCTTTCCTTGAACTTTCATTCTTTTTCTCCTTCCCAGCTTTCTCAGATTTTTCCTTCTTACTAGATTTAGCAATAAAAGGGCACGCTCGCTCCGGATAGATTTCAAGCTCACCTACCCTAGCAATTTCAACTGCTTCTATATAACTTCTCGGTCTGCCAGATTTCACAAACTTTCGAATTTCTCGATCCAGACCATCCACAAACAAATCCCTTCTCCTTTCATCAGTGTCCACAGGATGATCAGATAATAGCGAGAGCCTGGTAAATTCCAGCTCATAGTCTGTTACAGATCTTGTACCTTGCTGAAACGATAGCAGGGTTTTCTCCATCTGACGCTTAACATCCTGAGGGCAGTATTTCTCCTTCAGATGAATCTTGAATTGATCCCAAGTAATGGATTTCTCCATTGCATCAGACATGGGATTAGTAATAGACTTCCACCAACGGCCAGCTCCATCTTCCAACATTCCCGTCGCAAATGTGACCTTGTCTTTTTCACCACACTTGGAGAGTTTAAACGCCTTCTCCACATTTGCAACCCAATCCATGGCTTTAACCGGATCCGATGACCCCGCAAACGTATGAGCTCCACACTTCTTCAAATCAACAAACGTACACTCACGTCCTACCTTAACGTGATGGTCAGAAGAGTCAGTCTCACTTTCATCAGATGACACATGCCTATGTTTCCTCTTTCGGTCTTTCTTGGGCTTCGCTAACATCTCTTCCTTATACTTCAGTTCTAACTCCAGCAACTTAAGCTCTCGCAACCTAAGTTCTTCTTCACGGCGCTTAAAGTCAATTTCTCGCTGGTCTTCCTCACCAGATTGCATCACCGCTTTACCCTTAGTAAGCAAGTCTCTAATTTCTTTAAATCGGTCTTCAACCGCCATATCAGTATGCAATCGATTCCTATCCATCATAAGCTGCATCTGTCTACGATTATCCTCATTCAACTTATGAACGAGATCTATCAACTGAGCCTGCTGAGGAGGCACAGGGGTGGCAGTACTGCTTGAGTCATTAGCAGTATTTTCAGGGTCAGTGCCTAAGTCCTCTACATGAACAGATTCTTTTTGTTGATCAGCTGCAGCATCAGTAGCTTTACCAACACTCGAGGTACCAGCAACATTTGGATTCTTATCAGCCATTGGCTGAAAATATAAAGGAAATAACTATTATTTCCTGATTCAATTAAGCATAGTTCGAGTCATAATACCTACGTCAGATAATCACATCTAAGTTTATAGATATGAAGGCAGTCAGTCAGGCTGGCACAGAGTCAAGTTAAAGTCAAGTCAGTATCAAGCAGTCAATCCCTCCCCCATCCTATCAGTCATCATTTGCCTATCTTAGGTCAAGTTGTGTGGGTAGTCCTTTACTAATTAAGTTACCCTAGGTCTCGGTGACTTGTTCGGGAATTCAGAGTCACATAGTCCATACCATACCAGTAGTTTAAGTATCGGGTGGCCAATCCGATGATTAAACTGCTGCTCTGATACCAACTTTGTAACATCCAAGTTACCACAAACAGTACACGCCATAATATTTCATTTCATTCAATAGTAAATATTACTAATTGTTTGATACCACAGGTCCATCTGCCTGATTACTTAATTACAACAATATATATTAAAGATCAAATGGTGGTCTAAACTAGCTTCTAAATCTTCAATCAGAGTGCGAAAGACTGAACAAGCTACCCGAGACCGCATCATCTTTTCAAATAGGCGTCAACAAAAGTCCAAAAGTCTGCTATTCATCAAAGTCCAGATTCACTTAGCCTGGGACGAACTACCTGCTATGGTCTTGCCTTTATCCGCTTTTCCTGAAAAAGAGTTGTCATGATAGAGTAAGCTAACAATGCTTAGTGAGTAAACAGAGTTCCATTAGTTACCACACACATATAACATACTATCAGCTCCTGTCGGCAAGTCACTACGTCAGAGACGGCAAAAAGGTTGGGAGACAACCCAGTTTATATTCCCCTGTGTAAGGCCGAAGCCCTACGGGAAATGTATGGAAACAAGTCAAATAGGAAAGGAATCTGCAGAATTCCCTCCTGTGAATGGAGATCTCACATTCGGTCCTGTCGGATAATGCAGTATGCAGCGGCAAGTATATCAACAGTCAAGTAAGCAGTAAGCATGATAAGTATTTACATAAAATGTAAAAGTGAACATGCAATCAAGGCAATTCAAGTGTCTAGCTTCAGTAATGTCAAAAGTACGTTTCTATGATACAATATAGTATTAAAGAAACATGCAGCAACAATCGGGAGTTTCCATACAGTCGATGACATTCACCAATAAGTATCGAAATATATGCAAGTAATTAATGAAATCTGTCACTCACAGTGGTCCGTAGTCAGATAATGCTTAACGAATTAAGCGGTTCAGTTTACTCTGTCAAATCGGCGGTTTCCTGCAGTTCAGTTTCAAGTCTGGCATATTAATGTCAAGTCTGTGACATAATCTATATAACCCTAGCTATATATTCAGGTTATTGTCAATTCTGGCTGTCGAGTCTGAGGTAGTTCCTATCGTCCCAAGGTGAGTCTATTCTTATCAGATTAATACGATCCATCTAATTACAGATGTGTGGCCTTGAAACAAAGCCAATCGTATTACTTAGCAAGGTGAATAGGACATACACATTCTAAGGGTTCGTACAGAGTCTGTTAATTCATTTGTGCATAAAATAGATATGCAACTTGAACTTGTGAGTTTTATCATAATCATATTATACTTTTAATTACAATAGGTTGTTTAATAACTTAATCTGATTTAGGAATTAATCTTAGGTTTGGAACAAGAACCAGATTTGATTATGGCAAATTCATATAGGGATAGGCAGATTCGAGAGGGGGACCCTTCGAATCTAATGGGTAGATTCGAGACACACATAAAAGAGATTAGGTTCGAACTATGCATAGACTCGAAAGCCCACACAGATTCGAAGCAACCAATTTTCGATTCTAGGAATTAGATTCGAAGCTAATAGATTCTAAGGCATGCACAGACTCGAACAAGGGACATAAACTCGAAATATACACATAGAGTCGAAGCACATCTCGAGTCTAGGGGGGGGACAGATTCGAATTCATAGGTTCGAAACCATACAATTCGAGTCTAGTGAATTCGAGTCTGTTCATGGATCTCTCGAGTTTGTTCTTCTAGATCATCGTTTTTCCAGGTTTTAACAACTAAATATGAACATAAATGATAGAGAAATGGTTACTAACCTTCGTCCAAGATATATCCTTTGACTATGGATGATTTCCAAGCAAGAACAAGTCCTAAACAAGAGTAAATCAGCTTTGAATAAAGGGGATTTGAGCAAACTCGAATTTTCTCCTCAAAGCCGAACTAAAAGTCAGAAAAAGGGTCGATTTTACCTTAAATCCGGACGAAATCTTACATGCAATGATAGATTCGTGTAGAGCTCGACGATCTCTAACCGATGGCGTATAAATCACGAGAATCCGACGGATCGTTTAGGAGAAATGTTAGAGAGAAGGTGAAGTCTTAGAGAGAGAGAGAGAGTTTCAAGTCTTCCAAACTTAAGAAATGAGGGGGGAATGCCCTATTTATAGGAAAATAGGGAAAAATCAGATTTTCTACTGAATTTTCCGGAATTGACCAACTTTTATTCCCAACAATCCGATTTGCATATTTGTCTTTTAGTCACATTTTTATTCATTTTAGTCCGTTTCGTCACTTTTAGTCTTTAATTTGTCAAGTAGCTGAATTTTCATTATTAACTTTATTTCAGCTAATTTTGGGCAACTTTTCATAATTAATTATAACTTAATATAATTAATTATTACAGATTCATATTTTCGATTAATTACTAATATTTGGATTAAAATTGCTTTATTATCCAAAGTCTGCTGCTGTAATTTATATTTAATAAATTACGGGCTGTTACATTTACAAACCTAGGTTATATACGGATAATCAATTAATTTCCATTCCATTCCATTACATGAATAATAAAACTTAGTTTAAAATTAATCAAGTAATTTCATAAACCTAGGTTATATACAGTTAATCAATTCAATCCAATTGCATTCCATTTCATGAATAACAAAAATCAAATAAATTCATAAACCTATGTTACATACAGTTAATCAATTCAATTCAATTGCATTCCAATCAACGAAAAATAAAACTTAGGTTGAAATTAATCAACTAATTTCATAAACCTAGGTTATATACAGTTAATGAATTCAATTCCATTGCATTCCATTCCATTAATAATAAAACTTAGGTTGAAATTAATCAAGTAATTACATAAACCTAGATAATATACAGATAATGAAACTTAGGTTAAAATTAAGTAATTTCATTACATGAATAATGAAACTTAGGTTAAAATTAATCAAGTAATTTCATAAAGCTAGGTTATATACTGTTAATCAATTCAATTCAATTCAATTCCAATACATGAATAATAAAACTTAGGTTAAAATTGATCAAGTAATTTCGTAAACCTAGGTTATATACAGTTAATCACTTCAATTCCATTGCATTCCATTCCATGAATAATAAAGCTTAGGTTGAAATTAATCAAGTAATTTCATAAACGGAGGTTATATACAGTTAATCAGTTCAATTCAATTGCATTCCATTCCATGAATAATAAAAATTAGGTTGAAATTAATCAAGTAGTTTTACAAACCTAGGTTATATACATATAATCAATTCATTTCCATTCCATTCCATTACATTAATAATAAAACTTAGGTTAAAATTAATCAAGTAATTTCATAAACCTAGGTTATATACAGATGATCAATTCAATTCAATTGTATTCCATTCCATGAAAAATAAAACTTAGGTTAAAATTAATCAAGAATTTTTTTAAACTTAGGTTTAGAAAACACATAATAGCTTGAGAAAATGCACTAACAGCTTGAGAAATAGAATTAACAGCTCGAAATTTACAAAAAAACATAATTTTTCAATTTAACTCAACTGAATAATAACACTTCGATTGAAATTAATCAAGTAATTTTTAAAACCTAGGTTATATACAGATAATCAATTAATTTCCATTACATGAATAATAAAACTTAGGTTAAAATTAATCAAGTAATTTTATAAACCTAGGTTATATACAGATAATCAATTCATTTCCATTCCATTCCATTACATGAATAATAAAACTTAGGTTATATACTAATCAAGTAATTTCATAAACCTAGGTTATATACAGTTAATCAATTCAATTCAATTGCATTCCATTCCATGAATAATAAAGCTTAGGTTGAAATTAATCAAGTAATTTCATAAACTTAGGTTATATACAGTTAATCAGTTCAATTCAATTGCATTCCATTCCATGAATAATAAAAATTTGGTTGAAATTAATCAAGTAATTTTACAAACCTAGGTTATATACATATAATCAATTCATTTCCATTCCATTCCATTACATTAATAATAAAACTTAGGTTAAAATTAATCAAGTAATTTCATAAACCTAGGTTATATACAGATGATCAATTCAATTCAATTGCATTCCATTCCATGAAAAATAAAACTTAGGTTAAAATTAATCAAGAATTTTTTTAAACTTAGGTTTATAAAACACTTAATAGCTTGATAAAATGCACTAACAGCTTGAGAAATAGAATTAACAGCTCGAAATTTACAAAAAACATAATTTTTCAATTTAACTCAATTGAATAATAACACTTAGATTGAAATTAATCAAGTAACTTTTAAAACCTAGGTTATATACAGATAATCAATTAATTTCCATTACATGAATAATAAAACTTAGGTTAAAATTAATCAAGTAATTTCATAAACCTAGGTTATATATAGATAATCAATTCATTTCCATTCCATTCCATTACATGAATAATAAAACTTAGGTTAAAATTAATCAAGTAATTTCATAAACCTAGGTTATATACAGATAATCAATTCATTTTCATTCCATTCCATTACATGAATAATAAAACTTAGGTTAAAATTAATCAAGTAATTTCATAAACCTAGGTTATATACAGTTAATCAATTCAATTCAATTGCATTCCATTCCATGAATAACAAAACTTAGGTTTAAATTAATCAAGTAATTTCATAAACCTAGGTTATATACTAATCAAGTAATTTCATAAACCTAGGTTATATACAGTTAATCAATTCAATTCAATTGCACTCTATTCCATGAATAATAAAACTTAGGTTAAAATTAATCAAGTATTTTCATAAACCTAGGTTATATACAATTAGTCACTTCAATTCAATTGCATTTCATTCCATGATTAATAAATATTAGGTTGAAATTAATAAATTAATTTTACAAACCTAGGTTATGTACGGATAATCAATTCATTTCCATTCCATTCCATTACATGAATAATAAAACTTAGTTTAAAATTAATCAAGTAATTTCAGAAACCTAGGTTATGTACAGATAATCAATTCAATTCAATTGCATTCCATTCCATGAATAATAAAACTTAGGTTAAAATTAATCTAGTAATTTTATAAACTAAGGTTTATAAAACACTTAACAGCTTGAGAAAATGTACTAACAGCTTGAGAAATTGAACTGACAGCTCGAAATTTGCAAAAACATAATTTTTCATTTTAAATCAATTGAATAATAATACTTAGGTTGAAATTAATAAAGTAATTTTTAAAAACTAGGTTACATACAGATATTCTATTCATTTCCATTCCATTCCATTACATGAATAATAAAACTTAGGTTAAAATTTTCAAATAATTTCATAAACCTAGGTTATATACAGTTAATCAATTCAATTCAATTGCATTTCATTTCATGAATAATAAAACTTAGGTTAAATATAATCAAATAAATTCATAAACCTATGTTATATACAGTTAATCAATCCAATTAAATTGCATTCCATTCCATGAATAATAAAACTTAAGTTGAAATTAATCAAGTAATTTCATAAACCTAGGTTATATACAGTGAATCAATTCAATTCAATTGCATTTCATTCCATCAATAATAATACTTAGGTTGAAATTAATCAAATAATTTCATAAACCTAGGTTATATACAGATAATCAGTTCAGTTCAATTGCATTCCATTCCATGATTAATAAAATTTAGGTTGAAATTAATCAAACAATATTACAAACCTAGGTTATATACAGATAATCAATTCATTTCCATTCCATTCCATTACATGAATAATAAAACCTAGGTTAAAATTAATCAAATAATTTCATAAACCTAGGATATATACAGATAATCAATTCAATTCAATTGAATTCCATACCATGAATAATAAAACTTAGGTTAAAATTAATCTACTAATTTCATAAATTTAGGTTTATAAAACACTTAACAGCTTGAGAAAATGCACTAACAACTTGAGAAATTGAACTAACAGCTCGAAATTAGCAAAAACATAATTTGTTAGGGACAATATTTGTAGAGCTGAAATGAATATTATTTCAATAATTGTGTTCATCTCTAAGGGGGAGAATGTTGGGAATAAATAATAGAGATGAAACAATTATATTGTATATGTTTGTAAATTCTAAATAGTTTAGGGGTTGTTTGTGTAAATACTTAATACTTGTGTATTAAGTATAAATAGGAATGATATGTGCACTGTTGAGTGATGAATCTCAGATTACACAAAAATACACGGCTGGATTTAGAGAGAAAGAAGAATTGCTTTGTAAGAAAGCCGAAATCTCCAATGTAATATTTTCTCTCTATAATCATTCAATAAATTGTGTTTAATTGTTAATTGTTCATATGAATTGTTCTATGTTGTATGAATTGCTAGAAATTTGAATTCACAATTGGTATCAGAGCCTAATATGGCTGAATATGAGTGAATTTTGAATCTGAAATAAATTTTTTTTAATATACTGTTATACTTATTTTTTTTGAAAATCCGAAAATCAATTGAGGATTTTGATTTTGTGGATGAAATGATCTGAATTTTGGATCGAAGGTGTGAAATTTAAAGGCGAATCTGATGATATAAACATCAAATATTATCTCAAAACACACAGAATTTAATTGAGAAATTTCAGATTTTTTGAAAAAGTGTGTGTTCTTGAGGTTTTTGGTCGATTTTTGGTTTTTAATCAAGAATTAGCCAAAGTGATTTCACAAAAGTTGTTTCTGCTATTAAAACGAACCTTCGAAATCAATTTGAGGTCAATTCATGGATTTTTGTTGAAAAAGTTTGAATCTGATCTTGTTTTTGTTGAAAAATGATAAAACTCGGGCATAACTAAATTCATAGTGTCATTCGAGTTTTATAAAGAAGGCATTCGAGTTTTATGAAAGCTTTATTCGAGTTTTATTAAAGCTTTATTCGAGTTTTATGAAAGCTTTATTCGAGTTTTATTAAAGCTTTATTCGAGTTTTATGATAGCTTTATTCGAGTTTTATGAAGCTTTGACCGAGTTTTATCAATGCTTTGACCGAGTTTCATCCATTGTTATTCGAGTTTCATACTTCTTTGACCGAGTTTCATCCATTGTTATTCGAGTTTCATACTTCATTGACCGAGTTTCATGAAGCTTTGATCGAGTTTAACTTCTTTGTAATTCGAATTGATTTCTATTTCATTCGAGAAAGTTCAAGGGTTATTCGAGTTGAATCCTTTCTCATTCGAGTTTCACACTCAATCATTCGAGTTTTATACTTCTTCATTCGAGTTTGGTGATTCTTTATTCGAGTTTGATACTTCATCATTCGAGTTTGATCATTACATATTCGAGTTGAGTCATTATTCATTCGAGTTTCATCATACTGACTATTTGACCTTTGCTGCTTAAATTGACCATAACTTTTGACTGGAACATCGTTAGAAGGCCTACCATACGTCAAATCGAAGCTTGAAAAGAGATCTACATTTCTAGAACTGGCATAGCCAGTTCGGTAAATTTTCGAGGCCCAATTCCACTCCAGAAAAAAGTTACGGGCAATTTTATGCAGAAAATCTGAAATTTCAACGTCAAAAAGTCATTTCAGAGCTGATTTTTCACTAGTTATCATTAACTGAAATAGCTTTTCAAAGTTTTATCAGAATTCACTCAGTTTCTCCATAAAAGATCTTGGAAGATTCAATTTCTAAGCAATTCATAATGGAATTTGAACAATTGTCAAAGTCTGAGCTGATTTTCAAACTTACTGAATCTGAAAAGATTCGTAAGAACAATTACGACATTCTCGTTCAGTTAAATACTGATAAACATTTGGCGTTACGTGACGTACAAATACTGAATGAAGAAATTCAAAGCTTAAAAGAAAAACAAAACTCTGAGAGTTGTGCTCATCAATTGAAAATATCTGAATTACTTAAAGAACTCGATGAGCTGAAACAAGAAAATTTTCAGAATGCAACTCAACTGAAATATCTTTTGCTTGAAAGATCTGATCTTTACCAGAAAGTTCAGGATCTTGAAGATACACTTTGTAAGACAAAACCAACTGATCAGAATTGTATTTTAAACAAAAATGAAGAAATTTTTGCTCTTCAACAAGAGTTGTCTTTAACTAAAGATTTGATTGAGAAGGAAAGACATGAGTTCTTACTTAATAAACAAGATCTTAAATCAAAATCTGAATTGTTTGAAGATGAAAGACAAATGTTCTTAATCAAAGAACAATCTTTTAAATCTGATTACCAATCATTTGATCATGACAGAAATTCAAATTTAGTCATTATCAAAAGTTTGGAAGATCAGATACTTCATCTTACAAAACAATTACATGTGTTTACTTCGTCAACTGAGTCAAAGGTTAAGACCCCTTCTTCAGTGTGTTTAAAATCCAATGTTGATCACTCTGGTTTGTCTTCTGAAAGTGAAGTGAATCTAACTAACTCTGCTAAGTTTGATTCTTCTTCAGATCTTAAACTTAAGTATCTGTTAAAGATACACAGCGGCAAAGATAAAATTGTTGAACAACTTCCGGTCAAGATTTACACCGGTGAATCTTCGAAGTCAAATTTTCTTAAAGTTTCTGAAAATACTGGTCATTCTAATCAGAAAACATTTTCACAGAAAAATACCAAGTATTATCAGAAACACGCAAGAACCGGACAGTTTTTCAAAAAGAAGAGTTCGCAAAAGTCTGATCATTCAAATTCAAGTTTCTTTAGAAATTCAGATATTCAATTTTCTCATACTCAAAGAAATTTGTTTTCTGCGTTTGAAAGAGAAGCTGGTAGTTATAACATGCAATGGGTACCTAAACCCAAGTACAAGTGGGTACCAAAACCCGTTTTGAAATGGGTACCCAAGAGTGCTAACAAGTCTGGATCCAAATCTGTTTGGATACCAAAGACATCTTAAAATTTTGCAGGTTATAGGTTTCTTATCATTTCAGATAAGGACCCGTTCTTCATTTCAACAGGCTCTTGATTAATTCATATCAAGACCCGTGCTTCAACTCAATATGGTTTTTAGTTAATCTAGACTAAAACCCGTTCTTTAATTCAATCATTTGGTTTCTAGTTCAATTCAGACTAGAACCCGGACTTCAATGAACCAGAGACAATGGTTTTCAGCTACTTCAGACTGAAACCCAAGCTTATGCGACAAATGGCTTCTAATCACTTCAGATTAGAACCCGAGTCTGAAAGACAAATATTTCTGGAATTCCTGCCCTGAATTCAACTCTGAAGCTGCATTGATTTAGAGGGAGTTTTATTTTTATAATTTTTTGCTCCTGATTTCATTTCTATGAGTTGACTACCTGTGTATGCCTATTTCCAGGGGGAGTTTCAGACGCACTTTGACGATGACATTTTTCAAAACTGTGTGTGATTTTTCACGAAAATATTTGATACACACATAAAAAGAGTTTTTGAGCTGAAAAGCAAAATATTTTCATTTTTTTTCTGATTCTCTGAATCTCTCATTGAGATTAATTGATCTAATCTCTTTGATGTTCATTATCTCATTTCTTCTGATTTCCAATTTATACTGGATTCTCCTGTTATCTCCCATGTGCTACTTCTTTCAAGAAAATCTTATTCTTTTCATATCATATATCAGATTTTCCATTTCATTCTGATATCTCCCAAAATTATCTGCATATCATCTCCAATACCATATAAGTTGGATTTCATCATATCTCATGACCTTTCAAAGCTGAAAATTTTTCTGCTGACTCCAATTATGCACCAATCTGAGTGATAGGCATAAATATCGCTTCTATGGTCTAACCAGAACCGGAAGACCTACCCAAGAAGCAAACCATCTATAGATTGTGCGGGTGAGGGTTCTTTAGGTTTATTAGTTGAGAAGTGTCAGTTATCACGGGATACTGACAGGGTCGAGCAGAGATAAAATGTAAATGAGAGGGATATTGATATTGAAAGGCGATGGTGGTGCATCAGATCATGCTTTTGCTATAAAGCTGACTGAATTCATTTCTTAAAAGTGAGCCGGAGGGAGCTTAGTTGAAAAATGCTGAGAGCTGAGTATTGAGAAAGGATTTGAAGAAAATAAAATCCTACCAACACTGTGTCTGCTGGGTAATCCACATAATCTATCAAGCCCTAGGCGACTTGATATTGAAAAAGACGTCATGGACCCAGTGACGCATGCATTTAACCCCACCAACTACTCAGTTATCTCTCAAAAGATTTCTGTTTCAATAATCACGGAGATATAACACATTTCTATCGATATATCATTTGGATATTATTGATATTGAAACAAGGAAGACAGTTGCTCCGGTCTCTAATTTCATTTGATGCACATTGTGTCTAGAGCTAATTATATACACTTTTAGGACACATCGAGTCTATCAGTCTGCGTGACTATAAACTGCTAGTCCAAAGTGACTAAGCCAGAACAAATAAGAGTGATTCTTTCATGATAAAGGATTTCACGATGACTATTGGGAAATCCTACCAGTGTTAACATCACGCCAGCGCTGAAAGTAGGTCACATAGATTTTGTCTATTGTGCAAACAGGAATCCTATGTGGACCTGGACTTGTTTTCTCACAAAATGAATGTGTTTCATTTTCCCCAAAGTTGTAAAGCTTTGTTTTGATCTAAAAAGATATAATATCAATTCGAGGGGGAGTGAACTTTTTGAGGGGGTGAGATAAATCTGTTTTGTATAGGGGGAGAGATGTCAGTTTAAGGGGGAGAAAATCAATTTGTAATAATTTCTGAGTTGTAATTGTTGTTGTATTTCTTCTACTGTAATTTCATTGAATTAATGTTTCTGAAGTTTTTGCATGATGTTCATAATTTTTTATGATCATCATGAGGGGGAGAAAAGCTGAATTTCAGAAACAACTGTTGAGTAGTTTGAAATCAACTGAAGGCAATTACTACATCATCTCAAGACAATTGATCAAGGAAGAGATTTAAAAGCTATTCATGATCCAAGGGGGAGTGTACTTACAAGAAAAGAGAAGATCAGAATAGAAGAGATGTGAAGATCAGAGTGAGACAATAAAGAAGAAGATTCAGAGATCAGAGAATAAAAGAATATTCACGAAAAAGTCCCTGAAATGATCTTTTATCAGAAAATTGATTTCATCTCTAAGGGGGAGATTGTTAGGAACAATATTTGTAGAGCTGAAATGAATATTATTTCAATAATTGTGTTCATCTCTAAGGGGGAGAATGTTGGGAATAAATAATAGAGATGAAACAATTATATTGTATATGTTTGTAAATTCTAAATAGTTTAGGGGTTGTTTGTGTAAATACTTAATACTTGTGTATTAAGTATAAATAGAAATGATATGTGCACTGTTGAGTGATGAATCTCAGATTACACAAAAATACACGGCTGGATTTAGAGAGAAAGAAGAATTGCTTTGTAAGAAAGCCGAAATCTCCAATGTAATATTTTCTCTCTATAATCATTCAATAAATTGTGTTTAATTGTTAATTGTTCATATGAATTGTTCTATGTTGTATGAATTGCTAGAAATTTGAATTCACATAATTTTTCAATTAAACTCAATTGAATTATAACACTTATGTTGAAATTAATAAAGTAATTTTTAAAACCTAGGTTATATACAGATAATAAATCAATTTCCATTCCATTCCATTACATGAATAATGAAACTTAGGTTAAAATTAATCAAGTAATTTCATAAAGCTAGGTTATATATTGTTAATCAATTCAATTCAATTCCATTCCAATACATGAATAATAAAACTTAGGTTAAAATTAATCAAGTAATTTCATAAACCTAGGTTATATACAGTTAATCACTTCAATTCAATTGCATTTCATTCCATCAATAATAATACTTAGGTTGAAATTAATCAAATAATTTCATAAACCTAAGTTATATACAGATAATCAGTTCAGTTCAATTGCATTCCATTCCATGATTAATAAAATTTAGGTTGAAATTAATCAAACAATATTACAAACCTAGGTTATATACAGATAATTAATTCATTTCCATTACATGAATAATAAAACCTAGGTTAAAATTAATCAAATAATTTCATAAACCTAGGATATATACAGATAATCAATTCAATTCAATTGAATTCCATTCCATGAATAATAAAACTTAGGTTAAAATTAATCAAGTAATTTCATAAACCTAGGTTATATACAGATAATCAATTCATTTCCATTCCATTCCATTACATGAATAATAAAACCTAGGTTAAAATTAATCAAATAATTTCATAAACCTAGGATATATACAGATAATCAATTCAATTCAATTGAATTCCATACCATGAATAATAAAACTTAGGTTAAAATTAATCAAGTAATTTCATAAACCTAGGTTATA
>JAANYP010002885.1:0-112892 GCA_020465985.1 Centrapalus pauciflorus | reverse complement strand
AGTGATACCGATGTGGATCCGACTTTATATCGGGTCATGATTGGGTCACTTATGTATTTAACTGCTTCAAGACCTGACATAATGTTTGCTGTGTGTATTTGTGCTAGGTTTCAAGCGAATCCGAAGGAGATGCATATGAAAGTTGTGAAGCGGATTCTACGATACCTCAAGTCGAAACCGAAGCTGGGACTTTGGTATCACGCGGAGGGAGATCTAGAGTTGGAAGCGTTCACAGATTCGGACTACGGAGGATGCAGCTTGACGCGCAAATCAACGACTGGAGGTTGTCAGTTCCTAGGAGGGAGATTGGTGTCCTGGCAATGCAAGAAACAAACATCGGTAGTCGTGTCAACGTGCGAGGCCGAGTATGTTGCTGCTGGTAGTTGCTGCTCACAGGTTCTGTGGATACAACAACAATTGCGGGATTACGGTTTGGCTTACACTCAAACTCCAATTAGGATAGACAATCAATCTACTATTGCTATAACTAATAATCTAGTTAAACACAACAAAACAAAGCACATAGACATAAGGCATCATTTTATTCGTGATTGTGCTGAAAAGAACTTAATCAAACTGGTAAAAGTGGCAACAGAAGATAATAATGCAGATTTATTTACCAAAGCGTTTGATAAGTCACGGTTTGAGTATTTAATTCAACTGAATGGAATGCGCAACCCAGAGTAATTTGGCCTTAGTAGTAGTAGTTTATTTTCTTTTAGAGTCGTAGTATTTCTTTCTTTAAAGTAGTCTGCTAATTTAGGTAAGTTTCTATTTTTAGTAAGTTTCTATTTTTAGTAAGTTTCTATTTTTAGTAAGTTAGTAGGTTAGCTTATTTTACTGCTTTTTCTTATGGAAAACAAAAGAAAAAAGAGAGAAAATTACAAAAATACAAAAAAAAAAGAGAATATCAGAAAAAAAAGAGTTAAGTCTTAGATACATAGGTTCAAAGTGACGAAAATTAGCACAGTCGTTACAAACTCTAAGTGTTTAGGCTTTCACACATAATGCAACTAAATTCTAAGTGTTATACTTTATTTAGTTTGATGTGTTGGTAGGCATAATACATATAGGGAATCTCAAGGCTAATAAAATATTCTAGAAAAAGTCAAGCATGTCACTAACTTAGATGTATGACCAATCGGTCTTAATTTTTATGTACAAGACATACAAACATTGGGGCTAAATGAGGTATGCAAACTTTCTAGGGATGTATGGCAACATCAAATACATCTGAAAATGGAAAGAATAGAAATATTATATAAAACTGAGAGTCGAAAACATGCAACTCTGTTGTACGTAAGTACAGACCTGTTGTCTCTGTTTAGATTCGGGTTAGCAGATATGTCGCTTTGTTGTACGTCAGTACAGACCTGTCACCGCTGTCTTGCTAACTTTAAAAATAGACCTTAAGTCAAACTAAGACACTTTGTTGTATGAAAATACAGACCTGTGTCCGATGTTTGTCTTTTAAAGAAAGTTTGCAAATGCCAACAAGTTAGAATCTTTGTCTGTGTGCCTTGATCATAAAAGTATGTCTATGTCTGAGTCACGTAAGATAATTTCCTGATAAATAAAAATGCCAAGGGATATTCCGAAATGTAGAATGTTTAAAGGGGTAAAATACCAACAATCGGCTAAATAAGTGTGTCACGACAAATAATCAAAGGAATCAAAAATTCCTAAGTGTGAAAGTTTAAATACTGAAAGTAAGTATCAGACATCGCTTTCTGATTGAACCTTTCTTAGACTACTCTCATCAAAAACATTTTCGTTTAATTTTTAGCTTAGGTTGTAAATTTGTTAAGTATAGCTTAAGTCTAGAATAAATTTTTGGTCAAAATTTTATTTTATTTTATTTTATTTTATTTTATTTTTTCCTTAGTTTATTTTGTTTCATTTTATTTTATTTTAATTTTTACTTAGGTAAAAGGTCAAAAAATTCTAAGGGTGTATTCAAAGTTGGATAAAATAAACATTGCGTGAAATATTTGTGCTTAGGGTAAAAGAATTGGCATAGTTTATTTTGTTACACAATACCGGAGAAAAAGGTTGAAAAAGTTGAAGTTATTTCAAAATTTTCGAAATTTTTCTAAGTGTTTGGTTTTTCAAGTTTATGACAGACTCGAATAAGGAAGGCTTCGAATCTGTCAGTAGATTCGAGTCTATCCTTAGAATCAAGGGTTGGTAATATATATAGGTCAACAGTGAAGTCATTTAAGACTTACTGTTTTCGAATCTATTCACTCGAATCTAACAAGGCGATTTCGAATCTATTCTCGAGTCTATCGTTTCTCTCATAAACGACATTTTGTCGAGTTTCTTACTTGGTGTTTCGATTCTACAGATACTTCTAGGTATAATTAACCGGATTGTACAAGATTTGAGTAGTTTTATACATCATTTAGGTCAAAATCATCGATTTTAAAGGTTTAAGGGTTGAAATAGGGTTTTTACAAAATTACCAATTTTGGACCGGTAAACAGTTAAATTAGAAGCATAAATCAATGATTAGAACCTAGTTGAACTAATGTATGTGATTTGCTAAGTTCAAAATGGTTAAAATCTTGGTTTTTTGTTGAAATAATGGCCGACGGGGTTTCGAATCTGTTCTTGCGATTTCTCGAATCTATCATTAGATTCGAGAAGACCAACACCTTCGAATCTGTCATTAGACTCGAACAGAGAATTATTCGAATCTGTTACATTCGAATCTGTTTTCTTCGAATCTGTACTTTATTTACTTTAGTTAATTCAAATTTTATTAAACTTGTAGAAATTTAATTGTGTTAGATTTTGTGCTTAAACAAGTACAAAATAAAACAAATGTGAATTTAAACAAGTTTATTGATTTTTAATGAATCTAACAGTTTTGTTTATTGTGCAGAAATGGCTATTCGAGCGTTCGTTCCTAAGCACAATATGGTGCTTCATCCAGATCTGAATCTCCCTGAGGCGCAGGGATTCAGTCAAGTTCTTGATTTCCTCATTGAATCAAGGATCGGATATGCACTGTCGCATAATGTGCAGATTGTGTTACCCTACATCCGTCAGTTTTACGAACATTTGCAAGTAGACTACTCGGTCACTCCGACAGTTCTACGCACTCGTATTGCAGGACAGCCATTGGTCTTCTCGGCTGATATGCTTCGTCAAGTGCTGCAGTTGGGCACTCAGGAAGAAGAAGCTGGTCCAATAGAATTTCCTTTGAGTATAAGGCAAGCAGCCTTTCAAAGAATGGGGTACAGCCTCGATGTGACAAAAGTGTCATATATGAAGAGTGGGTTGATCGGGCAGCGGAGGTTTCTGGCGCATGTGTTTATGGTGTGCTTTGCTGCAAAAAAGGCAGGGTTTGACTATATTGTGGCGAAAATTCAGTCAGGGATCGTCGCTATGGTGTATAATCGCCCCTATAGTTTTTCGGAGATGTTCTTTTCGGAGTTTGTTCATCAGATATCTGCTCCCGAGAATCAACAATTTTTTGCTTTATCCAAGGTTCATTATGATGTTGATAAGGCACTTCTTGCCAAATCTCCCGCCGTCAAATGACTTTCTGAGCGTTCCTATTATGGACAAGAGGATTTTCGCTGACTGTTCCTCACACAGAGGAAGGTTAGCTGTTCCTGTTGAGCGTCCATTGTTTGGAGCAATTTTGGATAGGAATTTTCAAGCCCCGGAAGATGCCAACTGGGCAGGGGTCGTTGAGTTTCAACCACAACAACGTCAACAACAACAGCAACCGCGAGCTCAAAGACGCCGTCAAAGACAATCAGCGAGTCAAATTCAGGCATCAAGGCCTTCCACAAGTCAGCAGCCTCAAGCACAGGAAGCAGGGCCTTCGAATGCGGTTCCAGAATCTGAGCAAATCGCACAAACATTAGAAGAGATATGGGCATCAGGACCCCATGCAAACGAAGATGTGGCCGCAGCATTAGTGGGTGAACTGCTCAGTCCACCAGAAGGAGAAGATGACGTTTTTAGAGATGTGGAGGAATATGAGCCAGAGAGGGCGGATAAAGGTTTGACCTCATCAGAATCAGAGTCGGATGATATGGAGGAGCTGGAGGTTGAAGCTCCTGAATCAGTGGATACAGATCCCAATATTCAAATTGGAACCTATGGATCTAGGTTGATAGTGAATGAAGCAGGATCGAGGAGAAGAGAGGAAAGGGAATCTGATGATTCAGATTTTGAAGAGGAGGAAGTTGCTCCTTTGGTGACTAGGCAGAGGGCCAAACGTCACAGGTTTATGCAAGGGACATCCTCAGTGTCCGATGCACAACAACCTCAACCTCAACCTCAAGAACCACAAGCCACCGCTCCACCATCACCACCACCTCAACATGAGCCATATATTCCACCACCATTCATCCCTTCTCCTGTTCAGTCCATTCCATCTACCTCGGCCGCCTACGCTGACAACCAGAGGTTTATGCAGCTCAAATCTCGCGTTGACTTCCAACACGTTCAAATCCTGAGCCTAACACAGGCAATGGGTGAAATTCAGGCACATAATGCAAATCTAGATAATGAAAATGCTGAATTGAAGAAGACGGTAGAAAAAATCCAGGAAGAGAACGTTGAGCTGAAGACGTTCGTCTGCGATCAGGCCGAAGAGTTAAGGGCGATGCGCTCCCTAATCAAGCAGTTAATGAAAAATATACAGGCTCAGGGGGAGACATCGTGCCAAGATCCGAATGTACAAAGGCCAAGAGATGAGGATGATGAAGATAATCAAGGCGATGATCCCAGCCCTAATAGACAGCATGAGCCAGTAGATTTTTCTGCTGCTCAGACTGCTCAATCTGAGGGGGAGCCTAGTCTAGAAGGAGAAGTAGGAGGAGCTGGAGGAGAAGCAGGTTCTACAAGGACTTTAGATAGCGACATGATAGATGCGCTGAAAGATATTGAAGAAGAGCTAATGGAATTTGATTTTGAAGATGAAGTCGAAGAGTTGGAGGAAGGTGAATTCATTCCAGAGGAGGTTGTAGACTGGAAATCAGACGACGAAGTGTTAGATGATGAGGACGATCATGTAAATGAGGTGATAATTAATTCACAACCGGTCACGGAACTATATGAGGGCCAAAATCATAATGTGATTGATATAGACTATATCAAGGTAGCCTCAGTTGAGGACAAAGAACTTGAAGAGGCAGAGAAAGAGCCATCTAGAGCTGATTTGATAAATCTTTGGTTCAAAAAGGAAGAAAGAAAGATCAGCTGAAGATGAAGAAGAAGATGAGAGTTCCGGGTGCTGGAAGCTTCTCAGGAGGGATCATAAGCTGGTTCTTTGACAAAGAACTGCAGCTATTTATCTTGAAAAGAAGAGATGGCCTCCAATACTTGAGGCGAACACTAAAAGCGTTCAATACACTGCCCAAGATTGAAGTAAAAGAGCTTGCATGGAAAGAACTGGTTAATATAGGCGAAGACCCGTACGCTGAAGTCATGGCAAGAATAATAAGAAAAGAGGGTCGTTCAGGAAAGTTTGAGAGGCTTAAGCCGAGATCAGGCAAAAGGGTCGAGGATGGATCAAGGATAGATCCTCATACTGGAAGGCCTTGGGCTAGAATGATTTATAAGCCAGTTAAATGTCTGAAGAAAGTGCCAATGAAATCGATGCCACAGAACATTTTGAGCAACATGAAATGGTGCTACGTCGATAGTGATACTGCTGAAGCCGTCATGGAAGATCAAGACGAGAAGGTCATTTTGAAGGTATATGATCCATTGCATTTGATAAATCTATCAAAGGACGACCTGAAGAAGCTAAATGATCAGCCTATCTTCTTTATTGAAGCATGGAGATCTGAAGCCAGGAAGTTCCAAAAGGTAGTTAAAGTTTGTATAGATGCTGGGTTATATGCAGGCAGTAGTATATATAGTTCTAGTACTTAAACTTGATGTAAATAATTAGAAGCTATCGTCAAGGGGGAGTCTGTTGGTACACCCTGTGTGACGATAGCAGTCTAATCGATCTAATATTTTGGTTTAAGTAATATTCAGAGTATTGAGAATTATCGAGTGTTTTGATATATATGTTTATATGTGTTTGACTGTTATTGACTGTGTGTTTGATCTTGATGTAACATATTACAAGAAGTTCAAACATAAAGATCAAAGATTAACTCAAGCATAAGTAAAAACATAAGTTTCATCACTTAGGTGTTTAAGTGATTTGGCTAGATTCGAATCACATAAGGGTAGACATTCGAATCTGTGATAGATTCGAATGTAACCTTAGATTCGAATGTGCCCATATTCGAGAATGTCATTGTGGACAGACTCGAATGGGCCTTGGGCCAGATTCGAGTTTGGCCCACATCAGACTCGAATCAGGGTCTATATTTAGGGATAGACTCGAGTCATTAGCAGACTTTTAGCAGAATTCATGAGGAATTAAGCTTAAGGCGATCTTGAGTTTATCATCAGCTTTAGGACCGTTTCGGAGAGAATCAGTTCCTAGGATCGTTCGTCAGTCGTTCGTTCAGCCTCTGATAGTCTCCGTGTTTCGTTGTTGAGAGTTGTCCGTCTAACCGTTAACGAGGATTCCGCACTCGTTCACGGATCCGCGTCTAGATAGATCTAGTAGTGGTAGACCTTACATTTCTGTTGATTTTACCAGTAGATTTAGCAAACTTATTACTATTTGATGAATCAACAGCTTGAGTGGAAAGTTCAATAGCAACAGCTTTGCATGTATCTTCTTTCCTCTTTTTAGGAGGACAGATGTCAAAGATAGGAAGCTTAATTGGCTTTTGAATTTCCACAGGTTTAGGAAACTTATTCCCAGATCTCTCAGTCTTAGCAATGGCTTTGCCTTTGTCCTTCCTGAGATGTGATTGATGTTGCCTATCAACATAATTATTATTTCTGGTTTTGAAAGACTTATTCTCATCTAAAACCAGTTTACCACTATGATTAGAAAACTTATTTGAAATCACAGCAGGTTTGCCTTCAATATGAGACTTAAAAGGATTAGTATGCCTTTTTACATCATGTTGGTACACCCTGTGTGACGATAGCAGTCTAAGTGATCCAACATTGTGTTTTTGCAAGTGTTTGATATATATGTTTATATATGTTTGATATTTATTATTGTTTGTATGTTTGAACTTAATGTAACGTTTTACAAGAAGTTCAAACATGAAGATCAAAGATAAAATCAATCATAAGGTAAAAACATAAGTTTCAATACTTAGTCAATTATGTGAAAAGGTAAATTCGAAATCTCTAAGGACTAGGATTCGAATCTGGTCAGATTCGAATGAGTCACTTAGACAGATTCAAATGTGACCACTTAGGCAGATTCGAGAATGTCAGATGGGACAAACTCGAATGGGCCTTGGGCCGGATTCGAGTTTGGCCCATGGCAGACTCGAATTAGCCTCTATAATTAGGGATAGACTCGAAATATTAACAGACTTTTTGCAGAATTCGAGAGTGATTAAGCATTAAGCGATTTCGAGTTTATCATCAGTGTTAATGTTGTTTCGGAGAGAATCAATTCGTAGGTTCGTGCTTGTGTAGTTCGTGCAGCTTCTGATAGTCTCCGTGTTTCTGGTGAGTGTTGTTACCGTCTACCCGTTAACAAGGATTCCGCACTCGTTGACGGTTCCGCGTCTAGATAGATCTGTGTTAGGTAGACCTTACAAGTGGTATCAGAGCCTACTGGGTGTTCTTGATGTTCTTCGTGTTCATCTAGATATATCCTAGGTTTCTTGACGCTTTTGGACGGTTTTTCACTCATCTTCGTGTTTTTCGTGTTCTTCGAGCCTAGCAAATTGTCATCCGGGAAATACTTTGTGTTTTTCACGTTTTTGATCGAAATCAATATTTTTCGTTGTAAAAATATTGATTTAATCTGCAAAACGTTAAGAAATCAAAGTATTAGCCGTTTTTCGAGTTTGCGGCGCTCGAATCTATTAGGAGTAATTAGGGTTTCACTTAGTCTCGAGTCTAACCAAATCCGCTCCTTTCGAGTTTGATACAGAGTGTTTTCGAATCTAATTCGAGTTTGTGCTAAAGTCGATTAGGGTCTCGAGTCTGCTGACAATCGAGTTTACTTCGAGTTTAGTCTAGAGTCGAATAGTGCTTCGAAACTGCTGAGTATTCGAGTTTGCTTGACCTTCGAGTTTAGGGGCTCTCGAATCTGTCATCATCTTCGAATTTAGTTGAATTATCAAACTTAATCGAATTTAATCCCAAACAGATTTAAAATTAATTATATTCGAATCTATCTAAAGTCGAAAGAATTAAATTAAATTAGTTTCGAATTAAATTAATTAAGTTACAATTCAATTACTTTCGAAACGATGTCAAATCTTCAAAAGTTTCTGGAAATGGACCACGAAGTCGGAAAGGCAAATACTCCGCCTAAGCTGATGAAACTCGAGGATTATTATTGGTGGAAAGATCAGTTTGCCGATTTTGTGCGTTTCAATGATATGCGCATGTGGGTATGTATTGACGAAGGATACATTCCACCAATTTCTGAAGTTGAAGGCCGACAGAGAGTCTTATCATACCAAATGATGAAGGAGGATGATAAGAAACTGTATGAAGCCGAGAACAGAGCTTTCTCAATAATTCGAATGGCGTTGCCTCAGGATATACTACACACATTTAGGACTCAAAAGACATCTAAGGAACTTTGGGAGTCACTAGAAAAGAGGTGTGAGGGTAATCCTGGGGTTCGTAGAAAGCGTATGGAGCTGTTGAAACAACAGTTTGCGATTTTCAAGGCATTGAAGGATGAACAGTTGGATGATACCATCACCCGATTTTATCATCTATTGACGGAGCTTGAAAGTCACGGGATTGAGTATAATGACACTGAGAAGAACAATAAGCTTCTTGATGCCTTAACAGCCAAATGGGCTATGTATGTGGCAATGATAAAGCTTAATGAGGACACGTATTATACCCAATCTTTGGAAGATATTGTGGGAACGTTGCGAGCTTATCACTTCGAGCTACTGAAGGCCGAAACGGATTACGAACAAGTCCAGAATCCAGCAATGTATTTTGGAAAATCAACAAAACCTTCAGCCGCAGCTGATCTGAAGACTGCTACAGCGTTTTTCACCGGAGAAACATCGTCACCAGCAGAGACTGATGACACACTAAATAGAGCGTTCTTAGGATTGGGAAGATCGGAAGAACCGCTACCTCAAGCAACTCAGGCAACAACATCTCAGGGCTACTCTAAGATGCCCATGAGCGCTAAATCAGCGGAAGAACATTTGAACTTACTTGCTTCATTTGTGGCCGCATACGGGAACTGCGTTCAAGGGAAAATTAACGATCCTGCACTCTGGGATGAAGACTATGATTAGGTCGACCCTGACGATCTTGAGGAAATGGATCTAAAATGGCAACTGGCCATGGTAACCCAACGGGTTAAAAGATTCATCAAAAGAACTGGGAGGAATCTGACGATGAACAATAAAGGAATTGGATTTGATAAGTCCAAGGTCAAGTGTTATAACTGTCAAGGTCTGGGGCACTTCGCCAGAGAATGTCAGAGACCAAAGGTAGATACGTACCAAGGGCAGAACCAACATCATGGACAGTTTCAACATCAGTCCCAACAGCGATACCTTCCAAGTTCATCTGCCGGTCAAGCCAATCTAGCTGGTCTACTATCAAATGTCACTTCAGACAGACAGCTAGATGGTACTTACGACTGGAGCTCACATCCAGAATCAAATGCTCGGGCTTTTATGGCTGAAGTCACGGAGAATGGGTGTGAAGGGGAAGAGCAGACCACAAGGGACAGCAGTCCGATGTGGGTGGAGAAGACGAATGATCAGACGCTTCTGGAGTTTGCCGCTCAGATGGCCAACGTGGAATCTGATAACACAAAGGTTAGTCTGACTTACTCTCTTTTTCATGAATTATGTGTGTTGTGTGTTACTTCTAACGATAGGTTAAATCTAGTCTTAGAATCACATAAAACCATAACTGCTCAAAATGAGTCTTTAAAAGCTGATAACGCTAGCTTAAACGATATTAAGCAAGATCTTAAGGAAAAACTTAAGGCTGATGCTCAAGATGTAATAGCTCTGAAAGACAAACTGAGTGAGCAGTGTGTTAGGTTAGAGCTTATGTATGAGCATGTAGAGGCATTGACCAAAAATCTTAAGGACAAAGACATAGAGCTAGCTGAAACAAAGGTAAAGGTAGCCCAGGCGAATAGTAAGTTAGAAAAGTTTAGGAATTCAAGCCTGAACCTAGGGAAAGTTTTAGACGCTCAACGCCAGTCTAAAAAGCCTGTAGGTCTAGGATTTCATGAAATTCCTCCACCTTTTAATGCAAACTACGTGCCTCAACCTCAGGAGAAAACTGATAAATCAGTAGACTTAGAGGACATACCTACACCGACACCTGAGCCTGTAATAGAAAATACACCTAAGGTGACTGATACAACCGTCAAGGTTAAGAAAGTCAAATTTGTGTCTTCCTCCAGTGAAACACCTGCAGGAAAACATAAAATTGATTTTAATGATCAGGACGATGAACCAGTCGCAGTAGATGTGCAAAAGGACCAAGACACTAGTGAGACACCTAAGTCTAAGGGAATTCACAAGAAATCCATAGATAAGATGTCCTGCTTTAGATGTCATGAAAAGGGGCATGTTGCTTTTAACTGTCCGCTTAGGAAACCTGAAGTTACACCTAAGACAGGGAAGCCAACACCAGTTAAGTCCTCAAACAGTGTGGCAAGCACGAGTAGTTCTCAGAGTACCGAGAAAACTGTGCAGGCCGCACCAAAACAAGTTGTGAAACAATTACCGGTAAAGGTTGGACCAAAGGAAGTGGTTAGGACTAGTTCACCGAACAGAGTCATAAATCAATCTAGGTCTGTACCTCAACAACAGTATAGGAGCACAACACCTAGCAGAGCATACACTCCGGTTAGGTCACACACTCCTATCAGACATCACACACCGGTAAGAGCTCAGGGATCACAATCCGAAATGCAATATAATAGGAATTATTCAAGAGCTCCACAACAAATGCCTACTCAAAGGCAGAGAGTGAATTTACATCACTCGGCACCACAACAAACTCCTGTTCAACGACCCAAGTCACCTGAAAGGCGAGATGGGTATTTGAAAGAGTTTAAGTATGTGGACGAGAATGAGATAACCAAGTCAGTTATGGCTTGGGTTCCCCGTGATAACTAACCTATTTTCTTTCATGTGCAGAAGATTACCACAGGTCCAAACAACAAATGGTTCGTCAACAGTGGATGCTCCAGACACATGACAGGGGAAAGAAGTCTCCTTACAGACTTCAAGGGTGGGAATCGAGGATTTGTATCATTCGCGGGAAACAAGGGAGGAAACATCACGGGTACCGGAGTGGTCACTAATGGGACGATCAAGTTGGACCAAGTTTATCACGTTGATAAACTGGTTCACAATCTCATTAGTGTATCTCAAATCTGTGACAAGAAGAATTCAGTGTTGTTCACTGACACTGAAGCGTTAGTGCTAAAACCGGGATTCAAGATTCCTGAAGAATGGGTATTGATGCTGGCACCAAGGAAGAATGACTTGTACATGCTTGATATGAACAAGCCGGAGACTTCGATGGGGCCAATCTGTTTGTTATCCAAAGCTTCGGAGACAGAATCAGTGTTGTGGCACAGACGCATGGCTCACTTACACCTAAGAAAAATGAACTACATAACGAAAAATGGATTGGTGCAAGGTGTGCCTTTGAAGAGTTTTCAGTTCGAGGACAAGTGTCTGCCATGCAAGAAGGGCAAACAACATAAGAAGATACACAAGTCCAAGACGCAGAACTCCATAACCTCAACATTCGATTTGTTGCACATGGACCTTTTCGGCCCAATCAACAAAAGGAGTATAGGAGGTAGTTGGTATTGTTTGGTTATCACTGACGATTACTCACGATTTTCTTGGGTTTTCTTTCTAGGTACAAAGGACGAGATGGCTTCCAAGCTCATCGGGTTCTTAGACCAAGTGGAGAATTCCTACGGAACACGGGTTAAAAGCATACGTGGTGATAATGGAACTGAGTTCAAAAACACTGTAATTGGTGTATATTGCCTCTCAAAGGGCATAGTGCATCAATTTAGTGCACCATATGAGCCTCAACAAAATGGGGTGGCCGAACGTAAAAACAGGACACTAATTGAGGCAGCTAGGACTATGTTGTCGGATTCTAAGCTTCCTACCATGTTTTGGGGGGAGGCAGTGAATACCGCATGTCACATTTTAAACAGGGTCCTAACTGTCAAATCTTTGAACAAAACCTGTTATGAAATTTTGAATAAACGGCCACCTAATTTAACTGGCTTCGAACCGTTTGGGGTACCATGCACTTTATTGCGTACAAAACATCAACCGAAGTTTGGTGAAAAGGCTGACGAAGGATACTTCCTAGGTTATGTGCCGAACTCACCAAACAAACGGGTTTTTAACAAAACAAATGGTACAGTGGAAATTGTGTATAACATTGAAGTCACAAGTTATACACATGAACCCCAAACAGGTCCGGAATGGATATTCGACTATGATAAATTATTTGAGTCATTTAACATTCCTTTGGATGAAAATGCAGGTACAATCGAAAAGGACATGGCGACGCTGCATCTGAATGACGATGGTCATACCTTTCCGAGGACTACATTTGAATCCACATCCGAGCCTACTTCGACTGTAGATGGATCTCCAGAAGTCAATGTTCCTGAAGCACCTTCAACTGAGAACCAGACTCAGGAAACAAACTCCAACTCTGAGGAAAATGTCCACGAGGAGGAAAATGTAGAATCTGAGGAAGTTCCCCCATTAGGTGAAACAGATCTAACTTAGGAGATAATCTAAGGGTTGATGAGATAGAGACCTCTAGGATCAACAAGAACCATCCTATAGAAAGCATCATAGGAAATCCTAACGAGGGTGTGAGGACTAGGAGTAGTTTAAATAACAACACTGTGTTGTTGTCGATGATAAATGACTCCGAGGCATATCACACATGTCTCTATTCTTGTTTCATATCACAAGTAGAGCCTAAGAATGTGCAAATGGCACTTAAGGATAACTCCTGGGTTGAAGCGATGCAGGAAGAACTCTCGCAGTTTAGGAAACTAAAAGTGTGGGAGTTAGTTCCATTACCTCGAGGGGAAGTTGCCATAGGAACCAAATGGGTTTTTAAGTGCAAAAGAGACGATCGGGGTATAGTCACTCGCAACAAGGCTAGGTTAGTTGTAAAGGGTTTCAACCAAGAGGAGGGAATCGATTACAATGAGGTGTTTGCACCAGTAGCAAGGCTGGAAGCCATTAGGTTGTTTCTAGCTTTTGCCTCCTTCAAGGGCTTTAAGGTATATCAATTAGATGTTAAGAGTGCTTTCCTATATGGGAAAGTGAAGGAGTTGGTGTATGTAGAACAACCGCCCGGATTTACAGATCCAAAATATCCTGATAGAGTATATCGCTTAGATAAAGCTCTATATGGATTGCATCAAGCACCAAGGGCGTGGTATGAGACTTTATCCAACCATTTATTAGAGAACGGGTTTGAAAGGGGTAGGATAGATAGTACTCTGTTTGTTAAGAGGAAGGGAGAACATTTTATCTTGGTACAAGTGTACGTCGATGATATCATTTTTGGATCATCAGACGAACAGATGTGCAGAGATTTCGAGAAGGTGATGAAGTCGAAGTTCGAGATGAGTGCAATGGGAGAGTTAAATTTCTTTTTGGGGTTACAAGTTGACCAGAAGAAGGATGGGATGTTTATCCATCAGACGAAGTATGTCTATGACATATTGGAACGTTTCGGGATGGAAGGAACGAAACTGACTGCCCATTTCAGCACGCCGATTCAAGTGAATCACAATCTCGGACCGGGTACTGAATGTGATGCCGATGTGGATCCGACATTATATCGGGCCATGATTGGATCACTTATGTATTTAACTGCTTCAAGACCTGACATCATGTTTGTTGTGTGTATTTGTGCTAGGTTTCAAGCTAATCCAAAGGAGATGCACATGAAAGCTGTGAAGCGGATTCTACGATACCTCAAGTCGAAACCGAAGCTGGGACTTTGGTATCACGCGGAGGGAGATCTAGAGTTGGAAGCATTCACGGATTCTGACTACGGAGGATGCAGCTTAACGCGCAAATCAACAACTGGAGGTTGTCAATTCCTAGGAGGGAGACTGGTATCCTGGCAATGCAAGAAACAGACATCGGTAGCCGTGTCAACGTGCGAGGCCGAGTATGTTGCTGCTGGTAGTTGCTGCTCACAGGTTCTGTGGATACAACAACAATTGCGGGATTACGGTTTGGCTTATACTCAAACTCCTATTAGGATAGATAACCAGTCTACTATCGCAATAACTAACAATCCAGTTAAACACAGTAAAACAAAGCACATAGACATAAGGCATCATTTTATTCGTGATTGTGCTGAAAAGAACTTAATCAAATTGGTAAAAGTGGCAACGGACGATAATAATGCAGATTTATTTACCAAAGCATTTGATAAGTCACGGTTTGAATATTTAATTCAACTAAATGGAATGCGCAACCCAGAGTAATTTGACCTTAGTGGTAGTTTATTTCCTTTTATAGCTGTAGTATTTCTTTCTTTTTATAGTAAGTCTGCTAATTTAGGATAGTTTCTATTTTTAGTAAGTTAGTAGGTTATCTTCTTTTATTGCTATTTCTTATGAAAAAAAAAAGAGAGAGAAAATCATAAAAATACAAAAAAAGAGAATATCAGAAAAAGAGTTAAGTCTTAGATGCATAGGTTCAAAGTGACGAAAATTAGCACAGTCGTTACAAACTCTAAGTGTTTAGACTTTCACACATAATGCAACTAAATTCTAAGTGTTATACTTTATTTTAGTTTGATGTGTTGGTAGGCATAATATATATAGGGAATCCCAAGGCTAATAAAATATTCAAGAAAAAGTCAAGCGTGTCGCTAACTTAGATATATGACCAATCGGTCTTAATTTTTATGTACAAGACATACAAATTTTGAGTCTAAATGAGGTATGCAAACTTTCTGGGGATGTATAGCAACATCAAATACATCTTAAAATGGAAAGAATAGAAAAATCATACAAAATTGAGAGTCGAAAACATGTAACTCTGTTGTACGTAAGTACAGACCTGTTGCCTCTGTTTAGATTCGGGTTAGCAAGATAAGTCGCTTTGTTGTACGTCGGTACAGACCTGTCACCGCTGTCTTGCTAGCTTTAAAATAAACCTTAAGTCAAACTAAGACACTTTGTTGTATGAAAATACAGACCTGTGTCCGATGTTTGTCTTTTAAAGAAAGTTTGCAAATACCAACAAGTTAGAATCTTAGTCTGTATGCCTTGATCATAAAAGTATGTCTATGTCTGAGTCACGTAAGATAATTTCATGATAAATAAAAATGCCAAGGGATATTCCGAAATGTAGCATGTTTAAAGGGGTAAAATACCAACAATCGGCTAAATAGGTATTTCACGACAAACAATCAAAGGAATCAAAAATTCCTAAGTGTGGAAGTTTAAGTACTGAAAGTGAGTATCTGACACCGCTATCTGATTGAACCTTTCTTTGACTATACTCGTCAAAAAAAATATATTTTGTTAAGTGTTTAGCATAGGTGTAAATTTTAATAAATATAGTTAAGTCTAAGTTAAATTTTTGGTTAAAATTTTAAAATTTTATTTTTTACTTATTTTATTTTATTTTTCCTTAGTTTATTTTATTTTATTTTATTTTATTTTTTACTTAGGAAAAAGGTCAAAAATTACTGAGAGTGCATTCATAGTTGGATAAAATAAACACTGCGTGAAAAATCTTGTGCTTAGGGTAAAAGATTTGGCATAGTTTATCGTGTTACACAATAAGGTTGAAAAAGTTGGAAAAGTTGAATTTATTTCAAACTTTTCGAAATTTTCTAAATGTTTTGGGTAATTCGAGTTTTGTTTAAACTCGAAACTGGGTAGTCTCGAATCTGTCAGTAGATTCGACTTTGGGCCGTAGATTCGAAGTTAGGTAGTATAAATAGGTTAACAGTAATGTCATTAATACATCTGTTTTTGAATCTATACTCTCGAATCTATCTGTGATTTCGAATCTATTTCCTCGAATCTACCGTTTTCCACAAAAACGACAATTTGTCGAGTTTCTTGCTTGAGTGTTCGATTCTACTGATACATCTAGGTATAATCAACTGGGTTGTACAAGATTCATGTAGTTTAATACACCATTTAAGCCAAAAATCATCGATTTTTGAAGGTTTATGGGTCGAAATCGTGTTTTACAAAATTACAAAGTTTGAACCGATAAAGAGTCAAATTAAATGCAAATGTCTAAGATTAGAACCTAGTAGGGCTAATGAATGTGATTTTCTGAGTCCTAAAAGGTTAAAATCATGGGATTTGGTGATGAGTTGGGCCGACGGGTTCGAATCTGTTCCAGACGATTCTCGAGTTTGTCAGTAAACTCGACAAGCTCACTAGATTCGAGTGTGCCATCAAACTCGAAAAGGGGTTTATTCGAATCTGTTTATTCGAATCTGTCATTTTATTTGAATTATTTAATTTAAATTTTATTAAACTTATAGAAATTCTTTTGTGTTGGATTTTGTACTTAATCAAGTTCAAAATAAATCAAATTTGAATTTAGGCAAGTTTATTGATTTTTATTAATTCTAATAGTTTATCTATTTTGCAGATATGGCTGTTCGAGTATTCGTGCTGAAGCATAATATGGTTATTCCCCCCGACCATCATATCCCTGAGGCGCAGGGTTTTCGTCAAATGCTGGATTTCTTAGTAGAATCTAGGATTGCTTTTGCTTTGTCACATAACATCAGATTGTTATTCCATATGTACGCCAGTTCTATGAGCATCTACAAGTTGACTGCACTGTCACCCCGACAGTTTTAAGAACAAGGATAGCAGGACAACCATTGGTGTTTTCTGCTGATATGCTGCGTCAGGTTTTGCAGCTAGGATCTCAGGAAGAAGAGTCTGGGCCTATTGACTTTCCCTTAAGTATTAGGCAAGCAGCTTTTCAGAGGATGGGATATAGTTTAGATGTGACGAAGACATCTTACATGAAGAGCGGGCTTATTGGTCAATGGAGATTCTTGGCTCATGTGTTTATGGTTTGTTTTGCAGCCAAGAAAGCTGGTTTTGATTATATCGTCTCGAAGATCTAATCCGGGATGATCGCTTTAGTTTATAATCGGCCCTTCAGCTTTTCTCAAATGTTTTTCTCGGAATTCGTTCATCAAATCTCGGCTCCAGAGCAGCAACAATTTCTGCTATATCCTCGTTTCATAATGATGCTCATCAGGCATTTCTTGCCTAATTTGCCGCAGTTGAATGAGATTCAGAGTGTCGCGGTCATGGATAAAAGAATTTTTGCTGACTGTTCTTCGCACAGAGGAAGGCTCGCAGTTCCAGTCGAACGACCGTTGTTTGGAGCAGTTCTAGACAGGAACTTTGAAGCACCGGATAATGCCAACTGGGCAGGAGAAGTGGAAGTTCAAGCTAGACAGCCACCGCAACAACAACGATAACCACCGCGTGCACAGCCACAAAGGAGACGCCAAAGACCATCTGCGAGTCAAATTCAGGCAGCTAGGCCTTCGAC
Organism: Centrapalus pauciflorus; assembly: GCA_020465985.1. Taxonomy (NCBI): domain Eukaryota; kingdom Viridiplantae; phylum Streptophyta; class Magnoliopsida; order Asterales; family Asteraceae; genus Centrapalus; species Centrapalus pauciflorus. Next base: position 95,241 of record JAANYP010002885.1, on the reverse strand, counting down.
AAGTCAACAGCCAGAGGTACAAGAAGCAGGGCCTTCAAGTGCCGCACCAGAATCTGAGCAGATAGCCCAAACTTTGGAAGAAATCTGGGCGTCTGGGCCTCATGCAAATGAGGAAATAACTGCAGAGTTGGTTGATCAGTTACTACAGCCTCCGGAAGGAGCAGAAGATGTTTTTAGGCAAGTTGAGGAATATGAACCAGAGCAAACTGGTAATGACTTGTCATCTTCAGCAACTGAGTCAGAAGATATGGAGGAGATAGAAGTTGAAGCTCCAGAGTCCGTATCTACAGAACCTCCTGTTCAAATGGGAACTTATGGATCAAGGTTAGTAGTGTCTGAAGAAGCTTCGAGGCGGCGCGCATCAAGAGAGTCTGATGACTCTGATTTTGAAGAAGAAGAGGTAGCTCCATTAGTGACGTGGCAAAGGGCCAAGCGTCATCGATTTATGCAAGGATCTACTTCAGCTTCAGCAGAACAACATAATTTCCTCAACCTCAAATTCCTCAACCTCAGGACCCTCAAACCACCATTTCACCATCACCACCTCATGATGAACCATACATCCCATCGCCGATCATCCCAACTCCAATTCAATCCATCTCATCTACCTCATCCACATACACAGAAAATCAAAGATTTTTGCAGCTTAAAGACAGAGTTGACTTTCAACAAATCCAGATCTTAGGCCTAACGAAGGCAATCGGTGAGATTCAGAATCATAACGTAAATCTTGATAACGAGAATGCCGATCTGAAAAAGATAGTGGAAAGAGTTCAGGAAGAGAACTTAGAGTTAAAGACTTTTGTCGCTGATCAGGCAGCTGAGCTAAGATCGATGCACTCCCTAGTTGAGCAGTTAATGAAAAATATTCAGGCTCAGGGGGAGACATCCTGCCGTGATCAAGTGGAGCGGCCGAGGGATGATGATAATGAAGATGACCAAGGCAATGATCCCAGCACTCAAAGACAGAATGAGCCAGTAGATTTTTCTGCTGCTCAGGATGCTCAATCTCAGGGGGAGCCAAGTCAAGCAGGAGCTAAAGAAGGAGAGGCCAGTTCGTCTAAACCTACAGAATCTGAGATAAATGAGATGATTGATGCTCTTATGGATCTCGACGACGACCCGATGGATTTTGGCTTTGACTTTGAAGATGATATGGAGGAACTAGAAGAGGGAGAATTTGTTCCTGAAGAGATTGTTGATTGGAGATCAGAGGATAAGGTGTGTGCTGACGAAGACGATGAAGCCAATGAGATCGTCGTTCAGCAAAATCCAATTACTGATATGTATGTAATAGAAGGAAATGATGTTGTGAACATAGAAGTAGTTAATGCTGCTTTAAATGTTGAGTCATCAATAGGAGAGCCTGCCAGAGAGCTGACTAATGAAGAGAAAAGAAAGCTATGGTTCAGGGCAGAGCAGAAGGACTTAGAGCTAAAGAAGAAAATGAAGGTGCCGGGTACTGGAAAACTGTCAGGTAGCATTTTAAGATGGTTCTTTGATCGGGAACTGCAGCTATTCATAATCAAGAGAAAAGATGGGCTCCAGTACCTTAGAAGATCTCTGAAAGTATTCAATTCACTGTCGAAGATTGAGATAAAAGCTTTAGCCTGGAAAGATTTAATCAATATCGGCAATGACCCTTACGCAGATATAATTGCCAGAATCATAAGGAAAGAAGGAAGGTCGAGGAAGTTTGAACGGCTTAATCCAAGGATAGGAAAAAGAGTAGAGGATCATTCTCGAATAGATCCTCTAACTGGGCGTCCATGGATGAAGATTCAATACAAACCCGTAAGATGTCTGAGAAAGGTGCCACTCAAGCCTATGCCACAGAACGTCATGAAAAATCTGAACTGGTGGTATGTTGAGAGTGAAACAAGAGAAGCGGTGATGGAAGATTTTGAAGAAAAGGTGATTCTTAGAATCTATGATCCTCTTCACCTGGTAAACCTTTCTCGAGATGACCTCCAAATTTTGTATGCTCATAAGATTTCAAGTGATACTCATATGGATGGTGAGGCAAGAAAGTATGAGAATGTAGTTAAAGTGTGTGTTGAAAAGGGTTTGTATGCTGGAAGCAGTTTGAATAAATAATAAACAAAGTACTTAATCAAATGTGTGAATTATTAGAAGATATCGTCAAGGGGAAGTCTGTTGGTACACCCTGTGTGACGATAGCAGTCTAAGTGATCCAACATTGTGTTTTAGCAAGTGTTTGATATATATGTTTATATATGTTTGATATTTATTATTGTTTGTATGTTTGAACTTAATGTAACGTTTTACAAGAAGTTCAAACATGAAGATCAAAGATAAAATTAATCATAAGGTAAAAACATAAGTTTCAATACTTAGTCAATTATGTGAAAAGGTAAATTCGAAATCTCTAAGGACTAGGATTCGAATCTGGTCAGATTCGAATGAGTCAGTTAGACAGATTCGAATGTGACCACTTAGGCAGATTCGAGAATGTCAGATGGGACAAACTCGAATGGGCCTTGGGCCGGATTCGAGTTTGGCCCATGGCAGACTCGAATTAGCCTCTATAATTAAGGATAGACTCGCAATATTATCAGACCTTTTGCAGAATTCGAGAGTGATTAAGCATTAAGCGATTTCGAGTTTATCATCAATGTTAATGTTGTTTCGGAGAGAATCAGTTCGTAGGTTCGTGCTTGTGTAGTTCGTGCAGCTTCTGATAGTCTCCGTGTTTCTGGTGAGTGTTGTTACCGTCTACCCGTTAACGAGGATTCCGCACTCGTTGATGGTTCCGCGTCTAGATAGATCTGTGTTAGGTAGACCTTACACATCAGCTTTAGACCCAAAGCCTGTTTTGTCAACAAATTTGGTGTCCATAGCTGCAGTTTGGACATGCTTTCCTTTCTTTTGCTTGTGTGAATCAGCAGAGCACTTAGCAAGCTTATTTGATTGAAAACTTATTTCATCAGCAGCTTTTGAGCTAGGTTCACACGAGCTGTCAGTGTTTTGAGACCTGACAAACCTGTTTATTGAGATTAATTTACCATTCACTTTTTGAATAAAAGTGTTTGGAAGCTCACCAAGAGTGGACAAGTCTTCTTTCAAATTATTGACCTCAACAATGGAAGCTGCTATGTCAAGATCCCCTCCAAGATAGGCTTGGATTTGTGCAGGAATCTGCTGACTTATGCAGTGGCTGACTTTTTGTGCAGATTGGCACCAAGAGTCAACTATCTTTTGAAGCTTAGCATGTTTTATATCCGTTTCTCTCTTCTCTTCCAGTAAAATGGAATTGATGTGTTTTAATTCATCAAGCTCAGTTTCCAACTTATGGAAACTGTCTAGTTTACTGGATTTTGTTTCAAGATCAGTTTTAAGCTTAGAGATTTCAGATAATAAAAATAGTTGCTTCTCAACAGCAGCTTTCAGATCAACAAGCATATATTCAAACATTTTAACTTTTTCTTCAGAACTGTAATCCATAAAATTTTGTACCTTATACATCATTGTAGGGTTCCAGTTCTCCAAGCTGCTAAAAGCTTCAGCTTCAGCCAGATCCTGTTTGAAGTTGCTTGTTGATGGGACATCAGTGTTGGCCATCAGACAGTGATTGTCTTCTTCATCAGATGATGAATCAGACTCCTCCCAGTCACAAGTCTCTGCCATAAGTCCATTTTGCCGGTTGGAAGCCACTGAGTTTTCCAACTTCCTCAGCTTAGCCATAGCCATAAGGTACTTAACCCTATAACCATCATCCCTGTTTGTCTTGTGTGGTTTGGATGACTGACCAACAGCTTTTGACACACAGTCAGCAGCTATGTGGCCAGGTTTGCCACATTTGAAGCACTCAGCTTTGGTCTTATCAAATGCCTTCTTTTTAACAGCATTTGAGCTTCCCTGCAGCATGTTTCTTCCAAACCTTTTCTTGTTGAACCTTTTGACAAGCATGGCTATCATTTTCTCATCATCCAGTTCAACAATATCTGCATTGTCTTCCTCATCAGACATTTCCTCCTTATCATCAGCCTGTTGATCAGGTTGAGTGAACACATCACTCACTTGATTTACAGGATGTCTCACACTGGCCACAAAGGCTGCACCTTTCTTAGATATTTCCAAGGCATTTCTCTTCTGTTGCCTTGACTGCTCATCATTCAGTAAGGAACCATACAGGTTAACAAGATCCATACTTCTGATGGTACCTGAATTCCTTAAGATTGTAGAAAAATAATTCCATTCTTCAGGCAGGACGTCTAAGAATTTGTTTACCAAAGTCAAGCTGTCCTTGGTGATCCCAACAGCTTTGAGATCATTTACAAGGGCAGTAAACCTGGTGTAGGTTTCAGTGAGAGTCTCCTTTGGTTTTGCAAAGAAGAGTTCATACTGTCTAAAAAGATTATTTATCCTGTTGTCAAGTGTGATTGTGGGTCCATCATAGACGGTACACAAAGTATCCCACATCTCCTTTGCAGTCTTCATCTTCTCAACCTGTTTGAACACATCATCGGGTAGAGAGATGACCAGGTTATTTCTGGCCTTTGCATCAAGAGCCACCAGTCTTTTGTCTTCATCAGACCATTGAGCTTTTGCTTTCTAAAATGTTCTGATTTCAGGAGCAGCTCCTTCAACAGCAGGAGTTATGGTTGTAACAGAGGTTGCCACATAGGGACCCTCCATTACAATCTCTGGTAGTTGCACATCCAGATTCTCTAAATAGAGCATCATTCTGCACTTCCAACCAGAGAAGTTCTGATGATTGAATTTTGGAGGTTTGCCCATTGAACCATTGTCATAGTATGAGGAATTTGCAGCACTGTTGTCCATGAAAACTTTGGGTGAATGAGAGATCTAGAATGACACACACTCTAAACTGCTCTGATACCAGTTGTAGGTCCCAAAAGATATCCCAAGTATATAGCCTTAAGCTGTAGAGGGGGGGTGAATACAACAATTTAAAAACTACACACAATTTTCTCAATGTTTGTATGTATTATCAACAAATGTTAATTACAAACGAGCTTGAATGCGGAAAGGTTCAAGCTGAGATGACAGATACAACAGTATGTTTAACTACTCTAAGACAGACTTAAACTAGTTACAATGAATACACTTACTAAGATTCACTCACTGTGTTTACAAGACTCAGAGGAACAGCTTGAACAGGAACAGCTTAGACACCAAGCACTGTTTATTCAAGCAGACTTGCATGCATGAAAGATACACTTGAATGCACGTTCACTCTTGGTTTCAGCACTTAGCTTTATTTTTTTTGGCTTTTTCTTTCAATCCTTGAAAGTTTCCTTTTATACTTACTCCGAGGATCTAAGAGAAGCTTCTTCATTGGATGAAAGGAAAAGTGAAAAGTCTTGTTGAAAAGACAACATAAACTTTTCTGGATATTCTAAAAAGCAGACATGCAGAACTTTTGTCTTTTCACTTTGTCTACTGTTGCATAAGCTTTAACTAAATAAGGAATGTCAACTTTGCGTCTTTCTTCCCTTGTTAAGGCCTATTTTGATATAAGAAAAGGTCTGTCACCCTTTTCAAATATCCTTTTGTCTTCATGTAACAGAACAGCGTGGGCAGGCTGAGCAGATCTGTTTTCCACTTTGTCTTCGACTTTGTAAACTGATCTTGTAATAAAAAACAATACATGAGGACTTGGAAACATATTCCATAAAGTTTTTAGCCTGTTCACAAAGAACAGGTTCTGTTCACAAAGAACAGAACACTTGTAAACTACCCAAGCTGCTCGCCAGTGTAGAGCAGCGTAGACAGTGTATGTCCAGCCTGTTCAGCAGACTGAACAGCTTGGACAAAATGTCTTTGTTGCAACACATGCAACATATAGAACGGCTTTGGACTGATATTGCAAATCATTTTCAGGTTTCAATAAGGCATATAACAGGTCTTAAATTCAACCTTCAAATGCATCAACAGGTTTGATTAAGAATCTCCCCCTTAGATGCAGAACAGGTTTGACTGAGGCCTTTTTGTGCCTAACACAATTTTTATTAAACCGTATGGTATTCAATAACGTTTCTAGATCAATATTTATTGAAAATTCTTCAAAGATGAATTGAAATAAAAAATAAATCATTAAAAATAAATATTGTAAAACTTTTATTGTTGAAAAAATCATCAAGAAGATATTCATAGAAGAATTCAAGTATAGAGAAACAAAAATTCAGTTGTTGATACATTTTAAAAAAATTATTATAGTTTAAAACTATATAGTTGTAAGAAATGGATGACAATGAACTATTCATGTTGGTGAATATAACGTTGACATATATATTTTATTAGCAACGAACCTTTAGGATATATGACATATCAATATTGAGCACATCAAACACCTACAACAACATAAACAATTTATTAATACAAACATATAATTCGAAATAATTTAAATAAATATATCATTAAATTTAAAAAGAATTATCAATGTATGGATTGAAGAACACACCAAATTTTTTTTAGAAAATCTATTTGTCAAGAACTTCTTTCCATGGATGGTCACTTAATAATGTCCATCAATATCACTGTCAAATATAAAATATCACAAAATAAAAATAATAATAATCAATTTCACAAAATAGAATAAACATACATGTGTTAGAGATAAAAAACAAACTTGATATTTGAAAAATAAATCAAGAAGAAAACTAACCGGTGAAATTCTAGGAGAAAAATGTTTTAGGTTGACAAATGGATTATTTGCAACACATACTATTTAAAACTTTTGATGATCATTCATCTTTTTGTAACCTATTGATAAATAATGAAATAACAACTAATTATAGATAACCAAGGGTTATGAAACGGTAATGATTAAATAAAAAAAAGCAAAAAAAATTAAATGAGGCATAATTTTTAAATATAAAAGAAGATAAGGTAAAAATGAAATTTAAAATTAAATATATAAATATATATAGTATAGGGGAGAGGTTCTTTTAAGAACCTTAAAGATGGTGAGTACCTGTTAGAGCCCTTAGATCAAAAGGGTATTTTTGAAATAAAAAATATTATTTTTCTCTCTCCACCTTTTTTATTATATGCATCTCTTTTTCACTTTCTTTCTCTTACTTTTTTTTTTCATTTTCATTTTCTCTTTCTTTCATTAGAATTCATTTTAATATTAAAAAAAACATTTTTTATAAAAAAAAAAATTTCTATATAAAAAATTATTTAATTGCTAAAAATTTAATTAATTCTATATAGAAATATTATATGCCTATATAAAATGTTATATAATTCTATATCTTTTTATGTAGATTAACATTACTATTCATAATCTATGTAGAATGTTATGTTTCTTATATATTTCATATATTTTTATGTTTATTATACAAACCTATATCTTTTTTGTAGATTACCATTACTATTCATTGTGTTTTTGGTATATTTTATATCAGTTGTATACCAAGTGTTCGATAAAATGTCTAAATGAAATCTTATTTTTTTGGTTTCAATATGTTTTTGGTATATTTTATCATTTAATCTACGTAGAATATATGGTACTTGACATCCTACACGACGTTCTACATAGATTGCATGACATTCTACGTAGATTGCATGTCATTCTACGTAGATTGAATGTCATTCTCGTAGATTGAATGCCATTCTACGTCGATTCCATGACATTCTACGTAGATTGTACATAGAATATGTTCGTCGATACTCTACGTAGATTGCATGTCATTCTACGTAGATTGAATGTCATTCTACGTAGTTTGCATGTCATTCTGCGTAGATTAACAGTTTTATTCTATGTATTTTTGGTATATTTTATATCAGTTGCATACCAAGTGTTTGATAAAATGTCTAAATGAAATCTTTTTTTTTTGTTTCAATGTGTTTTTGATATATTTTATCATGTAATCTATGTAGAATATATCATATTTGACATTTTACATGACATTTACATAGATTGCATGACATTCTACATAGATTGCATGACATTCTACGTAGATTGAATGTCATTCTATGTAGATTGCATGCCATTCTACGTAGATTGCATGACATTCTATGTATATTGTACATAAAATATGTTCGTCGATACTCTACATAGAATATGACAGATTCATTTTCAATGTTTTATAATGAAGATTATTTGTAAAATATTAGATATATATATGAATGTAATAGTTATTATATGTTTTACATGATAATCTACATAGAATATATGATACAAGACTACTTGTAAAAAATCACACATAATCTATGTAGAATGTTATGTTTCTTATATATTTCATATATTTTTTTGTTTCTTATACGTTTCTATATCTTTTTATGTAAATGTACATTAACATTCAATGTGTTTTTGGTATATTTTATCATGTAATCTATGTAGAATATATGATACTTGACATTCTACATAACATTCTACGTAGATTGAATGGCATTCTACGTAGATTGCATGTCATTCTACGTAGATTGCATGCCATTCTACGTAGATTGAATGCCATTCTACGTAGATTGAATGTCATTCTACGTAGATTGTACATAGAATATGTTCGTCGATACTCTACGTAAATTGCATGTCATTCTACGTAGATTGCATGTCATTCTACGTAGATTGAATGTCATTCTACGTAGATTGCGTGACACTCTGTGTAGAGTATCGACGAACATATTCTATGTTCAATCTACGTACATTGAATAGATTCATTTTCCATATTTTATAATTAAAATTATTTGTAAGATATTATATTTATAATAAATGTAATAGTTATTGAATGTTTTACATGATAATCTATGTTGATTACATGACAATCTACGTAGATTACATCATAATCTACATACAATATAATACAATACTATTTGTAAAAAATCACACATAATCTATGTAAAATGTTATGTTTCTTATATATTTAATATATTTTTATGTTTCTTATACATTTCTATATATTTTTATGTAGATTAACATTACTATTCAATGTGTTTTTGGTATATTTTATCATGTAATAATCTATGTACAATATATGATAATTGACATTCTACACGACATTCTACGTATATTGCATACCATTCTACGTAGATTGCATGTTATTCTACGTAGATTGTATGTCATTCTACGTAGATTGAATGTCATTCTACGTAGATCGAATGTCATTCTACGTAGAATGCATGACATTCTACGTAGATTGTACATATAATATGTTCGTCGATACTCTACATAGAATATGACAGATTCATTTTTCATGTTTTATAATGAAGATTATTTGTAAGATATTAGATTTATAATGATTGTAATAGTTATTGAATGTTTTACATGATAATCTACGTAGATTACATGATAATCTACGTAGATTACATGATAATCTACGTAGATTACATGATAATCTACGTAGATTAAATGATAATCTAAATAGAATATAATACAAGACTACTTGTAAAAAAATCACACATAATCTATTTAGAATGTTATGTTTCTTATATATTTCATATATTTTTTATGTTTTTTATACATTTCTATATCTTTTTATGTAGATTAACATTACTATTCAATGTCTTTTTGGTATATTTTATATCAGTTGCATAACAAGTGTTTGATAAAATGTCTAAATGAAAATTTTTTTTGTTTCAATGTGTTTTTGATATATTTTATCAGGTAATCTACGTAGAATATATGATATTTGACATTCTACACGTCATTCTACGTAGATTGTATGTCATTCTACGTAGAATGTATGACATTCTACGTAGATTGTACATAGAATATGTTCGTTAACATATTCTATATTGAAAAAAATATTCTATATAGACATATAATATTTCTATATAAAATATTAGCAATTAAATAATTTTCTATATTAAAAAAATAATTTTTTTATAAAAAACATTTTTTTACTTTAAAAATCAATTATAATGAAAGAAAAATAAAATGAAAATGAAAGAAAAATAAAATGAAAATGAAAAAAAAGTAAGAGAGAGAAAGAGAAAAAACAGATTTTTTTTCTTCCAAAAATACTCTTTTCACACATTTTCAAGATTCTCCACTATTAAAGTTCAAAATATTTACAAAATTGTCATCCAATATATCAACCATTGATTATCATTAATCCAAAGGCCATAAAAGGTTTTTCGGTTTCCACATTTTTTATGGTTCTTAGAAAAACCCTCCCCTATAGTATAGGTATGATAAATGTTGTTGATATTTAATTAAAATTAGATGGACTAACTATTTTTAGATATTTAACGAAAAATAACAAAATGCTTACTATTGTTATTTAATAAATTTTTTTATTAAAATAAAATCAAATAAATAATACTCATATTTATTGCATGAAACTCAACTTATATATAATAGACTCAACATTTATAAAAACAACTAACTAAATATAATTATATATTAACTATTTTTAGATATTTAATGAAAATTAACAAAATGCTTACTATTGTTATTTAATAAATTTTTTTATTAAAAATAAATCAAATAAATAATACTCATGTTTATTGCATGAAACTCAACTTATATATAATAGACTCAACATTTATAAAAACAACTAACTAAATATAATTATATATTAACTATTTTTAGATATTTAACGAAAATTAACAAAATGCTTACTATTGTTATTTAATAAATTTTTTTATTAAAATTAAATCAAATAAATAATACTCATATTTATTGCATGAAACTCAACTTATATATAATAGACTCAACATTTATAAAAACAACTAACTAAATAAAATTATATATTACTTGTTAACAATTTAAAGTTCAATTAACTCATTAGTTTTCTCATTTATTAAAAATTAAAATTAAATTAACCCATTAGATCTTATTCATTACATGAGATTTGTCATCACATTTATTACATGGATGACTCAACTTTTATATATATATATATATATATATATATATATATATATATATATATATATATATATATATATATATATATATATATATATATATATATATATATATATATATATATATATATATATATATATATATACATATATATATATATATATATATATATATATATATATATATATATATATATATAGACTAGTCATGATGGCCCATACGATGCACTGAACTATTGATTTTTTTATTTAAAGTGTATGTAATTATTAGAAACGTGTCTTTATAATGGTCAAAAGTATATAAACTCTAGATTGAGAAAATTACAAAAGAAAAAATGTTGTGAGATATAAACTTAGTTGATTATAATTTTTTTTGTATAGTAATCTTGCGAAACCGAAGTTATAAAAATACAAATACTTTAATTAAAATAACAATCGTTTATATAAAATTGTTTAGGTTTTTTAGGACTATTTGTTTGAGGGGATATCAAAAGAAATAAAAATGATTACTTCTTAAGTTTGAAATAAAAGATCAAACTATCATGTGATCAATTTTAAATATAGCAACCTATACTTCAAAAAGTTAAACATTATAAGTTATGGTGTTTGTTTAATTATTTATTTTTATTTTAATAAAATTGAGTTTTTATATACTTATCACATTCAATTAAAATAAATCATCATACTAAATTTTCAACAAAGTTATCATCTATTCGTAGCATGATTACCCAAAAAACATAATTATGAAATAAATTAATAATAATTTATTTAAGATTACTTAAATATTTAACACTAAATTACAGTGATCTTACATTTAATTAATATATAATTATTTAAGACACTTAAATGATTAATTTTTAATATTTAATTAAAATTTTAGATGATATAACTTCGTTTAAATAATATTTCAATCATCAAATAATTAAATAAAGATAAAGTTTAATTTATGACAGTCTAAAAAATATTTTAGATATTAATTTAAGTAATATTAAACATTGCTAAAAATAACAATAGTCTTTTTTATATTTTTATCATGTATGGCAACATAATTTATTGTTTTATCATTAATAACATTAATTTTTGTAGTTTTCGTAATTAATAGTATCAACTTTTGTATTTTCTATCACTAATGAATAAATTACAATAAAGATATAAAAATGAATATTTCTTATAATTTGCAGGTAACATATTTTGTAAAAGAATTAATCTAACGCGATAATTATTTGTTTATTTGTTTATGTATATATTAATTCTTAACTCTTTATTTTTTATATATAAAGACTTCAAAATAAATGATAAATTACACGTTATAAATGTCTAAAACATCAAAGCAAAATAAAATCTCAAATATAAAAAATACCACGATGTACAAAAATATTGTAACATAAATATTTGTAAAAAATCATGTATGTATTGTATTATTAAATTTATTGCATAAAAATCGAGTTATATGCGATAAATAAAAGTATTAGTTACTTGATTTAACAATAATTTATTAATGAACAATAGTAGTAATCATTTAATTAACTTTTATTAAATATGTAAATGTACTAACATAGACACATAGTGATTCTTAAAGATATTAGTTGGTTAGGTTTATGATATATAGATATTCATAATTAGAAAAAATCCCACAATCACATGGTAGTTTGATCTATTATTTCAAACTTACGAAGTAATCATTTATATTTCTTTTGATATCCCCTCAAACAAATAGTTCTAAAAAACATAAACAAATTTATATAAACGATTGTTTTTTTAATTAAAGTATTTATATTTTTATAACTTGGTTTTGCTACATTACTATACAGAAAAAATTGTAATCAACTAAGTTTATATCTCACAACATTTTTTCTTTTGTAAGTTTCTCAATCTAGAGTTTATAGTACTGACCATTATAAAGACGCGTTTCTAATTATTAGTTTAATTTATTTCCATTGTAATTTATTTATTGCATTTAAAAGTTGAGGGCTGTAGGTTGTAAACGCCTCAAAGTCGCTTTTAATATTTAAGGGAAACTCTCCTAGCGTTTCCCATAACTTTGTCTTATTCTAATTAGAAAAATACGACCGCCGTTTACTCCACAACTTTTCACTCGACATTGTTCATCTGTGATTGAGTATTATATTCTCATTGCTTAATTATTGTGATTATTTATTAATGTGAGTGCTAAGATTATCATTGGGGACGAATTAACAATTGGTATCAAAGCCACAGAAGCGGACTTAAACTGATTTCATCGGTGTTCATCCATTGTTCTTTGTGTTATTCGCAAAACTCACAGTCAATTTAAATAAATAAATTAAAATGTAACCCAATATTTTTTTTCTTTTTGCTAACATTATTTAGTATTAAATAATAAAAGATGTATCTTACATATTTAATGTGAAGTTTTTTTTGAAACGTTTATTAATCATATAGATTAATAAATGTGAAGTTTTTTTTGTTGACAAGCCAATAAATGTGAAGATTATTTATACATGTATTAGATGTGAAGACTACATATTCGTACACACATTTTATAAAAACTTGGAAGTTGTATCAACTTTGATTTCATCAAAGAATATATACATGGGTTACTGTTTAGAAACTCACTGCATATTCGTCTTACTATTGGTATGTTTAGTTGTTTCTCCGACAGATGCATGTTTCATCTCAAAAGAATGGCATGTTTTCATTACCAATAACATCCCTGATGATATTATGGTTCATGTCCGATCAAAAGATGATGATTTAGGAAATCATACCATTCCGTCGGGTGCTAACTACAACTGGAGTTTCTGTGTCAGAATCGATTTACGCACACTTTATTATGGCTCCTTTCAGTGGGGTTCAAAATATCAAATTTTTGACTTGTTTAATAAAGATATTCATCGATATTGTAGTTCTAAAACTCATGTCGAAAATTGTTACTGGTTGGTACGGACGGATGGATTCTGGATATCTCGTCAAAATTTACCATTTCCTGATAGTTGGCAACATCAAAGAACGTGGGATAGTACATTATAACTTAGTATTTACCTTTTACAATATTGCAATAAAGATTAATGGTTGATAATAAATAAAATCTTATGTTTGTAATTCATACTTAAATGTTCGTCTTTTTGATTAGGGTGATAAGTTGAAATCGATTTTCATTCTGAAGGATCCCAAGGAAGATCATTCAAATCTATTTCTACGGGACTATTAGATTGGACCGATTGGTTATTGCTTGAAGATCTGGATCCGGAAGATGATTGAAACTTTTTTTCAAAAATTTGTCCATTAACCTAAATTTTTTTAAAATAATTAACAATAAGTTTAACGATTGATATAAAAACTCAAAAAATAAACATTTATACTTTATTTTATAACTATTTTTCAGTAAATTAATTATTTAACCCATTAAAAAGATTTAAAAAAACTCAAAAACTCAAAAAAAAACCCATAAATCGCTTTACTGCTCTGCTTTAGTCACCTACCTACTCAGTACTCACCTAGATAACTATTAGTCAAAGACATTTCTAGAATAAATTACACAATAACACAAAATAAAAATAACTCAGTCAAATAGAGAGAGAGAGTCAGAGAGAGAAAGATATCGTGACGTGCGGTGAGCGGCGGTCGGCAGAGCGGCAGAGCAGCGAAGCAGCGAGCGGCGGAGCGGTCAGGGTTTCAGGCGGTGACTCCGGTGAGAGGCAGAGGAGGTTGCGTTTTTTTGGAGGCGCCGATCGGACGATGGTGGCTTAAGAATGAAAGCAAAAAAAAAATAACTAGGGTTTTCAGTTTTTCACTATCATTCAGGTGAGGTTTGGGCTTGTTAATTGTTGGGCTTTTTAAAATTTTTTGGGCTAGCTAAATTACTTATTATTTTTATGTATTGGGTTTTCTAAATTCTTTTAAGTTAATATTCTGTGTTATTTCAATAAATTTAAGTAATAAAAACAACAATTACAAATAAGATATGTATGTTATAATTGTATAAATTTTTTTGTAGGTGTCACCCAAAAAAAATTTTAGGTGTCACTCAGATTTTTGATACATATGCAACTCAGTATTTTGAAAATTTATAGGTGTCGAGTGACACCCGTGCTATAACACTAGGTCCGCCCCTGACAATTAACATGGTTGGTTTTTAAAAAAATAAATATAAGTATATTGTAACATCCCGTTTTTGATATAACTGCGTTGAATTAAGTGGATGTTTTAATAATTATTATCTTGTTGGTCTAATGAGATCCCGAGTAGTGGATTATACGTGTCGGGTTATTGGGTTACGTGGAGCCGAATAATTAATTTAGTGGATTAATTAAATATTTGGGTTCATGGAGTTAATTGGGTTGAGTGGATATTAATTGTGAAAATTGGGTATCGGGTTCGGGTTATTGGGTCGGAACCCGTTAAAAAGTTGAAAACGTATATGTGCTCTCCCTTTTGTCCTCCTTTCCTTAATTGGGAATTGAAAGTACTCTATGTGTGTGTGTGTGTGTGTTCTTGGAGTAGACAGCAAGGAGAAGCCTTCCGTAAGTCCAATTGAGTGCTGGAAATCCATATTTGACCTTCATCAAATCCAATTTTGTGTGTTCATGGATTCAAAGAGGTAAGAAAGCATGAGTTGGTTGCTTAATTTCGTGTTAGTTATTGTTGGTATATTGGGGAGATGGCTTTTAAGCCTACTGGAAGTATATATGTCTGTTTATGTGTTGGTGGCTAAGGAAATCGGAGTTTTGGGGATATTTTAACCCCTGGTCAGATCTGGAGCGACGAACAGGAGAGGTTCAGACCGCCAGCGATCGCGGTCGCGATCTGGGGTCGTGGTCGCGACGAAGCATAGCCGGCGCGAGCGCGTTCGCTGGGCAGGGGGACCGGTTTTGTAGGCCTTGGTGCCGATTCTGTTGGGGCTGGTTCGGGGGTCTTTTGGGGTCAACTTCCGTTTAATAGTTTTGGGTCGGGTTTTGGTTAAATCCTCGGGGTTTCGTTGGGGTTGTTTTGAGTCGGGTTTTTGGCCGGGTTTTGGGATTCGGTTGGGATTGCTTTTGGGTCCAAGTCGGTTGTGGGTTTATTGTGGTTCCGTTATGTGTGTCGGTTGAAATAATAATTAACAGTTGAGATCCGTGTAATTTCAGGGACGAGCCAGCGAGCTGAGTCGAGCCATAGATTTCGGGATTAGTGGATTAATCAGGTGAGTACCCGAGCCTTTTTCCAAACGAGCGCTCCGTTTTCTGAATTTTGTTGAGCTATCTGTGTATATTGTGAGGTACTGTGCATGAGACAGGGACGCGGGCGTCAGGTATGATTCTGTTCTTACATATGTGATATATGTGCATGAGATGAGATCCAGTCCGGGGGTCCGTGATGAGTTCCATATGGACGGTGATTTGCGACGTGTGATCGTGCGGGTTGACAGTCCATAACAGTCCTTGAGGCGTGTATACACGGCAGGGCCTGTAGCCGGTTCGCGCCCGTGCTATAGGGTTTTCGCTAACCACCGATGTACACGGTCATTAGCCGGGGAAGTGTCCCCTCAGTGATATTGTGTGCAGGGCTTCGGATCTCATGTTGTGTGTTCATACCTGTTTTACATTGTCGATTGCCTGTGACAGGGATAGAGATTGCGATGTGTATAGGTGCTACGTGTATATGTGTTATGTGTTTAATGTGCACAGTCTAACCCTCGCGTACTCATGAGCTTACGAGCTTACGTATTCGAGTCTACTATGTTCAGGGTACCAGCAAAGAGGTCGGTAGCTGTGCTTGTTGATCTGGGACTGGGGATTATCTGGGAAGCGTTACGCTAAGTGTTGTGTAATGATATGATTAGTACTGCTTATGTTAGCATATTTTGGGCTTATGTAATTAGCAGATTATATGTTAATGCTGTTTATGTGAAAGTTTAAATTAATAGCAATCGGTATTACCTTCTGACATATGTATTATAGAGTTATTGCGATATTGCCACCTGTGTATTGTATTGACATGACATTTCCAGGATCGGGGAGGGTGTTACATGATGGTATCAGAGCTTGTGGTTTGAAGTCTGAGTATCATCAGTGGATGCTTAACTTAAACCTTGTTCCGATCCGTGGAGGGATTAGTTGCGATTGATTTTAGTGGAATTGACTAACCTGGCTTAGTGTATAACATTGGGTGATTTATCTATGGTTCTCAATTGTCTCGGTTTGTGCAGATTGTTATGGCAGATCAAGGCGAGGAATCCGGCGCAGGTAAGCCGGTAGGGGACGAGTTCATCCGCAAGTCAGAGCTTCTGGAGGTATTGACAGAGTTCTACAGGCAGCAGGGTTTGGGTCCGAGTCCGGGGCCGGTTGTTCAGTCGACAGTGACAGAGTCTGGGGCTGGTGTTTCGTCGTCTATTCGAGGAGGGGTGGGTCCTTTAAGGACTTTATGACTGGAGATCCACCCCAGTTCAGAGGTGAGGGTGAGCCAGGGATGGCTATGGCATGGGAGCGTGAGGTAGAGGCTTCTTTTAGAGTTGCGCACGTGGATCTGAGGGATATGGTCGGTTATGCGACCTATCTGTTGAGGGGAGGGGCGTCACAATGGTGAAAGTCTATAGAGTCAGCGATGACATCTTCTGCAGCTTATGCGATGACGTGGGATCAGTTTAGAGCCGTGTTTGAGCTGAAGTATATTCCCAGGGACGAGAGACGAGAGATGGAGCGGCGATTTCTTCATCTACAGCAGGGTGAGATGACGGTACAACAGTATGTAGATCGATTTAATGAATATTCGCAGTTTGCAACCCAGCGCATCGCCACCGAGCAGCGAAAGGTTGATGCGTTCATTGATGGACTGCGAGCTGATATTAGAGAGTTCGCTGGGATGCACGAGACTCCCACATTTGCCAGAGCATTGGAGATGGCCCGCATAAGGGAGCGGGAGATAGCCAAGCAGAGAAAGGAGCCATCTTCTCAGCGCCGACGTGTGAGGACTCCTGAGCGATCCTCGAGAGACCGAAGGCATTCCAGAGACGATTCCAGGGAGCGATGTTTGGGTCAGAGTTCGAGAAACAGACGAGATAGAGACAGAGACAGGGACTGGGAGCGGAGGTCGAGTGAACCGGGACGGAGCCAGCGATCAGATAGTCAAAGTCAGAGGCATAGTTCACGGTATATAGGACAAAGTCAGAGCAGTGTAGCGCAGAGGCCTCGAGAGGGAGGCGACAGGGGAGACAGTTCAGCTGGAGATCGGGAATGCCCGAGATGCCACCGTCGCCATAATGGTCCATGCGTGCCTAGGTGTTATCGATGCGATCAGCGGGGGCATGCTGCCACCACGTGTACTGTTCCAGAGCCGTTGTGCTTTCGTTGTGGGAGGCCGGGGCACAGAGAGCGAGACTGTCCAGAGCCGGGACCAGCGGTGCAGGGTGTGAGTTCTAGTGGAGCCAGAGCAGAGCCATCGACATCCAGTCGTCATGATACTAAGGCGCGGGGTCGGGTCTTTCAGGCGACTGCAGAGGAAGCTCGGGATGCTACTGATATGGTCTCGGGTATGTATTTCTGAACTTGCTTTGCGTGTGTGTTCAGTCATGGGGCGGGCCGTTGGTATGTGTTGTGAGATTGTGTGTGTTCTGTGCGTGCAATTGCCTTGTTATGTTTGTGATTATGGGATTCAGTGGCAGAGGTGTGGGATTGTTGGGTACGAGTTATATGGGATTGTTATGTATGAGTGTGTATGTGGTGTCTATGCGATAAAGGGGGATATATTGTGGTAATTGGGTAATCCGAATTTCAGAATTGTGTGATGCTAGTGGATTAATGCTGTTGAGTTATGTGAGTTATATGAGTAATTATTGCGAATGTGTTTGTGATGTGCTAGTGGATTGGCCCTACTGATAGTGGATTATCATATTGATAGTGGATTAAAATTCTTTTGTGTGCTGTCCAAATCTATGGTATTGTGTTTAGTGATTCGACGGATATGCCTTTGTGTGTTGTTATCAGTGGAATTGAGATCTGCTGTGTTAGTGGATTAACTATGATGAGGGAATAAAGACCGATGATCTGAGATTATGTGTGAATTAAGTGGCTTATGAGTTGACGCCACGAGAAGATCCCGCGAATAGAGGATGTACCGGTTGCAGATATGCAGATTAGAGGGATTAACTGAGTTATTAGTTGATTGCCTAAATGTGAAGTGAAGACGTGTATTAGTGATGATTGTGACATTCAGAGTTCAAATGCGAATTCAACAGAGTTGTTGATAATTATATCGAGAGTTGCGAGTCAACATTTTCGGGGATTTGACTTAGAGATGTGTGTTTTCGAATGGGCTTGCGAGAGATTCCGTGGACGGAATCTCTTTAAGAGTGGAGGATTTGTAACATCCTGTTTTTGAGATAATTTGTGGAATTATTTTAGTGGATGGTTTAATAATTATTATCTTGTTGGGCCAATGAGATCCCGAGTAGTGGATTATACGTGTCGGGTTATTGAGTTACGTGGCGCCGAATAATTAATTTAGTGGATTAATTATATATGTGGGTTCGTGAAGTTAATTGGGTTGAGTGGATATTATTTGTGAAAATGGGGTATCGGGTTCGGGTTATTGGGTCGGATGCCGTTAAAAGTTGAAAACATATACGTGCTCTCCCTTTTGTCCTCCTTTCCTTAATTGGGAATTGAAAGTACTCTGTGTGTGTGTGTGTGTGTGTGTGTTCTTGGAGTAGACAGCAAGGAGAACGCTTCCTTAAGTCCAATTGAGTGCTGGAAATCCAGATTTGACCTTCATCATCTCCATTTTTGTGTGTTCATGGATTCAAAGAGGTAAGAAAGCATGAGTTGGTTGCTTAATTTCGTGTTAGTTATTGTTGGTATATTGAGGAGATGGCTTTTAAGCCTACTGGAAGTATATATGTATGTTTATGTGTTGGTGGCTAAGGAAATCAAAGTTTTGGGGATATTTTAACCCCTGGTCAGATCTGGAGCGACGAGCAGGAGAGGACCAGACCGCCAGCGATCGCGGTCGCGATCTGTAGTCGTGGTCGCGACGAAGCAGGGCCGGCGCGGGCGCGTTTGCTGGGCAGGGGGGACCGTTTTTGCAGGCCTCGGGGCCGATTTTGTTGGGGCTGGTTCGGGGGTCTTTTGGGGTCAACTTCCGTTTGAGAGTTTTGGGTCGGATTTTGGTTAAATCCTCGGGGTTTCGTTGGGGTTGTTTTGAGTCGGGTTTTGAGATTCGGTTGGGATTGCTTTTGGGTCCGAGTCGGTTGTGGGTTTATTGTGGTTCCGTTATGTGTGTCGGTTTAAATAGAAATTAACAGTTGAGATCCGTGTAATTTCAGGGACGAGCCAGTGAGCTGAGCCGAGCCAGAGATTTCGGGATTAGTGGATTAATCAGGTGAGTACTCGAGCCTTTTTCCGAACGAGCGCTCCATTTTCTGAATTTTGTTGTGCTATCTGTGTATATTGTGAGGTACTGTGCATGAGGCAGGGACGCGGACGTCAGGTATGATTCTGTTCTTACATATGTGATATATGTGCATGAGATAAGATCCAGTCTGGGGGTCCGTGATGAGTTCCATACGGACGGTTATTCGCGATGTGTGATCGCGCGGGTTGACTGTCCCTAACAGTCCTTGGGGCGTGTATACACGGCAGGGCCTGTAGCCGGTTCGCGCTCGTGCTACAGGGTTTTCGCTAACCACCGGTGTACACGGTCGTTAGCCGGGGAAGTGTCCCCTCAGTGATATTGTGTGCAGGGCTTCGGATCTCATGTTGTGTGTTCATACCTATTTTACATTGTCGATTGCCTGTGACAGGGATAGGGATTGCGATGTGTGTAGGTGCTACGTGTATATGTGTTATGTGTTTATGTGCAGAGTCTAACCCTCGCGTACTCACGAGCTTACGAGCTTACGTATTCGAATCTACTATGTTCAGGGTACCATGTGAGACCCAAGATTTCTGAAAGGTCTCAAGTCTAGGCCCAGTAGCAACGCAATATCAATCATGAAACTAAGATAAAATTAACAGTGCGGAATACAGTTAATTACAAACAGAGACAAAAGACTAAGTATAAGGTACAAACTTCTAGACTATTTCATCAAAGCACAAATGTAAACTAGCCCAAACCCCTAAAGCTCAATCTTTAATCAAGTACCAAGGTATTGGAACCGGTTCTAATGCACTTCAAGCTCTTTCAAAGTCCTGACCTATGAACTAGGTCCAGCCAATCCTTTGCCTTTATATGAAAAATAATGCAACAACGGGTAAGCTTAATTGCTTAGTGAGAATGTAGAATTTCATATTTAACATGCAATTATGAACGCGGAAGCACATGCACTGCACTCGGCTCATGCACGGCTCAGCTCTATATGCACCGCACTAGGCTCATGCACAGCTCAATCTCGAAGGGACATTGGCCAATTAATGCTCTTTTGATGCGCGACTTTGCTCAGCTCCCAGTTATAAAACTGTTGTTGCTCTTGAGACTTTTAGACAAATTCATAAGGAATGCTCGGATGATGATAAATCCATACACAGGCATCATAAGTGGGGATCAGCCATGTACTGGGCTAGCTACCAGTAAAAGCTCTATATGGATATCATCGGAATGCTCAACTCTAGCTATCCTCTGTGCTTTCATCACGTAAATCAGCACATCATAAGCCTAACATTAACCCAACACTGAGCAATAGTGATGGTGTTAAGCTTAACAATCAAATGACTCGTCAAAGAATCGAATCTAGAGGTAGAAATACTCAGCTCAACAAATCATAGTAAATATACTATGACAATATATCAATAAGCTCAAGATCAGAATGCCAAATAAATCAGAATCATGCAACAAAAGTCTCAATTCACATAATATGCAGTTAAAGTGAAATCTACAACTCACAGTTACTGGTTATTTGTGCTTTTTGGCTCTGGCTCTGTTGCTCACAATCTGTAGTGGATTAGAACCACTATCTGACTTATGTCAGACTTTCAGATCCTCGCCATCTTGTTGCTCAATCTGTTAATAATATCAGTTCTGATATTTATTAGCCTTTACATCATCTGAACTGTATATTCAGTATTTATTCATTAAATGATGCTCGAGATTCATTCGTTGGTCTTTTAATCTCATATCTTGATCATGTGATCATTAATCTCATAACTTGATCACATGATCATCAATCTCATTCTTTCATTTGTGTTCTTTGTTCATTATATTCTCCAAAGATCTTTGTATATATATATATATATATATATATATATATATATATATATATACACACGTATATAGTTAATCATTAAGGCATTTATTCTTGTTATTTTATGTATTGATCATATGATTTATTCAAGATATTCGAGTTTAAAGAGTGGTTTCAATGTTACATACTAAATTCAAAGCTTATTAACTAAATTTGAAGGCATCCTTCGAATCTATTTCCTCAAATTCGAATCATATACTAAGTTTGAAGCCATTAAAATCACATATAGGATTAAAATCGAATCCCTATTCGAATTTAGGGACCAAATTCGAAGCCTATGGGATTAAATTCGAAGGTCTACATTTCCCTTGTAGCTAAAGTCGAATAATGGGGCTAAAATCGAATTTCTCTCTCGAATCTATGGTTAAAGTCGAATCATGGGACAAATTCGAACATCATGTTCGATTCTAGTACTAAATTCGAAGACCTTTACTCGAATTTATGGTCAATTTCGAAACTAAGGTTTGATTTTAACTAATCTCGAATTTGTTCTTGGTTTCTCGAATTTGTTCATCATTTACAACTTTAAATCCTACATTATCAAGCCTAAAATCATATATATACTAAATATTAAGCCTAGATTCAATTATATTAAACATATTCTAGTTAAATCTTAAGTTATTCTAGCTTTAATCTCATAAAAATGGTAAATTCGAGATTATAACTTCAAAACCGAAAGTATACAAACTTTAAACGTAATTTCTTACCTCCAATTCGTATGTAATCCAACATGCAACGACATATCCTTGTAGTATTCTTCAAGATCTTCCCGATAACGTATAAATCTTGATAATCCGACGGTTGGTTTAGAAGAAATCTTAGAGAGAGAGTAGAGAGAGAAAATTCTAGAGAGAGTGTGTGTAGAGAGAGAATCAGATTGTAAAATGAAGCTTAAATTACGTTTATATACTTCAACTAGTTATGTTTGCTACTTAACCCACTATTACTTTCGTATCTTATATATCTTTTATTTAATTATCTTAATAATTTATTAATTCATAAATCATAATTTAAACATTTATATAATTTAATTAAATATTTCAAAAACTTAATTAAATTATAATTCAAATAATGTAATAAAATTACATTATTGGTTCGATGATCAGATATTAAGTTGGGCTAAAAGTTGGGTTGTTACAGAATGGGCTCCACCACGCACAAACTTCGTCCCCGAAGTTAGATATGTTCGAACAGACTTGGGCAGATAGCTTTTATGATATCTTTTAATTCCCAAGACTGATGCGAACCTTTGTGGTGTTTCCACTGAACGAGCACCATCTGTATTTCATATCTTTTTATTTCTGTGAGATTCTCAAGTACAAGAACTCAAATTTCTCTTTTCAGAGTTCATACTTGATTCCATATTTCACTGCTTGATCATTTTAGGAATCTGACTTTATTATTCATACCCTTAATATATGAGCTTTATGCCATAATCAGTTCAAATAATAACTCAGTACATGAGTTAGCTCATATATCTCCTTCGTTCGATCTTGAGCCAGTTATGGCTTTTTAAATAGCTCATCTGTATTATTGTAAAATTTTCATTTGCTACCTTATGCAATCACATAAGAGATTTTTAAGATTTCTGTTTATCAGATATGTATTCACTTTGTGGGCTTTTGGGATTTAATTTTATACCTCATTCAATTCAACTAGCATCTATACCTATCAATTAGCTCTTAACTCTTTTCATTTGCTCTTGTAATAGTTACAGAGCTTTTCAGGAATCTGATATCTGTACTTTATGTTTCTTTTATTGATGATGTTTCAATCATCAATCGCTTAACTGATTTCTGATTTATGCTGTCTTGTTATGAAGACTTATAATTTTCTTCGCTCTATCAAACAAATGAAATCTATCCTCCGGCGCAACAATTGGAGTCAACTCTTCTTGTAACGACTCCACCTCAACTACCTTGGTCTCAAATTGCGCTGCCATATCCGCTAAATCTTTTATGTAAGCAGTCTCTCGAGAAGCAAAATCCTCCAAGAAGATCGAGTGTTTAGAAGCCGAAAATGAGAGATTAAGGCAAAATGTTGAAATATTGCATCTTAAAGCTCGCCGAACAAAGCAGGATTTCGAATAAAGAATCAAAGTTTGGAGTTACAATCGTCCACATCTTCTTCGCAACGGTTTCAGCAGTTAAGAGATATTTCAGGCAAGTCAAATATGATCAAGAACTTGAAGTGATCATATGCTTTCAAATCTTGCAGCAAATAGGAACATTAACGACATGGAAAACAAATGCGATACAGAATCAAATTCTAAAGAAATGATTTGATAGAAATTGACAGTTTACTTAGGCTTTCTTGGTGTGATTCGTTAAACATGACGACAGATTCTGTTATTGAAGTCAGGTCTCGAGTTACCAGAGTTCCAAAACCGTCTCCACGACCATTTACATCATCTTCTATTTGTCATCATCGTCTTCCTCTATTAGTTCACTGTGCTATTCGGTCAAGAGGATTTGACAAAACAATAGCTTTTGGTTCTGTTTAATTATACGTAAAGACTTATGTTTAACTTTTCATTGGTGAATTTCTAAATTTGAAATCACTTTATTCTTTTAACGGAAGTTCTTATTTTATGTGCAGTTAAGTAGAATAAATATTCTATATTTATTCTATATTGGACATCTCACTAGTCTCGCATCGACATAATGAGAATCCAACATTTACATCTATATTGACATATGATGGGCTTTTCATTTTATATGCAGTTAGATGGAATAGGAATTCCATTTTAGATATCTCACTAGTCTCGCGTCGACATAGTGAGAATCCATTCTTACATTTATTTTGACACATAACAGACTTTCATTGGCCATTTATGACCAATCGCTTGACTTTACAAAATTTCAGTCTATTTTCTTGTCACTCTCGCTTTATGCCTCTGACTTCTTTGATTCTCGTTCAAGTTGTCCTCAGGCGTTTGTCAATTTGATTCAAATACTTTTCTCATTAATATTTATTGGATCAACTACTTCTACCTCTGTCTCATTATAAGACACGCTGTAATCATTCAGATCTCAAGGATTTACGAAGTAGCTGGTGTTTAGGATTATATTTTGATTTTTCTCGGGTTTTGAATCATACATGATTCAGATTACAATACCTATATTGTCTATAGGTATAATTTCTTATTGGAAATGTATTTACATCGTAACTTCAACTGATACGACCCATATGTCATCCGCATTATTCACTATCGATGACAGGGTTGCACAGTTTACTCAATACTTATTTTGGAATTGAAATTCGGATGGTAACGGAATTAAATCATTTATTTGTATAAGAAATTTAGTATTAGTTACCATTGTGGTCTTTTGCCGTTTCTGGTGTCTCCTCGGCATCCTCAGCAGTAATATGGAAAGCTCGCGCCTTTGCTGTAGGTATCATTGTAGTACTCTGTTGAATTGCTCTGCCAACTGGTTGTTCAGGATTGATAAGCAGGCGTGCATTTGGGCAATGCTTGGCATAATATCCACGCGCACCACAGTTGTAGCATATGTCGTTTCTTTCGGGGCACTCATCGCTTCCATGTCCAATCTGGTTACAAGTGTAACAGGTCACATCTATAAGGTTGCAGCGTCCGCTATGTAATTTGTTACAGCGTTTACACGATCGCGCTCCTGACTGGATGGAATAAACTCTAGTCTTCTGAGGCGTAGAGGATGCTTGTGACTGCTGCTGACTGGACTTTGATGAACCGAAAAATCTACTGGATTTCTGTTTCTTAGGTGGAGATGGATAAGTAGGACTTATAGCCATCATAACGGGTTCACAACTAGAATCTGTGAATTCTCGCTCCACCATCCTTGCTGCTTCCACTATGCTGAGATACGTTTTGAATTTAATGCTACTCATTTGTCTTCTATATATTGGATTTAGACCCAGTCTGAATCGGTTTATCTTACGCTCTTTTGTTGCTACTTGATATGACGAGTAGCCGCAAAGTCTCGAGAACTCATGCTCGTATTCATCAACAGTCTTAGTTCCTTGTTTCAATTGCATCAACTGCATCTCGAGTTCGTCTTGTTTGTCTGTTGGACAGTATTTGGCGTTGAACATCTCCAAGAACTGTTCCCAGTCCAGTGTCATAATTGCTTCCTCACCATAGATGCTCCTTTGTGTTTTCCACCAGGCTCTAGCAGCTCCAACGAACAGTGCTGTAGCAAACTTAACTCTATTGTTGTCCAAACATTCTGAGATACTGAAGATCTCTTCAGTATGACTTACCCAATCTAATGCTTGTATTGGGTCTACTGTGCCTTCAAACGTCATAGCACCACTCGCTTTGAAGTCTTTGAATCTACAGCCTTTTGGCTGCACAACTCTTTGTTTGGAATTCTCATTATCGGATTCTGATTCGCTTGACTGTTCAGTTTGCTTCTTTTTATGTTTATTTCTCTTTTCAGTTTTCTTTATTGATTCAATTTGCTCTAGCATAAACTTGTTTTGTTGCTCATTATTCTGGGTTATTAGTTGTTGCATCATTTCCAGGACTTGCTCTGGGGTCATGCCACCTGATGGTCCACCTTCTCCTGACATAGCTCTGAAATTAAAATCACTAAGTATTTAGATCATTAGGCTAGCACATTGTACCCTTTCATGCCCCGTCCTACTAGTCTCTGAAACCTATCTTAGTTCAAGCCATCCTGTCATGATTGATACTATAGCATTGCACAAGTTTGAGATCATGTATTACACGTAATACAATGATTCACTCAAACTATTGCTCTGATACCATCCTGTGAGACCCAAGATTTCTCAAAGGTCTCAAAGTCTAGGCCCAGTAGCAACGCAATATCAATCATGAAACTAAGATAAAATTAACAGTGCGGAATACAGTTAATTACAAACAGAGACAAATGACTAAGTATAAGGTACAAACTTCTAGACTATTTCATCAAAGCACAAATGTAAACTAGCCCAAACCCCTAAAGCTCAATCTTTAATCAAGTACCAAGGTATTGGAACAGGTTCTAATGCACTTCAAGCTCTTTCAAAGTCCTGGCCTATGAACTAGGTCCAGCCAATCCTTTGCCTTTACCTGAAAAATAATACAACAACGGGTAAGCTTAATTGCTTAGTGAGAATGTAGAATTTCACATTTAACATGCAATTATGAACGCGGAAGCACATGCACTGCACTCGGCTCATGCACGGCTCAGCTCTATATGCACCGCACTAGGCTCATGCACAGCTCAATCTCGAAGGGACATTGGCCAATTAATGCTCTTTTGATGCGCGACTTTGCTCAGCTCCCAGTTATAAAACTGTTGTTGCTCTTGAGACTTTTAGACAAATTCATAAGGAATGCTCGGATGATGATAAATCCATACACACGCATCATAAGTGGGGATCAGCCACGTACTGGGCTAGCTACCAGTAAAAGCTCTATATGGATATCATCGGAATGCTCAGCTCTAGCTACCCTCTGTGCTTTCATCACGTAAATCAGCACATCATAAGCCTAACATTAACCCAACACTGAGCAATAGTGATGGTGTTAAGCTTAACAATCAAATGACTCGTCAAAGAATCGAATCTAGAGGAAGAAATACTCAGCTCAACAAATCATAGTAAATATACTATGACAATATATCAATAAGCTCAAGATCAGAATGCCAAATAAATCAGAATCATGCAACAAAAGTCTCAATTCACATAATATGCAGTTAAAGTGAAATCTACAACTCACAGTTACTGGTTATTTGTGCTTTCTGGCTCTGGCTCTGTTGCTCACAATCTGTAGTGGATTAGAACCACTATCTGACTTATGTCAGACTTTCAGATGCTCGCCATCTTGTTGCTCAATCTGTTAATAATATCAGTTCTGATATTTATTAGCCTTTACATCATCTGAACTGTATATTCAATATTTATTCATTAAATGATGCTCGAGGTTCATTCGTTGGTCTTTTAATATCGTATCTTGATCATGTGATCATTAATCTCATAACTTGATCACATGATCATCAATCTCATTCTTTCATTTGTGTTCTTTGTTCATTATATTCTCTAAAGATCTTTGTATATATATATAATCATACGTATATAGTTAATCATTAAAGCATTTATTCTTGTTATTTTATGTATTAATCATATGATTTATTCAAGATATTCAAGTTGAAAGAGTGGTTTCAATGTTACATACTAAATTGAAAGCTTATTAACTAAATTTGAAGGCATCCTTCGAATCTATTTCCTCAAATTCGAATCATATACTAAGTTTGAAGCCATTAAAATCACATATAGGATTAAAATCGAATCCCTATTCGAATTTAGAGACCAAATTCGAAGCCTATGGGATTAAATTCGAAGGTCTACATTTCCCTTGAAGCTAAAGTCGAATAATGGGGCTAAAATCGAATTTCTCTCTCGAATCTATGGTTAAAGTCGAATCATGGGACAAATTCGAACATCATGTTCGATTCTACTACTAAATTCGAAGACCTTTACTCGAATTTATGGTCAATTTTGAAACTAAGGTTTGATTTTAACTAATCTCGAATTTGTTCTTGGTTTCTCGAATTTGTTCATCATTTACAGCTTTAAATCTTACATTATCAAGCCTAAATTCATATATATACTAAATATTAAGCCTAGATTCAATTACAGTAAACATATTCTAGTTAAATCTTAAGTTATTCTAGCTTTAATCTCATAAAAATGGTAAATTCGAGATTATAACTTCAAAACCGAAAGTATACAAACTTTAAACGTAATTTCTTACCTCCAATTCGTATGTAATCCAACATGCAACGACATATCCTTGTAGTATTCTTCAAGATCTTTCCGATAACGTATAAATCTTGATAATCCATCGGTCGGTTTAGAAGAAATCTTAGAGAGAGAGTAGAGAGAGAAAATTCTAGAGAGAGAGTGTGTAGAGAGAGAATCAGATTGTAAAATGAAGCTTAAATTACGTTTATATACTTCAACTAGTTATGTTTGCTACTTAACCCACTATTACTTTCGTATCTTATATATCTTTTATTTAATTATCTTAATAATTTATTAATTCATAAATCATAATTTAAACATTTATATAATTTAATTAAATATTTCAAAAACTTAATTAAATTATATTTCAAATAATGTAATAAAATTACATTATTGGTTCGATGATCAGATATTAAGTTGGGCTAAAAGTTGGGTTGTTACATACCAGCAAAGAGGTCGGTAGCTGTGCTTGTTGATCTGGGACTGGGGATTATCTAGGAAGCGTTACGCTAAGTGTTGTGTAATGATATGATTAGTACTGCTTATGTTAGCATCTTTTTGGCTGATGTAATTAGCGGATTATATAATAATGCTGTTTATGTGAAAGTTTAAATTAATAGTGATCGGTATTACCTTCTGACATATGTATTATAGAGTTATTGCGATATTGCCACCTGTGTATTATATTGACGTGACATTTCCGGGATCGGGGAGGGTGTTACATATATATTGTAATCATAAGAAATTAGATTTTAATCAAATAACTACAAAGTTTGAAAGATACAATTTGTATAAATTTGAAGTGAAAATCTGAATTAGATTTCATAAATGATGTGGTAAAAAGATATGACAACATGCGTCAAATTAAAAGAGAAGTTGACACGTGACATATTGTTTATTTATTTATTAG
Organism: Centrapalus pauciflorus; assembly: GCA_020465985.1. Classification (NCBI taxonomy): domain Eukaryota; kingdom Viridiplantae; phylum Streptophyta; class Magnoliopsida; order Asterales; family Asteraceae; genus Centrapalus; species Centrapalus pauciflorus. The sequence goes on along the minus strand of JAANYP010002885.1, from coordinate 65,605 downwards.
TTTTTATAAGTTTATCAGTATTTATATGCATGTATAAATGGTGCGTTTGTGTGGTTGAGAAAACTTACAACTGTTTATGAACCTTTGAGGGGTTAAAAAATAACTTTTTCGTCACATTTTTCGACTTGATGGGAACCTTTTAACTATTATTTATGTTTGGGTTGTTTTGGTTTTTGCTATTTAAACGTTCCTGTTTGACTGTTTTGGTTTTGCTATTTAAACATTCTTGCTTCGACTTGATGAGAACCTTGATTATTTGAACCTTCCTCTATGTGCTATTTAATCCCCATCTTATTATCTTATATTCACATAACTTTGTTTTTGTCATTTTTTTAATGTATTAAATATTGGTTATACATATTAATTATAACTTGACAAATGTCAAATCAATATGGGGTTTATTACTAAAAATTAACCCTTATAATATCATACTCACATGACTTTATATTTTATTATTTATAATGGGGTTTATTACTAAAAATCAATATGTTTTCATGTTTTTTGTGTTTTCGTCCATCCATGTTATTTTTTCCATAAAAGTCCTCAAGTTAATTTTTTATTTTTGGTTTAGTGAAATTTGAACATTAGTACCGGTTTTTCAGATTTTAAAAACCCGGTTCACAAATTATAACAGGGGTCTAATGCCCAAATTTCACACTAAACCAAAAAGAAAAAAATAACTTTAGGTTTCTTATTATAGAAAAAAATAACATAAACGGACGAAAACGCAAAAAAACTTGAAACCATATTGGTTTTTTTTTTCATAATAAACCCTTTTTAATGTATTAAAATAATGGTTATACATATTTGAACATGACAAATATCAAATGTAATTCATAGAGGGGGTTCAAACTTCAAATAGCATAAACCGTTGTTTTTGGTAGTATACATTATCTAACTTTGGGTAAACTAATCTACGATATCTAAATCTACTTCCACATAAAATTAAAATTAGTAAAACTATACTAAAAGAAGATTGTCAGAGCATGCAAAGAAAAAATTAAGAACAATTGAAAACCCACATAAAAGCTCACCAACTTCGTTTACAAGTAAATTAAAATTTTTTTAAATTTACAATAAAACTAAAAACGCGATGATTTTTAGGAAAACACATTTTAGAAATGAAAATGTGTTTAGATGTATTATAAATAATTCTTGCGTTTTCATTTTTCACTCTCTTTTATAACATAGATTTAGGTAACTAGATTGAAAACAAAACATGAAACATAAAAAAAATATGATTTCAAATTTACTTATAAATTTGAAAGCTAAAAAAATGAAAATTTAAAACTGAAAACATCAAAAAGCAATAGATCAGAACGCGTTTTCCAAAAACCCTTGTTTTTGACGAAAATTTTCATGTCAACCAAACGGGCCTTAATTAAGTTTCGATTTCAGTTTCTAACATAACAAGCACCATACACGCCAAGGAGAACCTCAACTAAAACAGGCTTACAATTTTTATAAGAACCCTTTAGAGATGGTTGAGAAATGACTTTTTTGCCACGACCTGATGAAACCTTTTAATTATTACATAGGATTTTGGCTATATTTATCGCGGTATAAGGTACGTATTTGACTTAGGTAAACCAAATAACTAATCTACGAGATCTAAATCTACTACTATCCAAAATTAAATTCAGTGAAACTCTTCGAAAAGAAGAATGTTAAGACAACATAAAGTTTGTAACCACGATACCCATCACTTACCTTGGGTTTAAATTTTATTCTTATCATACGTGGTGTTAATGAGTCATGTTCGTGTCTTACCCATCTTATCATCATCCTATCCTATCTTGCCTACTCATACTACACTATCGTATCTCGCCCTCCCCTACCTATCCTAACACATCTTATCCCCACCCATACCATCCTTTAAACTCATACTACACTACCCTACGTTACCTTATGACACCCTACACTAGTTTGCACTCATTACCTAACCTTATCCTATTTATCCATTATCCTTATCTCATCCTACCTCACCTGTTACCCGACCGTAGCATTGGGTGGTAGTGAAGATAGATGTAGCGATTGTAAAAAGAGATTGTGATGATGGTGATGAAAATTACAAGTTATTCATGTGCTTTTTCCTATGTTATAATGTAGGTATATATATATTTTCATTTATATATGAAAAATAAAGCAAAAATCATCTTTCAAGTTGAATTTAATAATTTTTTTAAAAAAAAATTGGTTTAATAAGATTTAGGAGTGTCCTCTTATTTATAAGAAGTTATTATAACAATGGTATTTTTATCCAAAATACCACATCATAATTACCATCATACATGACATACTAACCTATACATACATCATGGTTACTAAACAATTTACAGTCTGAAAATGTAAACTAGCATCATAACCAAGTCACAGTTATACCATAAGTGTTTATCAAAATAAACGTCAACAGTCTCCAAAATTATGTGGGTGTTCCTACTTATCGTTGTCAGGTGTTGTATTATTTTGGGTTTTATCTATTGAGGTACAAAATAGTAATAAAATAAGTAAACGTGAACACCGGTAACATGATAAGTGTTTATCGAAATAACCACGTAATCATAGGTAAGTCACGGATACATCATAAGTGATACTACTCAACACATCAATTTACAACTGTACTATGAAATAACATAGCATAACAACCAAATGAGTTAATATCGAAGAAACTCAATCAACTTTTTTTATTTTCTTAATTAGGTCGCTAAACTTTTTTTCTAATTGTTTAAGTCCCTAATCTATGTTTGTCTTATTCAAAAATATATATTTTTGTCCGGCTACCGGATTAGCCGGTAAAACACAATTGATAAAATCTAAAGTTTAGGGACTTAATCTTTAAAATATGAAAAATGGTGAGCTTTTTTTCCAATATTAATCAAAGAAAAAACTAATTTTATTTGTTTGGTAACCGATCAAACATGTCAAATATACACTTTTGAATAACACAAAAATAGTTGAGGGACTTAAACAATAAGAAAAAAAGTTTAGAGACATAATCACAAAAATAAAGAAAATAAAGTTTTTTCAATATTAACCCTAACCAAATATCACTACCGATCATACTTATTAGAGACAAATATCATCTATACTAATCTACTAATAATAACCACCAATATAACTTACAACTGATAGTCATTGTCTATATTACTAATATATAATATCATTTGCCCTTAGCATGCATCATAAATATTAACCAAACTACCCCATGTATAATAAGGGTGCATTTGGTACAGAGAATTAAGACTAGGAAAATGGAAATAAGAGGAATTCACTTGTTCTAAAAGTGTCACAACGAGAGAGAAGTCGTGATCATAACGACCTCATCATGGTCGTGATCATGACATGACCATTGTAGTCATGATGACCTAACGTCACCTAGGATGTACGATCATCATTTTGGTTGCCAACCTTATTTTTGGGCATGATGACCAGTCATGGCAACCACCAACATCGTGGTCGAACTCAAGCTTGCGAGCAACCCCAATAGACATAGACATGGTCGCGGTCATCACCATAGCATCGTGTTAGCAATGTCCCTTATCTTCTTCAACCTCTCGTTAGCTATATTTGTAGGTTATAATTAGAGATTATAAATCTCTATTTATTAACTTTTTATCAACATAAACCAATACGAAAACGATTCTAACTATGCGACAAACATAATTATTAACTTTTATCAACATAAACCAATACGAAAATGACATTTGGTTTGCTGGAATATGAGAGAACTGGAGGGAAAAAGAATCCAAGTTGCAGTCAATTCACGTGTTTGGGATAACTATTAAATGAAATTAGATTCCCTCAAAATTAAATTTTCAATGAATGAAGTAAATATTATTCCTTTACACTATGGATAGAATTCAATTCATTTCAAGAAGAGAAAGTGGTTGATTACAAAAATGTCCTTAATATAAATCCCCCCACACATTACCTCATCCCACCACCTTACTTACCCTACCCAGTACCTATACTACCCACATCACCCATCCCATCCCACCCCTACCTACCCATCATACCCTTACACGTCTGAACCCACCCCTTTCCCTACCTTACACCACCCACCACACCATGCCCTGCCTTACCTATTCCCCACAACCCTATCGTATCCCATAACCCACACACTATCTCTACCCCATCCTTACCTACTACCTACTACACTACACCTACCCTACGCACCCCACATTACCATCCTCCTCTACATACCTTACTCGCCACATACTACCTTACCCACACCACTCATGTGTACCATACCTTACCCATACGACCTCATGCCTACCTAACTTATCCACCCTATCCTCTTTACCATTTCCCCACTTTACCTACATAACCTTACCCACACCAACCACACCTTACCCTTACTCATATCCACCCTACTTAGTGTAATTTCTTGACAAAGTTTATTGGCTTTTGTTGGAATTAGAATTATTTTAAGAGGTGCAGAGTGTACACTCGTATAAGTTTGGACAAAGTCAAGACCGGGAGTTAAAGCAGAAGTCAGGGGGATGCGCCCCCTTGCGCGGTTCTAGGGGCAGCGCCCCTAGCAGGGTCCAAGGGGTGAAGCCTTTGGGGGTGGTTCCGCTGCTTGAAGCATGTGAAGACTACAGTCTTATCTTAACAACTTGTGAAAGTTGTTATCTTAACAACTTTAATGTTGTTAAAGTTTGGAAGTTGTTAAGGAAGTGACGATTTCAACTACTTTAGTTGGTTGATGGGAAGTTACCTATCCTATTCATTTGATTTCATTAATAAAAGGCAGTGTATATTTACAAAAAAATTCATTAGTTGAAACTAATGCATTTTCTTGTGATTATCTCATAGAAATATTGGGTTACCCAATTAGGGCAAATAATTCTTATACGAAAGTGACTATACACGATCACGAAGAACATCCAAGTGATTCCCAAATCGATTCTATCTTATATACATATGGGTTTCTAACAAACCTTACCCTCCCTACTCGCACCCCCACCCGACACACCCTGTCACACCTTAGCCCCACCCCACCCCCTCTTTATCGTACCAATCGCACCCTCCACACACCTTCCCACCCATGTCCATCTTACTCTACTCTACCCTACCCTATACCCACTTACCCACCCACAAACCTGTATCTACTATCCCCCGTCCCGCTTCGCCCTATCCATACCACCACGTGGCTTATTCCACCCCAAAATACCTTACCCACCAATCCCACTCATCCAACTTACCCTACCAAACAATTCTTATCCTACCTAACTCACCCCACCCTACCATCATATCCTATTTTACCATATACACCTTATCCGCCCCACCCTTACCATATCTACCAACACACCCTCATGCCCATCCAATCCCAACCACTTATATAGGTAATAAGAAAATGATGATAAGAAAATAAAAAATGACATGTTGTCATGTAACATTATTTAATTATAACTCATTTTGCAGGTTTATCAACCAAACAATATGGAAATGGTTTCCAATTCTATTTTAACTAATCAAACATGTTTCGGATTCCAGTTTAAATTCTTGACAAATTTCATTTCCTTTACTGATTTCAATTTCTTTGAAAACGTTCTGCAAACCAGACGTTTCCTTAAAACATGAATTCAACTTATAATTTGGATTTGAAATTACCTCCAATTCGTTTTGAGTTTGATGAGAATAGATAATGACTCTTACTAATTTCCTTTAAATTCCTTAACACATCTCTTCTTGCTATCTATGTTATAACACACACACACACACACACACTATCATGTTTGTTTAATTTTGGAAAGGTTTCAAAGTGAAGGAAAAAGCAGCTTTAAGTATATACATACTGAAGTTGGTTATGGGTTTTAAACCCAGTACCCGCTCAAGTGGTAACTCCAATATTTTCATAGCGGTATTTTAGAATGTTATATTTGTATAAACTCAAACTCCAAAATCAGTTTGCACATAATCATCCAGCTGGAGACCAACTATATAATTCAAATATAATTAGTCTAATAGATAATAATATAAACAACTAACCAAATAATTTTATATATCCGTTTGGACTTTAAGGATGTTACATTTATTTAAGAGCTTACAACCTATATCGTCTTACTTTTCATAATTAGTCTTACTTTTCTAATTCCTTATATTTTAGACTTAAAGCTAAAGTGGTTCGTATGCCTACCTTACCTACTTGACGAAAGGGAACGATCTTAATTTCGTTTCCGGGTTTATGGATTAGATTCAGTCGAGACTTTAAACGTTGGTTTCATTATTTTCATTAATGTATATTATATTATTATATATAGATATAAGTACCTTTGGGCTTTGACCATTAGAAAATAATGTTTACATTTTTTTTTATTTTTATAAACAATTGCTTGTAGATCTATATTTGTATATTTTAATTAGATTTGAGTTGTACAACACGATCATTTCAAGATACATGTATCTGGATAATTAATTATTTATTTATTGTAGTTATTTTATAGGGCTAAAACCGTACAATAGCAGTATACTTATTAAGGTGTATCGATATAGCATGTGTACTTTTTATATTGTTAATATGATATCTTTACTTTTTATGACCGGTTATTTCGTCTAGCTTTGCGCAGTTGTGGGAGAATCGTAGGTACAAACCTGTTCACCGTTGGATCTGCATGAAATTTGAGGAGAAGCTTCGCAACATATAGTTTTTCGATCTGGATGGTGGAGATTGTCATTGGAGATTTCTACAGAGGTCTGTAGGAGTTTGAAGTTGGCTGTGATGTGTGATTTCTCCTACCAGGTTATCACAAGGACGAGAGATTGTATTTGATGCTTCAATTATGGAAATTTGAACATTAATAAAAAGATAAATTATACTCTTAACACATATAGCCAGTAACCGGTTACCAAAGGTGTCATATTGGTATGAAAAAAATGTAGTGCGCGTATCAAATTTGAACGATTCCAAAAGTACACGTATAATATGAATAATTAAAATAGTACACGTACCATATTGATACATTCTAAAAAGTATACACAACTATTTTACGGTTTTAACCCTATTTTATATAAATAATAGTGTGGTTTATATCTAAAATTAAGAACTATAATAACCAAATAATATACCAGACCTACCAACTTCTTAACTTTGAATGTAAAAAGACAGTTTAAAATAATTTTGGTTTTAAAATTCTGATTCTAGACTTATTTAATTAAAAAGTTCCTAATTCAATACATACAAATGGGAGCTAACAATTACAATATCATTTGTTTCACATTCCATGGTTGGGCCTGGAAATTGCCCATTGATAAGTATGCTTTGTAATATAATTATAAATAAAAAGTTGATGCATTTTAAGATTGTGTTTGACATAGAAAATTGAAAAAAATAAGATATGGGGATAAAATCTTAGGTTTTTTAGAATATGAAACTTGAAAAATACAATAACCTTATGATTGTTGTAATTCTCTTTCCCTAATTTAAGTTTTTACTTAATTTTTCACTATTGCTTGAGAAATGAGAGAATTGAAATTTAACCTTCATATTGATGCAACTTGAGATTTTAAAGAGAATTGATTTACATAATTCAATAGTTCTAACTATTAATTTGTCTTCATTTTTTTTCCTTTCGATTCCCTCTACCAAAAACAACGTATGAGTGTTGCATCATTTTGAAGACCATAAAAAGCTCGAATAAGTTGTGAAAAACACCAAGATCTGATACGTGTAAATCGAGGATACATCTTTAGGTATTGTGCGTGGCTTTTTTCTTTAAGGGTTCAGGAAGGAGTATTTTAAGAACAAATAAATCAATGAGATATTATTTTATCTTTTTAAAATAATTTAATAATAATAAATTAGATATTTAGAAATATATAAAAGTTCTAAAGTTGTAGAATGATATTGATATAATTTGAAAGTTTATAAGAATATAACTATAATTTAAAACTTTTAGAAGCTAGGATGCTATGAAATTCTTCCTTTTATGTGCTCGTCATATATGATCGAGTTGGGTTGAAACTCAGTATCTTTGTCTATCAATTTTTATAAATTTATTAATAATTAATTTGTCAAATATAATTTCGAAGATTATTAGTAGAATAATATATTTTAAAGTTTTGTTTTTCGAAGGTTATATACATATGATATGGTTTGAATTAACGACTTTAATTTGATGACTTTGATTCATTGATATGTTGTATTTAATTTACCATACATATTTTATATATTTAACTGGTTTAACAAATATTAAATAAATTCTTAAGAATAGTTATTATGTGTTAAGAAGTAGATTTAAAGAGATGTGTGTATCTAGAAATTGATTTGTTTTCGTTACTTGATTAATGCAAATAAGAAAGTAAGATCTAAATACAAAACAGATCAAAATATGAACTACACTAAATAAAATGCATACGTAAATTGCATAGTATGATGTCGTTGATCATCGTATTTCTTACACTATGTATAAATATAAGTGTGTTTAATGATACATGTAGAAAAGACATATATGATATATGCATGTATAATATTGTATAGCATTACATATTGTATCATAGCATATCATATCATAGATTTGGGTTCAAATGAGTACCACTAGTTTTGCGGAGTACCGGAGGTACCTCGCTTAAAATTATTTTTTTTGAATTTTTTTTTCTTAATCATGTTTAAATTAATAATATAAGACTACTTGCAAAAAATCACACATAAACACACACTATAACTATGTGAAACGTGCAAGTTCACATGAACTGCACTGTTGTGAACGTACGTTCACATCTAAGCATGTTCACATGAATTTTTCCACGTTCACATGACTTTTAAGAGGCTACGAAGTGTGAATGCGTGTAATTCTTTTACAAATATGCTTATATTATTTGTATCTAAATGAATATGAAAAAAAATTTTAAAATTTTTTTTTTTTCGGAGCATGTTCACATCTTAAACCCGTGTGTTCACAGGTACTCACGGTACTCTGCATTTTTTAGGTACTCACACGAACCATATTCTCATATCATATTACATTATATGTATTATCATTGTATTTTTGGTTAACTTGTTGTATAGTTAGGACCAGTTTTGAGTATTTTAATGTCAATGGCAAGATGGAAGAAAAATGTCTTTCTAAAAGATTTAAAAAGCAACGTTCTATTTTTCTAAATAGGTTTGACTAAGATAGAAAATATGTCTTTTTAAAAATACAACATATTAGTTTTCATAAGGTTTTTGTCAATTATTGGCTAATAAATTAAAAAAATACATGTTTGTACCTAATATATTACTTATTTGACGTAGGATAGTTTGTCTTTCAAAATAAAAACTTATTGGATTGAAAAGATGATGGATCTTCATGACTTGATGCCCTGAACAGTAGCCCAATTACCCTTCCTCTTAGGATCGGTCTTGTGTATAATCAATTACAAAAATAAAATTGATAAATTATAAAGTCTTAAATTATATATTTGCGTTATTTGTATAATCCAAGTAATATATAATATAAATATACAAGGTATTTTACACAAAATATATCAAACGATTATATTATATATCTACAATATTATTCTCCAATTATACTATACCTATATATAGTTATTTATTTATGGAAAAGAATTTAGTAATTATAGCTTTTATAAAAAAAATATATAACAAAAGTATAAATATTTGTCACGTATATTGTTTATTTAATCTTTTTAAATACACATGAATAATAGTTATTTTTTAACATTCTTTTAAGTTTTTTTTTTTTTCTAAATTTATACGTATAATTAGTCTATATAATTTTAAATTTCAGTTATACATAAAACATAATGTTTATATATATTTTATAGCAATAAATAAAATGCTATAATTTATGAATTATTAGTATTGTATTGTTTTTACTTTTTAAATGTATATTATCGTTTATATAATATTTATGATTTATGTTCTTTATTACTATTATAATTTTTTATTTACAAATGTAATATTATATCTTTATATATTTTATGTCAAGTAATGGATTTAGTTAATTATTTATTAATATTTATAGATATAGAAATAACAAATTGTGTTTATATTTTATTTTAAATTAATAAAATATGTTTATCTTTGAAATAATGAATTGTGCTTATCTTTTATTTTGTTTTAAAAATAATAGGGCAAATGATAAAAATAGTAACATGTTTTGTCATTTTTTTCATTAATAGCAACATTATTTATTTTTTTTATCATTAATAACAATAACTTTTGTTTTTTTATCAATATTAGCAACTTTTAACCCAACTAACTGAGATCTCAGTTAAGTTAGCTGACATGGATATTTTTTGCTGACGTGGAGAGCCACGTGTCTTCTTCCTTCCATTTCTCTGCAACCTTGTGTCCTTCCCTTTTCTCTGTAGAGAAATAAAGAACACCAGTTCGAAAACCATGAAACAAAAAGACAAAATCACTATGCATACTCAAACCCAATATGTCAGTATCCATTTTCATCTTATTTTTCACATTTTCAGTTTTCTTTCTTTTAAGATTTGAAGCTTGAATTTCATCGTACATGAATCCTACGACTATAGTCTTATATTTCGCTTTTTTAACATGGAGCTGAGAAGAAATCGATCGGCGATCCTGCGTTGCCGGTAAAAAAATGCTTGCAGTCGAGATCCAACGATCGATTCCACGACGACATTAACCCTAAACTCGCTCAATCAGGATTCAAAATTGTCCTCGGCTCCTCGCCGCCGGTATCTTCTCTTCGATGACCACTGCTTGCACGTCTCATCCTCCTCAAGTTTCTTTTCCTTCGTCTTTATCTTTACCGACCACCATAATGACAGCTTCACTGTTACGCCGTGAGGACCAAATCCGTGAAGCAAAGCGATCGATGATTTGCGATTGTAAGGATTAGAGGATGGAGAATCGTCGGAAGATGATGACGGTGGTGTAGGTCCCCAAAAGTGGATGGTTGTTTCAGCATCCACGTCGAGGAATTGAGAAGAAAGACCGGAAGCGGTGAGGGAACGGCGGTGGAAGGAGTCGTACAAGGAGACGAAGCTAAGCCAAGAGGCCGACATTGTTGTGGAAGTGCAGTGAGTGATTGGGATTTGGGAGGGTTTTTTTGGGTAAGCTACCTCTGAAAATGGCAATGGAATTATATTAAAGATGAGGCAAAAAAAATTGGTGTAACAGTTGATCTTTTATTTCTCTGCAGAGAAAAGGGAAGGAAGATGGAAGGGGAAGCAAGCGTACCATTCATTTTAACCTAGATATTTTAATCAGGTGACGTGGATAACCTGATACACCTGGTTACACACGTGGTTCTCCAACTCATAAAAAATATCCATGTCAGCTAACTTAACTGAGATCTCAGTTAGTTGGGTTAATAGTTGCTAATATTGATAAAAAAACAAAAGTTATTGTTATTAATGATAAAAAGTAAATAATGTTGCTATTAATGAAAAAAATGACAAAACATGTTACTATTTTTGATCATTTGCCCAAAATAATAATATGTATCTATCTTTTTTAATTAAATGTGATGATGACATTTGTGTTCTCCTTTATTATATAATATAAACCCATGTATAACATGAGTACATTTAAAAAAAAATTTTATTAAATTTGTAGGATAAAATTTAAAAATATTGCATCAAGTTATAGTCTATACTTATAATAATATAGATGTAATAATATTAAATATATATTCATATTCAATTTCAAATTTGATTTTTATGTTAGATAAGATTTAGTATACATTTAGATTTGATTTAAACTTTAAACTATATTTATATGAATTAATTATAAATTTTGAAAATATAAAATACAAATGGCGGTAGTAGGTGATGACATGAGGCAATAGCAGGCAACGACATGTAACAAATTAGTTGCTCTTTTATTAGTACTAGTTTATTTACCCGCGTATTACGCGGATATTTTTAATATATATAAAATATAATAAATAAAATGATAAAGATATAAATATTATTTTTTAAACAAAAGTATATAAGATGATATTATTATTTATTATGACCTATTAATTTTGTATATTTCTAAATATATATATGAAGAGTAATTATTTTCTTATATATTTTTTTAAACTTTTATTATATTATCTTAGAATTAATAAGTTAGTAGATTATTAGATTTTGTTTCATTTGATTTGATTTGAATTTAAAAGTGGATTATATTAGATTTGGATAGATTTAATTAATAAGTTAGTAGAGTAATAAATTCTGTTTGATTTGATTTGAATTTAAAAGTGGCTTATATTAGATTTGGATAGATTTAATTTAAATTTCTTTATTATTTTTAAAATCTATAAATGACACGTGTCGATTCATGGTGACGACACGTGGCTTCACTAGAAATGAGTATAGTTACTCTTTTAATAGTTTTGATAGAATAGATTTATAGATTATAGATATATAAATAGATAAATAGATATAGTCATATAGATTATTCACATAATACGAATGTTTATAAACTAGGAAAACATAAAATAAAAACGTAACAATTACTTGACAACATATTTTATTCTTGTAATTATTATGCATTTATATATTATTTTGTATAAATTTATTTTTTATTTTTATTTAATATCACTAGTATGATTTGCAATGAGTCTCATATTTTCATGATAAAAAAATTTGTGTCAAAAATAGTTAGAGCTGATGATTAAAACTTAAAACTATCATTAATATGTGTGTTTAGCAGACTAAACTGAAAAATATAGAATGATATATAAATATGTAAATACAAAAAAGTAAATTAAAACATAATTAATTAATTAAGGGGTATTTAATATTTATATAATTTTATTTGCCTACTAGTTTATTAACCGTGTATTACACAGATAACTTTAATAAATTTATTTTTTTAAAATACATAAACTTAAAATTTAAAATTAATATTTAAACTTATAATACTAATGATATGTAATATCTTATTATAATTAGTTTATTATGTATAAATCATTTAAACAAAAAAAACTAATCATTAATAACTTTTAATTTTATTATTAGTATTATTTGTGTTATTATAATTATTAATCAAAAAATCTTTTATAAATTGTTTGTTGTGATTTTGTAGGGTATAAATATCCAATCATAATATTATGCTAAAATTAATTTGATTTAAGATTTTAATTTAATATCAAAGCAGTAAGCAAACATTTGTTATTAGTAGAAGATGTCATTTGACATCATGAGGAGATGATAAATGTCAATTAGGGGTGAGCTCGGTACCGGACCGTACCGAACCGGTACCGATCCCGAAATTACCGAAACCGAATTATTAGTTTTGAAAGAACCGAATACCAAACCGTATAAGTTTACATGGTGTCGGTTCGGTTCCTGTAACATCCCGGATTTGAGCCTGGTACGTGGATTTAATTTATCGGCTCATTTATTTTATTATTATTGCGTGTTCCAATTAAATTCCGTTTCGTGGATTTAACGTGTCAAAATTGAGTGATACGTGTCTCCGAGCTAACAATTAGTGGATTAATTATCTCCTTGAGATCGTGGATTTAATTGGGTCCTAATGATATAAATTGTGAAAAGGCGATATCGGGTTCGGATTTAGCGGGTTCGGAACCTACTTAATTGAGAAATTGGATGTATACGTGCATATGTTGAGCTCCCTTATCTCCTTTATTCCCTTATCCCCTTTATTCCTCTTTTTCAAAACCCAGAGAAAGCCAAGGCATGTGTGTGTGAATTGAGAAAAGCCAGCAGAAATCCTCCTTGCTAATTCAAGAATTGGGTGCTGAGAATTGTTGTCAATCTTCTTCTTCCTCTATTGAATTCTTGAAGGATTTGAGGTAAGATTCTATGATTATGGTAGCTAAAATCCTTGAGATATGTATATGTTATGTAGAGGAGTTTGATTCTGAGTTTTAGGAGATATATGTATATGAATTATGTGTATTTTGATGCTGGAAATCGGGTGAGGAGGAGGTTAAAACCTCTGGTTCAGCTATGGAGTTCGAAGGGCAGATTCTGCTGTCTGGCAAAAGCGCGGCGCGCAAATGGGAAAAGCGCGGCGCGTAAATCAGTCTGCTAGAGAATTTTGGTTTAGTTTTATAAAAGAGTTGTGGGTCGTTAATTGGTCGGATTCCTTCGGGATATTATTGAATTGAATTATTTGGGATTTTGGGTCTCGATAGGAGTTCCGAAAAAGGGTTTCGGGGATCGATTGTCCGTTCGGGAATATGTTTCGGGATTAGTTTAATTGTGATAATTATGTTGGATTGAGTTATGTTTGATTGAATTGCGTGGCTATCGAGTTTGTGATAACATGTGAGACCCGTGATGTGTTCAGGTGCTAGCCGATCACGTGCCGAGCCGCATTGAGAGTTCGAGTTTTGATTGCTTTCGGGTATCGGTGAGTACTCGAGTTCTTTTACAAATCGCGCGTAGTCTTTTACGAGTCAGTTATGTGATGTGATATGTGTATATGAGACAGAGATACGGCGCAGGTATGAGTTTCTCTACCCTATACGTGCTATATGTGTTGAATTGCAGGTATCCGCGATATGTGATCGCGCAGGCTGACTGTCCCTAACCAGTCACGAGATATGAGGCTGTATATATACGGCGGTGATATTGCCAGGTCGCTCCTGTGCCTATTGAGTAGCTAACCGCTGCTGTGTGCGGCCTGTTAGCTGGGGAACGTGGTCCCCTTTCGAGCAGAGATATGTGTTATGCATAGAGTTGCATATGTGTGTCGAGATATATGTGCTGTGTATGTTATATGTGTTTACCTGCAGAGTCTAACCCTCGCGTACTCACGAGCTGTCCAGCTTATGTTTTCGAGTCTTCTGTGTGTCAGGCAGTCATACTGTGGGATCGCAGTCACAACCGCAACAGCCGAAGTAGGGATCGGAGCAGTTTAGAGTCGTGTATGCTGACTGTATTTTGATACCGAACTTTAGAGCTGTTATCCGTATTTTGTGCTTGATCAGTACTATGTTAGCTTCCAGTAATCCGTGTTTATCAGATGATTCAGTGTGTATGTGTTGTATCAGAATATGACATGATGTATGACTCCTGTGTTAAAGTTTTAAATTATCAGTGTTTTCCGCTAATCCTGTGACATGTGCATTATGAGATGATTGCGTTATTGCCACCTGTGTATTGTATTGACGTGGCATTTGTGTGAGAATTGTGGGTGTTACAGCTTGGTATCAGAGCTTGAGGTTTCAGTATTGAGTATCAGTGGATGCTTGTGCTCTTACCGTGTTCAGATCCGTGGGATTCTTCCCTGAGACTGAGTTTAGCGGAATTAACTGACCTAGCTTATTGTATAACGCTGGGTGATCGATCTGTTATCTTACCTTTGTGATATGTGCAGGTAGTTATGGCAGATCATGGCGAGGGTTCAGGGCCAGAGAGACCAGCGGGAGATGAGTATGTCCGCCGGTCAGAGATGTTATCAGTGTTGACTGAGTTCTACAGAGAGAGGGACAGAGAGAGAGAGCAGCAGAGACAGAGAGCTGATCCGCCGCCAGTGACTAGTGCTGAGACAGTGGTTGGGGCATCTTCTTCTTCTGCTCCTCGAGGTGGGTCCTTTAAGGACTTTATGGCGGGAGCCCCACCCCAGTTCCGAGGCGGTGGCGAGCCGGGTGCGGCTATGGCTTGGGAGAGAGAGATTGAGGCAGCGTTCCGAGTTGCCCATGTCGACCCTCGTGATATGGTCGGCTATGCGGCTTATCAGCTAAAGGGAGGGGCTTCACAGTGGTGGAAGTCCATTGAGTCGTCCATGACTACTGCAGCAGCTTATGCTATGACATGGGATCAGTTCCGTGCCATCTTCGAGCTTCAGTATATTCCCCGGGATGAGCGCCGGGAGATGGAGCGTCGTTTCTTGCACCTTCAGCAGGGCAGTATGTCAGTTCAGCAGTATGTGGATAGATTTAATGAGTATGCCCAGTTTGCGCCCCAGCATGTGGATACAGAGGTTCGTAAGGCTGATGCCTTTATCGATGGGTTGAGATCAGATATCCGGGAGTTCGTCGGACTTCATGATACTCCTACCTTTGCGCGGGCATTAGAGTTAGCCCGAGTTCGAGAGAGGGAGATCGAGAGACAGAGGGGTCAGCCCCCGTCCCAGAGACAGAGGATAGGGACGTCTGAGCAGTCCCAGAGTTACTACCGAGAGCCCCAGGATTTTCAGAGAGAGAGACAGCCTGAGCAGCAGCAGGTTCAGGGGCAGGGTTCGGGATTTCGTCGAGACAGGGACAGAGGCAGAGACCGGAGGTCCAGGAGGTCTGGGCAGTATCAGGGATCAGGGACGGCCAGTCAGAGTCAGGGGCAGACTTCCCGTTACAGTGCTCCGAGTCAGAGTCAGAGTAGCGTGGGACAGGGGTCCCAGCCATCAGGGAGTCGGGCAGACAGTTCAGCTGGAGAGAGAGACTGTCCGAGGTGTCGCCGTCGCCATTCCGGTCCGTGTGTGCCAGAGCAGCCCAGATGTTATCGCTGTGGTCAGTATGGCCACACATCATTTACATGTACTTCGAGGGATTCCCTGTGCTTCCGCTGTGGGAGGCCAGGTCATATTGTGAGAGATTGTCCGGATGCGCCGCCAGCAGTGCAGGGAGCGAGCACCAGCGGTGCTAGAGCAGAGCCGTCGACTTCGAGCCGTCGTGAGTCAGCACCCAGAGGCAGGGGCAGAGTATTTCAGGCTACGGCAGAGGAGGCCCGCGAGTCTACCGATGTGGTATCTGGTACGTACATTCTGAACGGGCTTAGTGCTCGTATTTTATTTGATTCTGGAGCGGATCGCTCGTATGTATCTGTTGTATTCTGTGCCTACTTTTCTGTGCCTGCTACTGCGTTATCTGTGCCGTTAGTTGTTGAGAGGGTAGACGGTAGTACAGCGCTAGTGAGTCGGGTGTACAGAGATTGTGTCCTAGAGATTGATGCTCACCGGTTTCTGATTAATCTACTGCCGATAGAGATTAGCAGTTTCGATGTGATAGTGGGTATGGACTGGATGACAGCCAGGCAGGCCGATATCTTGTGCGCGAAGAAGATGATCCGGATACCCATTTCAGACAGTGAGACAGTAACAGTATATGGCGAGAGGCGCCGAGGCGAGATCGGTATTGTGTCGATGGCAAGAGCTCAGAGATATGTTGCGAAGGGGTGCGAGACCTTTCTGGCTTATGTTGTTGACGCCAGATTAGAGAAGAAGACTTTAGCGGATATACCCGTAGTTCGAGAGTTCCCTGAGGTATTCCCAGAGGAGTTGCCTGGGTTACCGCCAGATCGTCAGGTCGAGTTTCGTATCGACCTTATCCCTGGAGCGGTGCCTATTGCGAAGACGCCTTATAGGCTGGCACCTACTGAGATGAGAGAGATGATGTCGCAGCTTCAGGAGTTGCTGGATCGTGGATTTATCCGTCCGAGTTCGTCCCCGTGGGGAGCTCCCGTGCTGTTTGTGAAGAAGAAGGACGGTTCTATGAGGATGTGTATCGACTATCGAGAGTTGAATAAAGTGACGGTGAAGAACCGTTATCCGCTTCCACGTATTGACGATCTGTTTGATCAGCTACAGGGTTCGAGCTTCTTTTCGAAGATAGATCTGAGATCGGGTTATCATCAGCTGAGAGTTAGAGATGAGGACGTGCCGAAGACTGCGTTTCGGACGAGATACGGCCATTACGAGTTCCTAGTCATGCCTTTCGGACTGACTAACGCACCCGCGGCATTCATGGATTTGATGAACAGGGTGTGTAGATCTATGTTGGATCGGTTCGTGATTGTGTTCATCGACGACATCCTGATCTACTCGAGGAGTGCCGAGGACCACGAGCAGCACTTGCGAGAGGTTTTATCTGTGCTGCGAAAGGAGCGACTTTATGCGAAGTTCTCCAAGTGTGAGTTCTGGTTGCGCGAGGTCCAGTTTTTGGGGCATGTTGTGAGCGCCGAGGGTATTTCAGTGGATCCGGTGAAGATAGAGGCCGTGATGAGTTGGGAGCCGCCGAAGACCGTGCCTGAGATCCGTAGCTTTTTGGGCCTAGCCGGGTATTACCGCCGCTTTATTCAGGACTTCTCGAGGATTGCCAGGCCGTTGACGAGATTGACACGGCAGTCCGTTCCTTTTGTGTGGTCCGATGAGCAGGAGTCAGCATTTAGAGAGCTGAAATCCCGGTTATGTCAGGCACCAGTGTTAGCATTGCCCGAGGGTACAGAGGATTTCGTGGTCTATTGTGATGCGTCAGGTACCGGTTTGGGTTGCGTCCTGATGCAGCGAGGCAAGGTGATTGCATATGCGTCGCGACAGTTGAAGACCTACGAGGAGAATCATACCGTGCACGATCTCGAGTTAGACGCGATAGTGTTCGCGTTGAAGATATGGCGTCATTATCTGTACGGTTCGCGATTTGTAGTGTATACCGATCATAAGAGTCTTCAGTATCTGTTCAGTCAGAAAGAGCTAAATATGAGACAGCGGCGCAGCCTTGAGTTATTGAAAGATTATGACTGCGAGATCCAGTACCATCCTGGTAGGGCCAATGTGGTGGCCGATGCGTTGAGCCGTAAGGCGTGTGGCCAAACGGTAGTTTCCCGAGCAGCGAGGCTCGAGGTTACCTCGACTCTTGTGGAGAGTCTGAGGCATGCTCAGTTAGAGGGTTTGCGGGCGGAGAATGTGAAAAGAGAGCGGCTTGCGGGACAGCTAGAGGCATTGAGCAGAGATAGTAGAGGTTTGTGGGCGTTTCGTGATCGTGTTTGGGTTCCGAGAGTCGGTAATCTGCGGCAGTTGATTTTAGATGAGTCGCACCGTTCGAGATTGTCTATCCACCCCGGGAGCACCAAAATGTATAGAGATTTGCGCGAGTTCTATTGGTGGCCAGGGATGAAGAGAGATGTGGGCCGATACGTCGAGGAGTGTATGACTTGTCTGCGAGTCAAGGCCGAGCATCAGAAGCCTCACGGGCATTTGCAGCCTTTAGAGATCCCTGAGTGGAAGTGGTATCATATCACGATGGATTTCATCGTCAGGCTTCCGCGCACCGTTCGAGGTAATGATATGATCTGGGTGATAGTGGATCGCTTGACGAAGAGTGCTCACTTTCTAGCGGTTCGGGGTACCATCACTATGGATCAGTTGGCTTGGTTATATATCAGTGAGATAGTGTCGAGGCACGGCGTTCCGATGTCGATTACGTCCGATAGAGATGCGCGGTTTACTTCGAGGTTCTGGCAGAGCTTTCAGCGCGAGTTGGGGACGAGAGTTCAGTTGAGTACCGCGTACAGACCTCAGACAGACGGGCAGACAGAGCGGACGAATCAGACTCTCGAGGATATGCTCAGAACTTGTGCGATTGATTTCAGTGGTAGTTGGGACGTTCACTTGCCGTTAGTTGAGTTTGCATATAACAACAGCTACCATTCCTCTATCAAGATGGCTCCATTCGAGGCACTGTATGGGCGTAAGTGCCTAACCCCGGTGTGTTGGGGCGAGGTCGGCGAGCGACCTATCAGTGGGCCCGAGTTGTTACAGGAGACGAGCGACAAAGTGGCGGTCATCCGAGAGCATATGAGAGTGGCGCAGAGCCGGCAAAAGAGTTATGCCGATCGTCGTCTGAATGAGCTCGAGTTCAGTGTTGGAGATCGCGTGATGTTGAAAGTGTCGCCGTGGAAGGGAGTTATCAGATTCAGGCATCGAGGTAAGCTGAGTCCGCGGTACATCGGTCCGTTTGAGATCATCGCCAGAGTCCGAGATCAGGCTTATAGATTGAGACTGCCTCCCGAGTTGGCCGGAGTCCACGATACGTTCCATGTGAGTCATCTGAGGAAGTGTTTGGCCAAAGATGATCAGTTTGTGCCGTTATCCGAGATCACCGTGGATTCTCATCTGAGGTATGTTGAGCAACCTGAGGCAATTACTGATCGAAAGGTGAAGAGATTGCGGAATAAAGAGATCGCGCTGGTACTCGTTCAGTGGAGGCATCATAAGGGTACTAGTGCCACCTGGGAGCCCGAGGCCGAGATGAGGAGCCGATATCCGCAGCTATTCCAGAGTCCGAGCTAGATTCCGGGACGGAATCTTTTTAAGAGGAGAGGATTTGTAACATCCCGGATTTGAGCCTGGTACGTGGATTTAATTTATCGGCTCATTTATTTTATTATTATTGCGTGTTCCAATTAAATTCCGTTTCGTGGATTTAACGTGTCAAAATTGAGTGATACGTGTCTCCGAGCTAACAATTAGTGGATTAATTATCTCCTTGAGATCGTGGATTTAATTGGGTCCTAATGATATAAATTGTGAAAAGGCGATATCGGGTTCGGATTTAGCGGGTTCGGAACCTACTTAATTGAGAAATTGGATGTATACGTGCATATGTTGAGCTCCCTTATCTCCTTTATTCCCTTATCCCCTTTATTCCTCTTTTTCAAAACCCAGAGAAAGCCAAGGCATGTGTGTGTGAATTGAGAAAAGCCAGCAGAAATCCTCCTTGCTAATTCAAGAATTGGGTGCTGAGAATTGTTGTCAATCTTCTTCTTCCTCTATTGAATTCTTGAAGGATTTGAGGTAAGATTCTATGATTATGGTAGCTAAAATCCTTGAGATATGTATATGTTATGTAGAGGAGTTTGATTCTGAGTTTTAGGAGATATATGTATATGAATTATGTGTATTTTGATGCTGGAAATCGGGTGAGGAGGAGGTTAAAACCTCTGGTTCAGCTATGGAGTTCGAAGGGCAGATTCTGCTGTCTGGCAAAAGCGCGGCGCGCAAATGGGAAAAGCGCGGCGCATAAATCAGTCTGCTAGAGAATTTTGGTTTAGTTTTATAAAAGAGTTGTGGGTCGTTAATTGGTCGGATTCCTTCGGGATATTATTGAATTGAATTATTTGGGATTTTGGGTCTCGATAGGAGTTCCGAAAAAGGGTTTCGGGGATCGATTGTCCGTTCGGGAATATGTGTCGGGATTAGTTTAATTGTGATAATTGTGTTGGATTGAGTTATGTTTGATTGAATTGCGTGGCTATCGAGTTTGTGATAACATGTGAGACCCGTGATGTGTTCAGGTGCTAGCCGATCACGTGCCGAGCCGCATTGAGAGTTCGAGTTTTGATTGCTTTCGGGTATCGGTGAGTACTCGAGTTCTTTTACAAATCGCGCGTAGTCTTTTACGAGTCAGTTATGTGATGTGATATGTGTATATGAGACAGAGATACGGCGCAGGTATGAGTTTCTCTACCCTATACGTGCTATATGTGTTGAATTGCAGGTATCCGCGATATGTGATCGCGCAGGCTGACTGTCCCTAACCAGTCACGAGATATGAGGCTGTATATATACGGCGGTGATATTGCCAGGTCGCTCCTGTGCCTATTGAGTAGCTAACCGCTGCTGTGTGCGGCCTGTTAGCTGGGGAACGTGGTCCCCTTTCGAGCAGAGATATGTGTTATGCATAGAGTTGCATATGTGTGTTGAGATATATGTGCTGTGTATGTTATATGTGTTTACCTGCAGAGTCTAACCCTCGCGTACTCACGAGCTGTCCAGCTTATGTTTTCGAGTCTTCTGTGTGTCAGGCAGTCATACTGTGGGATCGCAGTCACAACCGCAACAGCCGAAGTAGGGATCGGAGCAGTTTAGAGTCGTGTATGCTGACTGTATTTTGATACCGAACTTTAGAGCTGTTATCCGTATTTTGTGCTTGATCAGTACTATGTTAGCTTCCAGTAATCCGTGTTTATCAGATGATTCAGTGTGTATGTGTTGTATCAGAATATGACATGATGTATGACTCCTGTGTTAAAGTTTTAAATTATCAGTGTTTTCCGCTAATCCTGTGACATGTGCATTATGAGATGATTGCGTTATTGCCACCTGTGTATTGTATTGACGTGGCATTTGTGTGAAAATTGTGGGTGTTACAGTTCCGAATACCGAATTTTAGCTAATTTAAAAACTGAATACTGAACCGAGAGTACCGAATACCGAATTTTAGTTAATTTAAAAACCGAATACCGAACCGGATATCTGGATTTTCGGATATCCGATCCGAAACTATCCGAAATTTCGGATATCCGGATTTTCGGATATCCGAAATTTCGGATTCGGATAGTAAAATTTCAGCTTTTCGGATATTCGGATAATCCGATATCCGAAAATCCAAAAAAAAAAAATTTTTTAATTTTTTTTATATCTCTAGTGTTGATTATTTACATAATATTGAGTGTTTATTATTATTCTAATGTATATTTTTGAGTTTTATCTTGATATTATAGATTTATTAACCAATATTTTTTTGTATTTTAGTCGTTTTGAGTAAAATAAATCCGGATACATTTAGTTTGTGATATATTTATTTTTAATATCTACTTGGATATATGAATTTGTATTTTAGATATTTAAATATTTGATTTAATTTTAAAAAAAATTAAAAAAAATATGAATTTTCGGATATTTTTTCGGATATTCGGATAATCCGATATCCGGATAGCAAATTTCATTATCCGAAATTTCGGATATTAGAAAATTTGGATATCCGGTTTTGAACACCCCTAGTATCGGTCGGTACCGGTTCGAGATCGGAAAATGGTACCCGTCGCTCACCCCTAATGTCAATTTAGTTACTGTTTTTAATAGTATTTATAGATTAGTTAAATTTTTTGAATTATTTAATGTGATTTAAATATATTATTCCGTAAATAATATTTAATTAGTAAAATACTTCAACAAATATTTGTCTTTACCCCAACTAAAAAGATGGCTTTTTTCCAATCACATCATCTTATAACATGATGCATTGGAATCACATTCACCACTCATAACCTATCTCAAAAGTCCAAATCAGATTCCAATTCCATTCTCTTTCCTGAAAATCCTCAAACTCCGGAATCATGATTTCCAATTGTCTAAGCTTCAATCTCCATCCTCATCCCCACAACCATCATCATCATCGTTATCATTCCTTCTCAAACTCAAAACCTAATTCCATTCCACTCTCCCTTTCCTTCCCCAATGCATTCTTCAATCCAATTCCACCCACCATAACCACTAAACCATCTCTTTCCATCCACAAAAAACACTTCTTTTCGCAACCCATGATGGCCTCAAGTCAACCGAATTCCATTCCGGAGTTTGAAAACTTCCAACCGGACCCGACACTCATAAACGATGATCTCGCGCCGACTCCAACGAATCAACGAACGTATTCCGGTTGGGAAATGGCTAGTTTATGGGTTGGTTTAGTTGTGGGTGTGCCGACGTATTACCTTGCCGGTAGCCTTGTGGACCTTGGAATGGCTTGGTGGCAAGGGATATTAACCGTTGTTACTGCGAATGTAATAACGGTTATAGCGTTGGGATTAATGGGTCATCCGGGAACCCGTTACGGGATTCCGTTTCCGGTCCTTGCTAGATCGGCTTTCGGAATCCGAGGTGCACATATTCCAACTTTACTTAGAGGATTAGTGGCTTGTGGGTGGTATGGAATTGAGACATGGATTGGTGGTGAAGCAATTTTTTTACTTTTGCCTAATTCCATCAAAAACTCTTCACTTGCCAATTCCATTCCATGGCTTGGAACTTCTCCAATTGAGTTTGCTTGTTTTTTGGTCTTTTGGGTCGCACAAATTGTTGTTGTAATCAAAGGAATGGATGGAATCACAAAACTTGAAAAATATTCTGCCCCAATTTTGATCATTCTCACTTCATCTTTACTCATTTGGGCTTACGTAAATGCCGGCGGATTCGGTCAAATGTTGTCGTTCTCGTCACGTCTCTCGTCGTCGCAGTTTTGGTCGCTTTTTTTCCCTTCGTTAACCGCAAACGTAAGCTTTTGGGCCACTTTAGCACTAAACATTCCGGATTTCACCCGTTACGCGAAAACCCAAACGGACCAAATCATTGGTCAAGCCGGGCTACCGATTCTAATGGGCGCGTTCACGTTTGTCGGTTTAGCCGTGACCGCATCGACACAAGTCATTTTTGGGCGTGTGATCTCGAATCCAATTCAATTATTAGGAGAAATCGGTGGGATTTCAACCATGATTCTCTCAATCTTCGGAATCACACTCGCCACCATTACAACCAACATTGCCGCCAACGTCGTTGCTCCCGCAAACGCTCTCGTTAACTTAAGCCCGTCGGCATTCAATTTCCAACGAGGCGCGTTATTAACCGCATTGCTTGGAATCGCATTCCAACCGTGGCGACTTCTTCAATCAAGCGAAAGCTTCGTGTACACTTGGCTTGTCGGGTATTCGGCATTAATGGGCCCGATCACGGGGATAATCTTGGTCGATTATTACGTCGTTAAAAGACGAAAACTGCAAATTAAGGATTTATACACTTTGAATCCGATTGGGAATTACTTTTACTACAACGGGTATAATCTGGGAGCAATCGGAGCTCTGGTAATTGGGATTTTGCCGGTGATTCCAGGGTTTTTACAGAAGATCGGAATCTTGAATCCGATTCCGAAGGTTTTAGTGACGATTTATAATAATGCCTGGTTTTTCGGGTTTTTTTCTTCCGGGTTTGTTTACTGGATCTTTTCAGTCTTGAAAGGTACCCATCAACAGGTGGGTTCACAGCCTTCGGATCCTTTTTTGCCAGGTAGGATCTAATGATTTTATTTTGTTTTATAATGAATTTATTAAATGTTTATTATGAAAAAGAAACCATTAAATTTGTATGGTTTTTGCGTTTTCGTTCCTTATTATTATTTTTTTTAAAGAAGTTCTCAAGTTATTTTTTTTATATTTTAGTGAAATTAGACTCTTAGAGTCTGATTATAATTGGTAAACTGAGTTTTTTTTTTTAAAACTGAAAAACCGGGTTTTAATAGGCAAATTTCGCTAAACCAAAAAAAAAAAAATTTAACTTGAGCACTTTTCTGGAAAAAATAATATGGAGGGACGAAAACGCAAAAAAAATATAAATACATGTTGGTTTTCTTTTCATAATAAATCATTTAACAGTCTTGTTACAAAATGTATACATACATACAAAGGAAAGAGATTGATGTTGTAAAGGTTTGTATCATATGCATCAAAAGTTGTACATTGCTGTTAGATTTTGTATATCATCTCGTTTAAACACTAACATTAAAATAACCAAAGGTGAAATATTAATAAAAACTAAGACAGAAAAGGGTTTATTATGAAAAGAAAAACCAAATATTTTTACATTTTTACGTTTTTGTTCTCCATGTTATTTTTTGTAATACCCTCCAAACCCGAATAAATGTCACGTCATTTACAATACACATGTGACAATAACGCATATAAAGTCCATTACCCAATGTCAAAGGTTTACACATAAACTGGTAATTAAAACATTTAATATATTACAAACAACACTGTTTAACGGCTAACACAACACACATATCTCCAAAACCTAGATACATTTATTCACATACAGTCACGATGATGCAAAATCCCTCTGCAGCAACTCAAAGCTCCTACTTCTGCTCGAGAGCTAGCAGCCCTATCTACTGTCCCCTTGACACACATATTAGACTC
The DNA here is from genome assembly GCA_020465985.1 of Centrapalus pauciflorus. Classification (NCBI taxonomy): domain Eukaryota; kingdom Viridiplantae; phylum Streptophyta; class Magnoliopsida; order Asterales; family Asteraceae; genus Centrapalus; species Centrapalus pauciflorus. Next base: position 40,195 of record JAANYP010002885.1, on the reverse strand, counting down.
GAATACGTAAGCTTCACAGCTCGTAAGTACACAAGGGTTTAGACTCTGCACTAATCACATATTCACATAACACATGTTAAACATAACAATCACTGTAACTCTACACAACCTGGCATAACTCATGCCACACTAGCCCCTGCTCAGAGGCACACTGAGCTCTACCAAGAGGTACTTGAGATCCAAAACACAATGAGATACTCATCTCAGTTGGGGAAACCCCTCCCTCCTGCAGGAATTATAACAAGCTCAGGAGCGACCTGACAATAAACACAACCGCATATATATATATATATATATATATATATATATATATATATATATATATATATATATATATATATATATATATATATATATATATATATATATATATATATATATATATATATATATATATATATATATATATATATATATATATATATTCAGGATCAATGGGGTACCGGGGAATCATTTTTAGCCAATCATTTAGCATTAAAGTCATTAAAATATAATATAATTTTGTTTAAAATTATTTCCCACATCAATTAATGTTAGGGGTAAAAATGGTATTAAAAAGTTTAAATATTAGAATCAAAGATTCTGTGTATCCCATGAAAATCTCTATTTCAGTTAATATTATTCCTTACACCCATACTGAACATGTGCAATGATGACATTCCATAAACCACGATTGAACATGTTCAATACCGTCAATATTGGTTTGTCACCAAAACGGTTTAAAACGACTAAAAACACAATAAACCCCGATTGCACATGTTCAATAACGTGAAAATGAAATTGAACCTTCATGTACGTGGGGTTTGAAGAAAATAATAAAAACCTTTATTTGACACCTCCGGTTGAACATGTTCACTAAAACCCATTGTAGATTCCAATTGAACAAGTTCACTAAAACCGATTGTTGAATCCGATTGAACATGTTCACTAAAACTCATTGTCGAATCCAATTGAACATGTTCATTAAAACTCATTTTGAAATTTATTATAATTATATTTTATGGAAGTAAATCCCTATAATTAAGGTATCTATTAATTTATTAGTTGTTATCTATTATTTAAGATAAACATAATTGACTATATTACTCTTTTAAATTTATATCCAAACATGGATGGACTTCGGTTCCCCAGTCTAACATGGTACCCCATTGATCCCGACCCTATATATATATATATATATATATATATATATATATATATATATATATATATATATATATATATATATATATATATATATATATATAGAGAGAGAGAGAGAGAGAGAGAGAGAGAGAGATTGATTGAGGTTGCGTTTAGTTCACGAAAACTAGTTGGTTTTCAATTTCAGTTTTGAAATTATAATTTTTAGAAAAAAACAAGGGATTCTATGAAAAGTGAAAACTTGTTTAGATGATCAAGTTTTTGTTTTAAGAAAACTAAGATGGGTGATTATAAAATAAGAAAAATAGGTTAGGTAATAGAAAAGTAAGAGAGAGAAAGAGAGTATTATAAAAAATATAGGGTAGGTAATAGAAAAGTAAGAGAGAGAATATGAAAAGTGGTATTTTAAAAAGTGAAATGAAAATTTATGAAATTGTTGTTAAGTAAACAAGTTTTCATTTTCATTGAAAAATGAGATGAAAATTTTGGAAATTTTCATAAACTAAACGCACCCGAGGTTCTATGGGGCACCATATGCATCGGGAACCAAAAATGCATTGCTTGTTTACAAAGGATGCATTAAGGGCATTTTGGGAATGCTTAATAATATATTGTTAAATTATAAGATTTAATTTAATATTTATCATTTATTTAGGAAATTAAATAAAATGATCAACCACCTTCCCATAAATCCATCCCCTTTTCTCTCTCTTTCCCTTTCTCTTTCATGACTAGCCTCTCTGCATCTCTCTTTCTCTCAACCAGCTTTCACAAGACAATCACTACTACTATCGCTAAACCCAGCACCACCATCGCTGTCCACCGTCGGTATGCAACTCTGCACCATACCTGTGCATCGATGTTGACGAGAATTTGCTTGCGTCTGTTGATCATGGTTTTTGAGTATCAGTTTTTTTCACAAACAGTTCATTCTACGATTCTGTATCATTCTTATGACTAGTCAAAGAATTCTATGATTCTTTATTAATGTTGGTGGTTATTGCTTCAAAGAAATAGTTGGAGCATATGGTATTGGTTGTTTCAAACATGATGCACAAAAGCAATGCATCACGACAATGATGAACACATTGAAGATGTTGATGAACACGTTTAAATTTCATAGATGCATCACGAAATTAACACGTTTAAATGTCGCAATGCATCACGATTTGGTGATGCATAATGATGGAACAAAGACGATGATGAATATGGCTGAAATGCATCACGATTTTGGTGATGCATAATGATGGAACAAAGACGAGGATGAATATGGTCGAAATGCATCATGTTTGAAATTGAATTGGATGAAGATGCATCGTGTTTGAAGACGAATCCAATAAATTGGATGAAGATGCATCATGTTTGTTTAGATTCGGATAGAATATTTTCTGAATTCAAGCATCTTCCGATTTTGCCCTTCCGCGCACGAGAAATTATGCAACCGTGCACCCATTTTCAAGTTAATTACCGTTTTGCCACTACAATCTGAACCATTAAAATTCAAGATCTAATGGTGCATATAGGGTCCCAAAGTGCATAATGCATACAGGTGCCTCATAGAACCTGACCCTATATATATATATATATATATATATATATATATATGGGAACCCTACACAGGGTTGAACAGAGCTACTCAGCTCCCGCGATAACCCACCGCGATCACACTATAATGGATCTCATTTATTACTCAATGTACATCTCAATATACATACATGTATCACATAATAAAGAAGGGTAAGATCATACCTGAAGGGTAGCTCGCAGTGCCCACAATATCACCACAAATAATATATGCACATATAATGACTCGAAGAAAAGTAGGCTCTTTAAAAAGAACTCGTGTACTCACCCGGATTACCCAGCTAACTATCACTAGTCCTGCCGATCCAAATCTGTCTCAACTCGGTCTCTGACAGTCCCTGTACACACATAAATAATCTTCCCAGATTAACCCAAACTCACGGATAAGCCTCGAATGCCCCATAATAATTAACACAATTGATAAAATCCCCAAAAAGCAACCCAAATAGGTTCCCGGGGCCCAAAAACTCAATCTGGCCAAAACAGGCGTGATCACGGTCGCGCTCGCAGTGCAAGTCCATTTTCTTCCTTTTTCAGCTTCTGTCCATGGGGGATTTCAACCCTCAGTCGATTTCCAACCCATATCAACTCGTGTTTTTAACACCAAAACACCTCTAATATTTGTTCCAACCAACTCCCACAATATCATAACATATAACATACTAAATCATCGAAATCAAAACCTCCACTTACCTTCAAACTTGAAGAACACAAAGATGAAAGCTTTAATTTAAATTGCAGCAACTTAATCACTGGTTATAGTCTGATTGTTACGGTTCTAGCAGCTTCCCAAAGCGCGCACACACCTTTGCTAATTTTGGAAAGTGAAGGAAGAAGTATGAACGTCAATATGGTATACGTATCCGATATATTCAGGTTCGACACCGGTACCCGATGATATGTCGCTAGCACACCTTAATTTTAATTATGAACTGGATATAATTATACTAAAACTAGCGACAATTAGACAAGTATCACATATCGTATGCTAATATAGTATAAGTAAGTTCAGGTATCGAACACAGGGACAATATGGTGTAATGATGATACTAAGTCGTCGATTAATAACTAGCTATGATTGTAATTGATTTAAACTGCGTAAGAAAATAAATTTTGACAAAATATTTATCGCAACGAACCACACGAGCAGGAAAAGAGATTGAAAACTTAGATTTATGACAAAATGAAATATGTAATCAAATAGGATCATTCCCCCTAAACATCGGATGAATAATTGAAAGCGCAAATTGAATAATATGTAAATCATGATTCCAAAGAGACAAACACACAAATCTCTAAGATATGTTTGATTCTATTTCATCATAATAACCAATATCATATCCACTCAAATCTCTTATTCATGAATACAATATTGATTAATAATGTGAACAATGATCATCTAGCTATATGGATTTCTCGTTATAGCACAATAACCCCATAACTCACGGCTTGAACATGAAAATCTCTTTTAAATGTTCAAAACTTGAGTCATGCAAAACCGAATGCTCACAGTAAGTTTACGAACTTTGAACGATGATTCGGTTAACACCTAAGACATAAAATTCATGTTATATTCTCATAAAAACATAAATCCACTCTCGTTATTATGATATCACCGGTTAAACACACTCTTTCACCATCTTTAGTGGAAAGATTCAAAGATACCAAAATGTTTGGTTCATCAAAAATAAATACCAACTATTTCAAACTCTCGTTATGGAAATAATGAAGCATTCATAGCAAGTTTAAGAAGTCTCAAACATAACAACAAGATTTTCATTCAAAGTAAGCAAACTATGACATATCATTCAATCATATACAAAATATAAATCATCCAATGCTTAGGGTTTGTTACCCAAATGATTACATAGCAAAACGACTCCATATTCATGGAGTAAATCATCATTTCTACGTAAGAAAGCATTACGCACATTAAGTTGAACTTAAGTATGAGATAAACCTACCTAATAATGTAGATGATGATGAAGATGGAATCCACTTATCAAAAACTCCAACTTGTTCTCTTTCCTTGCCTTCCTTCTTGCTCAAGAAATATGAAGTGTGTGTGATTTTTGGATAAAAATCTATCTCCCTAATAAATGAGCAGAAAATTCCTTTTATAGCCTGAGATGAACTCGCCGAGTATGTGATATATACTCGCCGAGTATAAGTGTTGTCATATTTTGATTGGATCTCCAGGAAGACCAACTCGCCGAGTTTGCGAGATGAACTCGTCGAGTTCATTTGTTGTCGACTCCCTATTGGTTTCGACATGGTGTAGGAATGTTCAGATAATATTAGTTTTTAGGTTTACTCACCGAGTATGTGGACAAACTCGCCGAGTAATCAGGCGAATTTCGATTCTGGAATATGGCATACTCGCCGAGTATGGAAAGGAACTCGCCGAGTATAGTGCAGTTCAAACCATTTTGTTAACCTGGCCAACTCGCCGAGTATGAGTAGAACTCGCCGAGTTTGTTCTGAATGGGCACTTTTCCCTTTGATTACTCCACGAAAACCTGAAACGAGAATAACCCTATAAGATTAAATTGGAGACAAAAATTAACCAAATGAATATGCAAAACACGAGATATGGACCGATAAAACATGTATTAAACGGACGATATCAAACATTCCACACTTAACCTTTGCTTGTCCTTAAGAAACTCTTACACAAGCATATATAGAGACTTTATAAAATGGGAAATGCATAAAAACTCGACATCTTTCGAACAAGAATGAAAATCCTATGTCATTACCGACTTACATGAACACATAGTGGGGATAACAAAAAAATTCAAGAACCACTAATGACATAAAATAGGAATACAAGCTAAACATCCTAAACTTTTTGAGATCAAAATAAGCATGACCGAAACTCACTATATGAACACTCAACACTCGGTGTTTAAGTTGACAATGTCTCTCAATTGCAACACATTGAAATACACATGAACATAAGCTTGTTAGAGCCTCAAATCTACAACACTCGATCAAGAAATATGCGAAAATCAAGAGGGCTTAAAAAGGGATAAAGAAAGAGGGGAAAGGACGGGAAAACTAAATGAGAGAGGCTACAAAGAGAAAGGAAGAAAAAATAAACACGAGAATCGGATTTAAAGGAAAAAATTTGTTCTTCAAGAATTCTCGAACTAAACACTTTACGCTTCTAGCTTAATTACACTTAGCAAATGCCTCTATGAGACTTTCTTATTTGCTACGCTTCTTTTCACAAAGATATTTTTTTTAACATCAAGCATGGAATTGATCCACTATATACTAATAAAAACGGCCACCTCAAAAAAGAAAAAAAGACGAGCCCTTTCCGAATTAAAGGCAGTTGGGTTAAAATGAAAAGAAAGGCTAAAGGCACAAAATTTGGACTAAGGAAAAATTTTTGTGTCAGAAAAGAAAACGAAAGCCAAAAGAAGGGTTTCCTAATTGCCTCTATCACGCAACCGCATACAACTTGATCATTGTATTTTTTTAAATGTATCGCAAAAGCAAGTTCTAACATGCATATAACAACCGACAATATCACACATAAAACCAAATGAAGTGCGAGCAACTATATATGATTAAAGCTCGATATGACACAAATGCTCATGAAGAAAGGTGATATGTTTGGTTAAAATGTGCAAACCATGCTAATTTTGAAAACAAACCTTTTAGGAAAAAATTTTCTTTTATGCCTAAACATGCTTAATGAAACTTCAAAAATTTGCATCCTAAAATATGTACAATAAACAAGAAATGCCACAATATCTACATTCTAATAAAAGATGCGACATATGAGAGTATATATATGCTTATAAGAAGAAACAGTTACTCAAGAACCATCAACGGTTCTTTATTCCCACAATTGGCAAAAATACATTGCCCTCAATGTAATAAGCAAATAAAAGCGTAAATAGGCAATGACAAGTAAGGAAAGTGGGTCCAGAAATCTCCCTGAAGTGCAAGAAGGGAGAATCTCGAGACGCGACGAGCTGGAAGGAGAACCAACTCGGACAAAATTCTGAGCAACAAACTATAATTATTAGGCACAACAAGCATAGACAAAAGAAAGAAACCAACCAAAATAAGAAAACAACAAACATGAAACGTCAGAATGCAATTATATAAATAAAAAGAAAGATGCAGAAATAAAAAGTGAAGAAAAGAAAAGTGTCTTAAGGCATTTCGCATATACATCACAACCAACAAAAATTTAAATTGTTCAAATACAAAGCTTTCCAAGAAAGCTTCAAGTTCGCGGATCACTCATCATCGGGCGGGGGTGGAGGATATTGTCGTGCGTCCCATGTCATGTAGGGATAATACTGATACGGTGGCAGGGCTGGCGGCTGCATCGACTGGTACTCGGGAGGCTGAAAACTATAGAGACCATCTACGGACGTCTGAAGATGCTGCAAATATCGTCCGGTCTCTTGGGCCTGCTGATTAAACTCTGACCCGTGGTGATTGGTGTTGCTGAGGTTTTGCCGGAGCAGATGATTCTACTCCTGAATCAGCCCATAGTTTTCCTGCATCTGCTCCCCATCTAGGCTCATGTTCACAAAACAGTCATCCAACCTATCAAACCGTGTGTCCCATTGGTACGGACCCGGACCGAAATCGTAATGAGACGACTGGGAGGGTTGCGGTTGTTGTTGTTGCTGCTACTGCTGGGGAGGGTCCTAATTGGGGGGAAGGGTCGGGCATATCAAGATCATATCTTCCCGTCCGATCGACAACTGTTCTTGCCTCTGCGGAAGTACAGCTCATCCATCTCACCCGTCGGGTCTCTCTCTCGAAGCCCTCATATTACCAAGGGGGTTAAAACATTAAAAGAACGAACCAAGCGGGTAATGAACCGCCCGCCACAAACGGCGCTGGCTCCCGAGCGACCCTTGGTGGCATGTAAAAAATACGATGCCAGCTGGTATGGGACGGAGACTTATTCTTTCGAATGAAGAATCGAGTTGATGAGCCAAAGCTCAGGTTTTGTTACCTTTATCATGACCTTCCTTCCGACAGAAAGCATCAACCGTAATGAATCAATGAATGAGCCGATGAAACGGGTTGCGGATCCTGGACTCATAGGCTCTGGAGACCATGTAGTTTCCTGTTGCAATCTCATTCCAAAACCCATGATAATCAAAAGTAACCGGTGCTTTCTGACCCCCCCCCCCCCCCCCCCCGACAAATAGTCGCCAAAGTCATGGTGTTGGACATCTGAGTTGGAATACAACCCAGACGGCGACACATCTCCACGACAGACATAGACCGGTTTGCTCCGTCGAGCCTGAACTTCACGGTGTCCCGGGCCGTCATGCTGGTCACGGCCTCATTAAACCTGAACGTCGAGTAGAACTCGAGGCACAACTCTGCGTAAACGGGCTCCCTAATAGATAACAATTTATACCAGGCCTGGGACACGAATCCTCCGTGTATAGAAAAAACAGCCTCTAACTGTTCAGGGATGTTGGGATGAGGCGAGTCACACTGAATTCAAGCCAAGAAGTCCCAGTTTAAGAACCTCTGGGGGTCTAATTCACGACCCACCAAACTATTCAGTTGCTCCCTATACTCGCGCTTCAGCTCATTGGATACACCAGAAAAGGACAGAAAAGGATGATTGACGTTATAAATAATCTTTATTTGAACTTCATCACTACTGGAATCCGATTCTGGTGACGGCTCTCTTTGACGGGAGCTGCTGGCGCGACTTCGTTGGAGGCCCCAGACATTTCCTATATCACACAGGTGAGGAATAAGGGTGATATTTTCACGCAACAACATTAGCTAAAAATCATGAAGGGCTAAAAACAACCATAGCAACATTTAGCACAACCGTTCCTACACTTATTTTTGGGACTAAATCCCGATGTCTCACAAATGAACCGCGATAAACTATAACCACTACACTCATTCATTTCATATCATGCATTACATTCAATAAGACATATGTCTTTCTATTTGGCAATCCCATAATCATCTCGTATGCAAAATAAAATAGACACAAAAATAAACTAACACAGAAATGAAATAAAAAAAAATAAAATTTACACCTAAAAGCAAGTTACAGAAAAATAAATAACGACAAAGGAAAAAGAAACAAAGGAATCTTAATTACGGACTACACACTAAGCATGCAATAGACGACAAAAATGTACAATCTAAAAATAGCTAAACGACAAAAAACACTGCATGCATTATCACGTACATAATAGTGATCAATAATTTGAACTCATAGAAACAACAATTTGATAAACAGTGAATGTTATCTACAAGAAACACAAAGATTACGTTGATTTACTAACCCTACAACAAACACGAACAAAGAGATTCACAATAATCTTGCAATTTTAACAACAAAAATTAAAAACTAACAACTAAAATTAGCAAAGCATAACAACAATGTAAAAATAAAAACACATACTTTAAACTAGCTAAACACATAAATTAAACTACCACGAAACAAGATTCCTAAACTAAGATCAACTAAAAATAAAAATAAAAGTACAAACTAACCGTTGAAAATTAAAAGGGTAATTACACAAACAAAAAAATTGCAAGATCGACCATTTAACTACACACATGCATATACAAAAATAAAATGCAAGAATAATCATTAAAATTAAAAGTTAACAACACACATACAAAAATGCAAGATTCATCATGAAATTGCAACATAAAACACACTAAAATGAAAAAAAAAATTAGCACGAGAGATTTTTGAAATTTTATTAATGAGAGACAAGGATTGTACCAAATATTAGAGATATGAGATGAACGGGAGAAGATTATAGAAAATCTGGCGAGATTCCGGCAGGGCAGTGGTGGCCCGCGGCAGTTTTTGGTGAAAACGACCCGAAAATGATTCCCACACTTGTATTTGACAATGGGGAAGAAAAAAATATGAAGATTTTGGAAGAAAATGGCCAAAATCGGTGGTGAAGGGTGGTGGGTGGCGGCTGTCGGCGTAGAAGAGAGGAGAGAATTGAGATGAAAAGTGAAGAAAATAAAAGGAAACTAGGGTTAAAAGCCGCAGACGAACTCAGCGAGTTCCGAGGCTTACTTGGCGAGTTCTGGCGTGGGTCAGACCTCGAGATGCGCTTTTTAATTGAAATAAATTTTTTTTATATAAAAAGAAAAGAGAGCATCAGTTCGGCCGTATATACTCGGCAAGTATATGCCATTCCAGAATGTTAATTTCGGCTCATACGCGACGAGTATGAGACAAAATTCGGTGAGTTGTACCAATTCCAGAATGTTTTCTCAGTTGATGAACTCGGCGAGTATGAGTAAGAACTCGGCGAGTTCTCCTCAGGCCTGCTAATTTTAACCCAGAAAAATTTATAAAATGCACCAAAACCACAAAAACGAAATTTTCGACAATGAAACTACGAAAAATCAGAACTAACCAAATACGAAACAAGAATGAACAACATGCTTATTTAATTTCGAGTCTTAAGCTTGACTCGGACTCGATTATTTACTTTTCGACGTTCAACAACGTGAGGGCTTCGACATCCCCACTGACAATTTCCGAATTCTCAAAATATTTCTTCAACCTTTGGCCATTCACCTTAAATGTTTCATTTCCGTTAGGATCAAGCAATTCGAATGCGCCATAAGGGAATACTTTGTTGATGGTGTAGGGGCCGGAACAACGAGATATTAGCTTTCCCCCTAGAATTGAAAAGCAATACACGGTCCCCTTCTTTAATGTTCGAACGATTCTTTAGATGAGCATCATGAAATATCTTGGTCTTTTCCTTATAAATACTTGAATTTTCGTAAGCTTGGAGTCACAATTCGTCCAATTCAAGCGATTGAGCTTTTCGTAGCTCACCGGACAAAGAAAGATCAAGATTGCATTATTTTAAGACCCAAAACGCCTTAGGCTCAATCTCAACGGGAAGATGACATGATTTCCCATATATTAAACAAAATGGAGTGGTGTCGATTGGAGTTTTAAAAGCAATTCTAAACGCCCAAAGTGCGTCATCCAACTTATCGGACCACTCTTTACGGTTGATTCCAACCGTCTTCTCCAAGATCCTTTTCAATCCACGGTTTGTGACCTCGACTTGCCCACTCGATTGTGGGGGATATGAAGTGTCGGTGCGATGTTTCACACCATAACGAGCTAAAGCCTTATCCAATTGAGAGTTTACAAAAATGCGTTCCATGGTCACTAATTAAGGCTTTAGGGGCACCAAACTAGGAGAAGAGCTTTTTCAAAAACTTAAGCACAACTCGGGCATCGTAAGTAGGCAAAGCTTGAGCCTCGGCCCACTTTGAAACGTATTCAACGGCCACGAGAATGTACTTATTTCCGCGAGAAGGGGGGAACGACCCCATGAAATCGATCCCCCAAACGTCAAAGACCTCACAGATTTGGATTGGATTTTGGGGCATTTCATCTCGTTTAGAGATGTTTCCGGATCTTTGACATTGATCACAATTTTTGGACCATGGAGTATGAATCTTTGTAGATGGTTGGCTAATAGAAACCAGAATCGAAACCTTTTTGGCGGTGTTACTTGGTCCTAAATGGCCGCCCATTGGTCCAACATGACAGTGATGCAAAATTTCATGGCACTCTTTTCCAAACACGCAACGGCAAATCACTTGATCCGCACCAACTCTTAAAAGAAAAGGGTCCTCCCAAAAATAATATTTTCAATCGGAGAGAAGTTTTCGTTTCTGTTGGAACGACATGCCTTTAACCAATGTACCACGAGCAAGATAGTTGGCAATGTCGGCGAACCAAGGTGCCTCAGAATCAACCACTAGCTTCATCAGGGACCCATCCGGAAATTTATCATTGATGGATGAGTCATGAAGCCCTTCAAGATTTGGATTTTCTAAACGGGAGAAATGATCAGCCACGAGGTTTTCGGCTCCTTTCTTATCCTTTATTTCGATGTCGAATTCTTGTAGGAGAAGAATCCAACGGATAAGACGAGGTTCGACATCTTGTTTGGAGAACAAGAACCGAAGAGCCTAATGATCGATATAAACGACCGTTTTTTAGAGAACGAGGTATGACCGGAATTTATTAAACGCGAAGACAACAGCGAGAAGTTCCTTCTCGGTGATAGTATAATTCTCTTGAGCGTCTGTTAAAGTCTTACTTGCGTAATAAATTGGTTGGAAGTGATTATTGACTCGTTGGCCTAAACGGCCCCCACGGCGAAATCGCTAGCGTCACACATAAGCTCGAAAGGTTGAGACCAATTGGGAGCTATCATGATAGGAGCGTGTGTGAGCTTATCCTTGTGAAGATCAAAAGAATCATGATGTTCTTGAGAAAAGACAAACGGGGTGTCCTTTTCAAGAAGTTTAGTGATCGGGCTCGTGATTTTCAAAAAATCTTTGATGAAACGACGATAGAAACCCGCAAGACCTAGAAAACTCCTAATGCCTTTTACATTCGTGGGTGGAGGAAGCTTCGAGATAGTGTCAATTTTGGCTCTATCAACCTGTATTCCCACACTTGAGATCTTGTGTCCCAAGACAATACCCTCTTGTACCATAAAATGGCACTTCTCCCTATTCAAGACGAGGTTTGTTTCCTCACGTCGAGCTAGCAAGCGATCAAGATTGGCTAAACATGAATCAATAGAATTTCCATAGACAGAGAAATCATCCATGAAAACTTCCATAAAACTCTCAATCATGTCATGAAAAATTGTCATCATGCACATTTGGAATGTGGCGGGTGCGTTGCACAACCCGAAAGGCATCCGGTGATAAGCGAAAGTTCCATATGGGCAAGTGAAAGTTGTTTTCTCTTGGTCTTTGGGATTGATGGGAATTTGAAAGTATCCTGAAAACCCATCGAGAAAGCAATAGAATTGATTTCCGTTCAATCGTACTAACATTTGATCCATGAACGGCAAAGGAAAGTGATCCTTACGGGTGGCATCGTTTAGTTTGCGATAATCGATGCAAACACACCATCCCATTAGCGTTCTCGTTGGGATGATATCATTGTTTTCATTATAAACGATAGTCATGCCACCTTTTTTGGGCACCACCTGAACCGGACTCACCCACGGGCTATCCGAGATCGGATATATCAACCCGGAATCAAGAAGCTTAATTACCTCTTTCTTTACCACCTCCATCATATTTGGGTTCAAACGCCTTTGTCTTTGGACAGCGGGTTTGTAGTCCTCTTCCATGAGAATTTTATGCGTGCAAAATGAAGGACTAATACCCTTGATGTCGATAATTTTCCATGCAATAGCCCCTTAAGAGTGTTTAAATAGCTCAAGGAATTTGTGAAATTGGGCCTTATCCTTTTCACGTTTTAACCGACTCAGGAAAGGTGCCTTCGGCTTGGCGATCGGGACTTCTTTCGTGGAAGGAGGTGGGACTTGCACGATACATGGTCGGCTTGAAGTTTTTGCCTCGTCATCTGTAGCCTCCTTTTCCAGCTCAACCAGTGGATCATTAACAACAACATCATTTATAATCGAATTAAAAACAGGTTCAAGAATTTTACCACTCCTCAAATTGATGGCTTTGACGTGCTCTTTTGGATTGACTTCCGTGTTGGAAGGCAATGTACCTTTTTCCCCTTCCTTTTCGAGAAGTAATTGTGTGAGTTGCCCCATTTGCTTTTCGAGGTTTTGAATGGAAGCTTGTTGTCCCCATTGGGTACAATTATAAATAGAGTTGAAAACAATATTTTGTAATAGTTCAGGGGCTTTATTGTAAATACACAATAGTTTGTTTTGTATGTGTGTGTGTGTGTGTGTGTGTGTGTATATATATATATATATATATATATATATATATATATATATATATATATATATATATATATATATATATATATATATATATATATATATAGAGAGAGAGAGAGAGAGAGAGAGAGAGAGACGGTTAGATGAATAAGCATATACGGCTAATAAGAGAAGATTGCTTTGCAAGTCATGAACTCAATGTAATATCTCTTCTCTTATTAAGCATTCGACATATTGTGATTTGATTGTTAATTGTTCATTTGATTGTGAATGAATTGCATGAAATATGAATTAACAATTAGTATCAGAGACTCATATGGCTGAATTTGATTGAATTTGAAACTGATTTTCGAAAATATTGAACTCTGGTATATTCATCGTGGTTTTGAAAATACAGAAAATTCTTTGTGGTTTTTGATGTTGTGGAAGATACTGACTGATATTTGGATCGAAGGTTCGGTTTTTATAAACGAATTGATTGTGATAAGTTTCAGATTTTAATTCCAAACTCAGGAGTTTTAATTTGGATTTTTCTGGATTTTAGAAACGTTTTTGTTCTTCACTGCTTTTGACAAAATTTGGGGTTTTAATAGAAAATTAGTCAATGTTGTTTCCCAAAAGTTGTTTCTGTATGAAAACCGATCACTCGAGTGTAATTTGAATTCATTTGGTGAATTTTTGATTAATAAGATTGATTTTGAACCTGATTTTTGAAGTAATATGTGAAAACTCGAATAAAGTTAACATCCAAGTGTTAATCGAGTTTTATTAGAAAGCAGTCGAGTTTCATTTATATGTTATTCAAGTTGCATGCTTTTATGATCGAGTTTGGTATTGTTTTATTCGAGTTGAAAGATTTATTGATCGAGTTTCAATAAATTGTGAATCAATTTTAAATCCCTCATGCTTCAAGGTTTATTTCAAGTCATTCAAGCTTAAATCTTTTGTCATATGCGTTTCATCATATATTCATCCGAGTTTGTCTCTGAAGGATTCGAGTTTCAGAATAAACCATTTGAGTTTGGGTTTAAAATTTATTCGAGTTTTATCTTTCTTAATTCTAGTTTGGCCCTAAGTACTTTGAGTTTTACTCGTAATAAATCAAGTTTCATTATGCCTTAATCGAGTTTGTTTCTTAAATATTCGAGTTTCATTTATATTGCATCCGAGTTTGATCATTGGGCACTATATGACCTTTGCTGCTTCAACTGGCCATAACTTTTGACTGGAACATCGTAAGAAGGCCTACCATACGTCAAATCGAAGCTTGAACCGAGATCCTCGATTATTGAAAGAGGCATAGCCAATTCGGTAAATTTTCGAGGCCCAATTCCACTTCAGAAAAAAGTTACGGACATTTTTTCTGTAGAAAAGCTGAAATTTCTTCGTCAAAAAGTCAATTCTGAGCTGTTTTTCAACAATTTATCATTCACAGATAAATTTTTCATAGCTTTAATCAGAAATCATTCATCAATCCATAAAAGATCTTGGAAGATTCAATTTCAAGCAATTCAAAATGTCATATCAACAAATATTTGAACCTTATGAACAAATGTTGAAGTCGAAGCTAATTTAAAAACTTACTGAATATGAAAAGATTCGTAAGACCAATCATGACATTTTATTCAGTTAAATACTGATAAAGCTCTTGCTTTACGTGAGGTATTAATACTGAAAGAAGAAATTTTGAGCTTAAAAGTGAAACAAAATTCTGAGAGTACTGCTCTTAATTTGAAAATATCTGAATTGAATAAAGAACTTGATGAACTAAGACAAGAGAACTTTCAAACTGCAACTCAACTGAAATATCTTTTGCCGGAAAGATCTGAGCTTTACAAGAAAGTTAAATATCTTGAAGATACACTTTTCAAGACAAAACATACAGATCAAAGTTGCATTTTAAACAAAACTGAAGAATTTTTTGCTCTTGAAAAAGAGTTATTTGTAACTAAAGATCTACTTGAGAAGGAGAGAAGCGAGTTCTTACTAAAAGAACAACATTTTAAAGAAAAATCAGAATTGTTTGAAGATGAAAGAAAGATGTTATTACTTAAAGAACAATCTTTTAAAACTGATTATCAATCATTTGATAATGAAAGAAATTCATATTTGGTCAGTATCAAAGAATTGGAAGATCAGATATTTCATCTAAATAAACAATTGAATTATTATTCTTCTTCAGATAAATCAGAAGTTATAGATCCTTCAGTTTGTTTAGAAAAAAAAGTTGATCATTCTGATGTATCTACAGAAAGTGATAAGAATCAAACAAAATCACCTAAGTTTGATTCATCTTCAGATCTAAAACTTAAGTATCTGTTAAAGATAGAAAAAGGCAAAAATAAAGTTATTGAAGAACTTCCGGTCAAGATTTACACTGGTGAATCATCGAAGACAAAATTTCCCAAAGTTTCTGAAAATACTGGTAATTCATATCAGAAAACATTTTCACAGAAAACCACCAGGTATTATCAGAAACAGGCCAGATTTGGACAGTTTTTCAGGAAGATGAGTTCAAAAAATTCTAATAATTCAAATTCAAGTTTCTTTGGAAATTCAGATATTACATTTTCAAATACTCAAAGAAATTTGTTATCCAACTTTTGAAAGAGAAGCTGATTGTTATAATCTGCATTGGGTATCTAAACCCCAGTTTAAGTGGGTACCAAAACCCGTTTTGAAATGGGTACCCAAAAGTGCTAACAAGTCTGGATCCAAATCTGTTTGGATACCAAAGACATCTTGAATTTTTATAGATTAAAGGCTCCTGATTACTTAATATCAAGACTCGTGCTTCAACTCAAGATGGTTTCATATCATTTCAGATAAAAACCCGGGCTTACTTTCAATTGGCTCCTGTTCAGTTCCGTTCAAGACCCTTTCTTAAGTTCAACAGGTTTCTACACACATCAGTGTAGAACCCAGGTTTCTTATGCAAAATGTTTCTACTCACATTAGAGTAGAATCCTGTTTGGTTTCTAGTTAATTCAGACTAGAACCCAGACTTCATTGGAGATGGTTTTTGTACTTCTCAGTACAGAACCAGAGCTAAAGGCTTTCAGTTACTTCAGACTGAAACCCGAGCTTCTACGACATAAGGATTCTAATCACCTCCGATTAGAACTCGAGTCTGAGAGACAAATCTTACTGGAATTTTTGTCCTGGTTTCAACTCCGAAGCTGAAATTAACAAAGAGGGAGTTTTATTTTTATAATTTTTTGCTCCTGTTTTACTTTCCATGAGTTGACTAACTTTTTGTGTATATTTCCAGGGGGAGTTTCAGATACTTTAACGATGACATTTTTCACAAAATTTTCACGAAAATATTTGATACACGCATAAAAAGAATTTTTGAGCTGAAAAGAAATTTTTTTCTGATTTTCTAAATCTATCATTGAGATTAATTGATCTAATTTCTTTGATTTTCATAGGTCTCATTTCTTCTAAGATTTTCTTCATTAGTCTCCCATGTATTCTTGATTCTCCCAATAAATTCTCCATTGTGCTAATTCTTTCATGAAAATCTTATTCATTTCATATCATATATCAGATTTTCCATGTCATTCTGATATCTCCAAATTTATCATTCCCAAAATATATTCTCAATATCATCTCCGATATCATATGAGCTGAATTTCATCATATTCCATGAGCTTCAAAGCTGATACTATTTTTGTTGACTCCGATTATGCACCAAAACGAGTGATAGGCATAAATATCACTTCTAAGGTCTAACCAGAACCGGAAGACCTACCCAAGAAGCAAACCAACTATAGTTTGTGCGGGTGAGGGTTCTTTTGGTCTATTAGTTGAGAAGTGTCAGTTATCACGGGATACTGACAGGGTCGAGCAGAGGTAAAATGTAAATGAGAGGGATATATTGAAAGGAGATGGTAGTGACTAAATTAATTTCTGAAAAAGTGAGCCGGGGGAGCTTAGTTGAAAAATGTTGAGAGCTGAGAGTTGAGAAAGGATTTGAAGAAAAGATAATCCTACCTTCACTGTGTCTGCTGGGTAAACCTTATAATCTATCAAGCCCTAGGCGACCTGATATTGAAAAAGACGTCATGAACCCAGTGACGCATGCACTTAACCCAACCAACTACTCAGTTATCTCTTAAAAGA
This sequence comes from Centrapalus pauciflorus, assembly GCA_020465985.1. NCBI lineage: Eukaryota > Viridiplantae > Streptophyta > Magnoliopsida > Asterales > Asteraceae > Centrapalus > Centrapalus pauciflorus. Next base: position 22,592 of record JAANYP010002885.1, on the reverse strand, counting down.
TTTCTGTTTCAATAATCACTAAGATATTGCACATTTCTATTGATATATCATTTGGATATTAATGATACTGAAACAAGGAAGACATTTGCTCCGGTCTCCGACTTCATTTGATGCACATTGTGTCTAGAGCTGAACATATACACTTTTAGGACACTTCGAGTCCAACAGTCTGCGTGACTATAAACTGCTAGTCCAAAGTGACTACGCCGGAACGAATAAGAGTGATACTTTCATGATAAAGGATTTCAAAATGATTATTTGGAAATCCTACTAGTGTTAACGTTACGCCAGCGCTGAACGTAGGTCACATAGATTATGTCTATTGTGCAAACAGGAATCCTATGTGGACCTGGACTCGTTATTTCATAAAATGAATGTGTTTCATTTTCCCCATGATAAAAATCTTTGTTTCATTCTAAAAGAGTATTCATTTCAGGGGGAGTGAGATAAATATGTTTCGATTAGGGGAGTGGATATCAGTTTGTGTAACAACCTAGTTTTAACCGAACTTTTAATTCCGTATTTGATCTAATAATGTAATTTTAAATTACATTATTTGTATTGTAATTTAATTAAGTACTGAAATTGTTTAATTAAATTAAATATTATAAATTATAGCAACATACTTGACACGAATTATAATTGTGACACACGAATAAAAGATTAGAAATTTAACCGTTTTTGTAATTTTACTTAAAAGTAATGAGAAATATATAATTATAGTTAAAATTATATATTATGTTAAATTATAAAATTTTAATACTAAAAGGAAGAGAACAAAACAAAGTTTGGTACCCAAAATGAGAATTTAGAAACTTAGAAAATATATAAACACAACATGAGTTTATTCACTCATTTTACAAAATTGAACTATCTGCTCTCTCTCTCTCTCTCTCTTTCTCCCCTTCTAACCTACGGTTTCATCTTCATCTTCTTCACCAAATTCATCAATTTGGTACCAAAAATTCAGAATACAAGTCAAAGAAATTACAAGCAAGTATCAATCATCAAGAATTCTACAAACCTAAGGTAAATATTCATTCTACTTTGTTCTTTGAGTTCAAGACAAACCCACGGTTACTAGAAATTTTTTATAAGTTTCAAAATGAGTTCAAAGTTTATCAATTAGAAACATCAATAACCATTTTAATCATAATTTTGCTACTGAAATCAAAAGAAAAACAGAAATAATAAGTGTAACAGTGTGTGTTTGTGTGTGTTTGCATGGGTACCGAGACCCATGTCTCAGTACCGAAACTCACCTCAACCTACCAAAACCTTAAAGGTTTCGGTAATATCATAAAAATACCGAGACCATTTATGTATACCGAGAACAATAAGGAATACCGAAATCTTGTGGTTTCGGTGAAACTAATACCGAAACATACCGAGACATACCGAAACCTTGAAGGTTTCGGTAATCCTAAACACAATACCGAAACTCATGTATTATACTGAAACTATGAATCCTGGAAAGAAAGTCTCGTGAGATTACCGAAATCTGAAACCAATACCGAAACCTATAAAAGGTTTCGGTAGTTTCTGTTTTACCGAAACATGCAACAACTATATATATATATATATATATATATATATATATATATATATATATATATATATATATATATATATATATATATATATTTTTATATACTAATTTTGCATGAAATGGTTACTGTGATCGCAGTGTGTGCAAGAAACCAAACAATAGAGGGGGTGATTAGATTATGTATACTATATATATAATATTATATACTATAGTATTATATATATATATATATATAATATGTATACTATATATATTATAATAATTATAATATTACATACTATATCATACATACACACACACACACACACACACTTAGTGCATGTATACATATATATATATATTAATATAAGTCATATATACATACATATATATATATATGTATATGTATATATATATATATATATATATATATATATATATATATATATATATATATATATATATATATATATATATATATATTGGTACCAAATTTAAATTATACATATAAATAGTGATAATTTTTATAAAATAAATGTCAAAACAAATTTATGATTTATAAAGAATAAAATCAATAAAATCTTTAGTTTAAATCTTAAAAGGAGATATTATGATATAAACATGACAAAAGTCACACATGTCCATGAAAATGGACATAAAAGTTTACAAGTTATCAGAATCAGATCAATTAAAGTTTAAAACTGACGTTCTTGCAAATGATAAATTTTGGACAGGTTCAGTTAAATTCTGAACATAGATTTAAAGAATTAAAGACATTGACAGTGGGTCAAGGACTTGAAAAGAAAAGCCACAACTCTGATTAAAGATAAAATCCTGAGATAACTCAGGTGGTGGATTATAAATCTGCTTGATAAAGACCCCAGACCTGTGAGTTATAGATATTCAGCTTTACATACAAGAATTCCAGTTGAGACATGTTGTTGATGATAGATTATATTGACATTCATACATGATCAGCTGAATTGAGACCTGTGCTCACCATGGTTCGGTGATGCCCAGTGTATCATGATAGCTATTTGATTATCATTTCATATGACATTGCATTTACAGTTTCTTTCAGATATTGATATGAGATTTATTGCTATCATGACTTTGATTATTTATGCTTCACTACTGCTCGCATCCTTTGATATATCGATTCAGCTTAATATGATTAGCACTGACGGTCTATTGTTCTAGACTATGCTACTTCACCAGTTCTATTGAACTTGGTATGATAGTCCGATGTTCCGCCATGATTTACTGGTAGCTAGCCCAGTATGTGGTTGATCCCCACTATTTAAGCGTGAGCGTGGTTTGAACATCATCCGATTCTATGATTTCTATGTCTCAATCATGAGTGGCTGTAGCGGCAGTCAAGACATATCACGCTAGAACTATGAACCGCTTGATAATGCATGTTAAATCTGAAAATCTATATTCTCACTAAGCTTTGCTTACAGTTGCTACTTTACATTTTTACAGGAAAAGATAAAGGGAAGTCTGTTGGACCTAGTTCTTAGGTCATTCAAGATCCAAGTTTTTAAGCTTTCATAGACCACTACTCAACAAACCCTTCGGTACTGATTGGAAGACGACAATTGTGTTGGTTTTGGGTAGATTTGATATGGTTGTATGATGACATGTATTAGATTAATGGTACCCTTTATAAGTTTAACTTGAAAACTGTAAACTGTATTAAACTTAATCCTGATATTTTGTCCTGTAATTTAATATTCCGCAACTTAATTACTCTATCTTAGTTATGATTGATATCGTGTTGCATGATGTGGGACCTAGACTCGTGAGGACTGCCCCGTAAGGGATGGTCTTCACAGCCTGAGGGGGAGAAAGTAGATTTGTAATTTTCTGAGTTGTAATTGTTGTTGTATTTCATCTACTGTAACTTTAATGTATTAATGTCTCTGAAGATGTTTCATGATGTTCATATTTCTTATGATCATCATGAGGGGGAGAAAAGCTAGAATGCAGAGACAACGGTTGAGTAGATTGAAGTCAACTGAAGACAATTGTTACATTTATCTCAAGACAATTGATTAAGGGAGAGATTTAAAAGCTATTCCTGATTCAAGGGGGAGTGTGCTTACAAGAAAAAGAGAAGATCAGAGAAGAAGAGATGTGTAGATCAGAGAGAGACAATAAAGAAGAAATTTTATCTGAAGATTTAGACATTGAAGAGAAGAGAGAAAGAGATTTGAAGTCTCAAAAGAGATCAAAGAAAAGAAGAAGATTCAAGAAAATAATCAACCTGAACAGGACTTTCATTGAAAATTGTTTTCATCTCTAAGGGCGAGATTGTGGGTACAATAATAAATAGAGTTGAAAACAATATTTTGTAATAGTTCAGGGGCTTAATTGTAAATACACAATAGTTTGTTTTATGTATATATATTTATAGACGGTTACATGAATAAGCATATACGGCTGATAAGAGAAGATTGCTTTACAAGTCATGAACTCAATGTAATATCTCTTCTCTTATTATTCGACATATTGTGATTTGATTGTTAATTGTTCATATGATTGTGTTAATGTTGAATGAATTGCTAAAATATTGAATTAACAGTCCCCCTCACTATATCTTCAAGGGTGAGCTTGTTTTCGGTGGTATTTGTGGCTTGGTGTTGTTGTTGTGAAGAGTTGGTGGCTTGATTGGATTGTCAGGATTGATATTGGGCGGTGTTTGGATGTCTCGGTTGGTAGGAGTTATTTCTTTGGTTGGGGTTGGATGAACTAGTGCCTTCAAATCCGGGTGGCACCGCCGGTGCTTGATCATTTTGTTGACGCCATCGGAAATTTGGGTGATTCCGATTGTCAACATTCAGATTATAGAATTGTTGGGGCGGTGGTTGAAAGGCTAGTTTCCCCATCGGATTATCAAACCTATCACCATAAGAATACATGACATCCTCTTCCAATGTCTCCTCGACCTCCTCATTTCCACAATCTCTCGCGGTGTGAGGATCCCCGCATAATTGACACACCTCTTGGATTGACTTGATGGTGGACTGTCTCGTGAGAATTTTATATTTTCTCAGACAATCCGTCGCGGTGTGCGGACCATCACACAATTGGCAAACATTTTGTTGTGGCTCTCGGGTTTTGAAGTTGGACAATTTGTTTGCCCATCTTTCTAATCTCTTCTTTTAAAGAACTCACTTCATCCCATCTTTTCAAAGAACCCCGTTGAGATCTGTGTCGTGAAGAATGCCATTCGTGAGTGTTTGTGGCGGCCATTTCGATTGCTTTATATGCATCGGTGGGTCTCTTATCCATTACACAACCTAGGCATTGAGATCGAGGTATTGTCGTGTTGACACTGTCTAACCGGTGTAGAATGTGTACACTTGATTATATGTGTCTAAACCGTGATGAGGGCATCTTCTCAAAAGTCCCTTGAACCTCTCCCAAGCTTCATATAAAGACTCCTCGCTTTCCTGGCAAAAATCACTAATGTCATGTTTTAAACGAGCAGTTTTAGAGGTAGGGAAATATCTCATGAGGAACCGGTCTACAAGTTCCTCCCACGTTTGTGCGGCTCCCTTCAATGTGTATGGAAAGAGACAGAGATAGAGTGCTTCTTCGAGCATCTCCCAAATCTTGATCATATCGCAAACATCCAAAAACCTTGCGAGGTGAGCATTTGGATCATCGGAATCGAGTCCATCAAACGAGCACATTTGGTTTAAGTATTGCAAGTAATGAGTTTTAATCTCATAATGTTCCGCTTGAACAGGCCGGCGTATAATTGTCGATCCCGACCAGATGTTGGTCACTTTAGAATGCTCCCTCATGGTGCGATTATCCTCTTCCGCCATCTTGGCTTTAACTTTCGGTTCAGTTCTTTGTCCCGAAGCCTCACGATCCTCGACTATAATTGGGGATATGGTTGGCGGTGTCGATGGTGATTCTTGTTCAAACGAGGTTTCTCCTTCCTTTTGCTTATTCTTCCTTCGAAGTAATCTCTCAGGATCGGTCAAAGGTTTGGCCAAGTCTGAGAGGAGATTTCGGCTCATAAACTCCTACAAGGAAAAGGAAACCAACGCGCGATCTAGAACAAGAAATTATAATGCAGTAATTAAAAACAATGAAAATAACATTTGGGGATGAATCCCCAAAAGGATCGCTAATAAAGAAATGTTCAACCATTCTCAAAATCACTGTTATTGTCCCCGGCAACGGCGCCAAAAACTTGATGTGCCACTAGCACACCTTAATTTTAATTATGAAATGGATATAAAATACTAAAACTAGCGACAATTAGGCAAGTATCGCCTATCGTATGCTAATATAGTATAAGTAAGTCCAGGTATCGAACACATGGACAATATAATGTAATGATGATACTAAGTCGTCGATTAATAACTAGCTATGATTGTCATTGATTTAAACTGCTTATGAAAATAAAAATTGACAAAAGATTTATCGCAACGAACCACACGAGTAGGAAAAGAGATTGAAAACTTAGATTTATGACAAAATGAAATATGTAATCAAATAGGATCACTCCACCTAAATATCGGATGAATAATTGAAAGCGCAAATTGAATAATATGTCAATCAAGATTCCAAAGAGACAAACACACAAATCTCTAAGATATGTTTGATTCTATTTCATCATAATAACCAATATCATATCCACTCAAATCTATTATTCATGAATACAATATTGATTAATAATGTGAACAATGATCATCTAGCTATATGTATCTCTCGTTATAGCACAATAATCCCATAACTCACGGCTTGAACACGAAAATCTCTTTTAAATGTTCAAAACTTGAGTCATGCAAAACCGAATGCTCACAGTAAGTTTACGAACCTTGAACGATGATTCGGTTAACACCAAAAACATAAAATTCATGCTATATTCTCATAAAAACATAAATCCCCTCTCGTTATTATGATAGCACCGATTAAACACACTCTTTCACCATCTTTAGTGGAAAGATTCAAAGATACCAAAATGTTTGGTTCATCAAAAATAAATCCCAACTATTTCAAACTCTCGTTATGGAAATAATGAAGCATTCATAGGAAGTTTAAGAAGTCTCAAACATAACAACAAGATTTTCATTCAAAGTAAGCAAACTATGACATGTCATATAATCATATACAAAATATAAATCATCCAATGCTTAGGGTTTGTAACCCAAATGATTACATAGCAAAACTACTCCATATTCATGGAGTAAAACATCATTTCTACGTAAGAAAGCATTACACACATTAAGTTGAACTTAAGTATGAGATAAACCTTCCTAATAATGTAGATGATGATGAAGATGCAATCCACTTATCAAAAACTCCAAGTTGTTCTCTTTCCTTGCCTTCTTTCTTGCTCAAGAAATATGAAGTGTGTGTGATTTTTTGATAAAAATCTGTCTCCCTAATAAATGAGCAGAAAATTCCTTTTATAGCCTGAGATGAACTCGCCGAGTATGTGATAAATACTCACCGAGTATAAGTGTTGTCACATTCTGATTGGATCTCCAGGAAGACCAACTCGCCGAGTTTGCGAGATGAACTCACCGAGTTCATTTGTTGTCGAATCCCTATTGGTTCTGGCTTGATGCAATCAGTTTTCAGGTTTACTCGGCGAGTATGTGAACAAACTCGCCGAGTAATCAGGCGAATTTTGGTTCTGGAATATGGCATACTCGCCGAGTATGGAAAGGAACTCGCCGAGTATAGTGCAGTTCAAACCATTCTGTTAACATGCCAACTCGCCGAGTATGAGTAGAACTCGTTGAGTTTGTTCTGAATGGGCACTTTTCGCTTTGATTACTCCACGAAAACCTGAAACGAGAATATAACCCTATAAGATTAAATTGGAGACGAAAATTAACCAAATGAATATGCAAAACACGAGATATCGACCGATAAAACATGTATTAAACGGACGATATCACCCGACCCCGTTATCAAAAATTTCACATTTAATATCAATAAATCCCACTTAATCCCGTGAATTCATAATTATAATTAATCCACTAGAATTATATCCCGAAGCCACGTATAATCGGTCCTGACATATATAATCCACTAAACGGGACGTAATTGGACCAATGCAATAATCAATATAATAATTAGTCAATAAGATAATTACACGCACCTGCTCGGGATTCGGGGTGTTACATTTTTCCCCAAAAAAATTCTCAAGTTAATTTTTTATTTTTGGTTCAGTGAAATTTGGTCATTGGAATCCGGTGTTCTATTTCTAAAAAACCTGGTTTATTAATTATAACCGTAATCTAATAGTTAAATTTCACAAAACTAGGAAAAAATTAATTTGAGGTGAACGATGAAAACACAAAAATCATGAAAACATATTGATTTTTACCATGATAAATTCAAAAAAAAGGTAAAAGTAAATATACTAAAACTTTATAGTCGTATAAAACAATAGATGTTTGTTTACTTTATTTTAGGTTAAATGTGTTATTCTTATTGTTAGAGTTACATAACGTGAGTCAATGTTTTTAAATTTAGAGTAAATGACATTTTTGGTCCTTGTGATTTGATGGTTTACCGGGATTCAGTCCCTTAACCTTAATAAGGTCAAATTTCATCCCTATTTTGCTAATTTTGTGCCCTTTTAGTCCCTCGTCCGTTAAACTTAACGACACAACCGTTAAATTTGTAAGAAAGACATTTTTACCCTTTTCATTAAGACGTTTTTAGTCCCTATGGTTTTATTATTTACCCATTTATAGTCCAACATTTATTTTATTTTATTTTATCTTTATAATTATATTGTTTATAGATATACTTAATTCATTATAAACACACTTATTTAATTAATAAATGTACTTATCTTTTAATATTTTATTTACATTAACTATTGTTCGTATTTTATTTAAAATTTAACTTTTATTTTAATTAAAATTATATATTTTCTTTACTAATTTATTTAAAGTTCATCTTCATTATTAATTTTAATTTTTATAATATTATTGTTGACATTTATATATGTAATTTTGTTAGTTGTGTTTAAGTAATATAATATCGTCGATATTTTTCCTCTCCAAAAAGTCACTATTTCTTCAAGTATCTTACAACCTAATCAATTATCGACACATAAATTATATAATATGTGATGGATATATATATATATATATATATATATATATATATATATATATATATATATATCTGTGTGTGTGTGTGTATATAATTTAATACACATAATGATTATGTGTATATTATATAATTTATGTCTTGGATATATATATATATATATATATATATATATATATATATATATATATATATATATATATATATATATATATATATATATATATATATATATATATATATATATATATAACTTATATGTCGACCATTGATTAGGTTGGAAGATACTTAAAGAAATAGTGACATTGGAAAGGTAAAATATTGACGATATTATATTTACATAAAGAAAGAAATATTTTACCTCTCCAATGTCACTATTTCTTTAAGTATCTTCCAACCTAATCAATCGTCGACACATAAATTATATACATATGTGAATATACTTGAAGAAATACTGACATTGGAAGATACTTGAAGATATATATATATATATATATATATATATATATATATATATATATATATATATATATATATATATATATATATATATATATATATATATATATATATATATATATATATATATATATATATATATATATATATATATCCAAGACATAAATTATATAATATACACATAAACATTATGTGTATTAAATTATATACACATAAATTATATATACATACATACATATACATATACATATATATATATATATATATATATATATATATATATATATATATATATCACATATTATATAATTTATGTGTCGATAATTGATTAGGTTGGAAGATACTTGAAGAAAATAGTGACTTTGGAGAGGAAACATATCGACGATATTATATTACTTAAACACAACTAACAAAATTACATATATAAATGCCAACAATAATATTATAAAAACTAAAATTAATAAAGAAGATGAACTTTAAATTAATTAGTAAAGAAAATATATAATTTTAATTAAAATAAAAGTTAAATTTTAAATAAAATACGAACAATAGTAAATGTAAATAAAATATTAAAAAATAACTATATTTATAAATAAAATAAGTGTGTTTATAATGAATTAAGTATATTTTTAAATAATATAATTATAAAGATAAAATAAATGTTGGACTATAAATGGGTAAATAATAAAACCATAGGGACTAAAAGCGTCTCAATGAAAAGGGTAAAAATGTCATTCTTACAAATTTAACGGTTGTGTCGTTAAGTTTAACGGACGAGAGACTAAAAGGGCACAAAATTAGCAAAATAGGGATGAAATTTGACCTTATTAAGCTTAAGGAACTGAATCCGGGTAAATCATCAAACCATAAGGACCAAAAATGTCATTTACTCTTAAATTTAATTCAAATTAGAAAGGTGAAAACTAAAAACTACATTCAATGCTGAAAATTGAAAACTAAAACCGAAATCGGAAACTGTAAAAAAAATATTGAACCTAACGGAAAATATAATGATCAAACTCCTTTTCCCTCGCATGTTCATAGATGGTTAACGAAACAGTATTTAAGTTTTTAGATTAAGTACATAACGTCTCATGGATTTTTAAGATGATGTGTAATAATTAAAATGGTTTGTTAAGAAAAAATCAACGTGTTTTCACGGTTTTTACATTTTCGTCCTCCCATGTTATTTTTTCTTCCTGGTTTTGTGAAATTTGACTATTAGAGCCTAACTATAATTGGTAATCCAGGTTTTCAAAAATTGAAAAATCGGATTCTAATAGTCAAATTTCACTAAACCAAAAAGAAAAAATTAACTTGAAAACTTTTCTGGAAAAAAAATAACATGGAGAGACGAAAACCCAAAAAATGTAAAAACATGTTGGTTTCTTTCATAATAAACCCTTAAAAAGTAAAATCATAATATATATACGTACATTTATCAAATATTCAAATGGAATAAGAAAATGACAATTATGGTTGATTTTTTCTTTTTTTATTTTACTTCAAATTTAAAACGTACGCTTATCTTAGTGTTAATTTTTTATTTAGCCCTTTTATTTTAATAAATTTTTGTTTATTCATCTTTTAACATTTATTATTACAACATTTTTTTTACACTATACAAATTATGTTTTAATTGTATTTATGTTTGGAGTTGTCTTTTGAAACTATAATGTTATATTTAATTATATGAAAAAGACTTTATCATATAAATGCACAATACAAAATTGTAATGAAATTGTTTTATAATTAATATGTAACTATTTAATATTTAGATTTTTTTATTAAATCTAACATGTATAACCTTGAACATTATTATTATAACGTTCACAAACCTTAATCAATGTATTGACATTACCGTTATAAATTTATTTGATTTGATCGTAAAACCAACAAAATAATTTGACGAGTAAACCTAATCAATGTCAAAATTTTAAATTATGGTTATGAATAATTAATTAATTATGGTTCTGATCCAATTTAATAAGACATTATTTGTAATTTTAGCATTGCAAAATCTGGAATACCAATGATAAGAACCAACTAACATTATCATTTGTCTTCCTTCTTAAATCTATATCAGCTTTTCAATTTCACTCTTCGATTCTGGTTCTGTTGTGTTTCGTTATTAAATAAGAAACACTAATTTGCGACAAGTATTATATAATAAATAAAAAATAATGATTAAATCGATCGGTTGGAAGTCAATGATGATTAAGGTTAATGAGTGACAAGTAATTCCTTATTTAAGGACTTATGTAAGGTCCTAACATGTCGTTAAAGAATGAAATGTGGGATTATTGAGACGTCAATTACAAATTTAGAATTTCACACCAATCAACTCGTCCTTACTAATATGATATTTGATTTGATTTTTTCTTGAAGTAGGCCTTGGAATTGGCATTGCAAATTGTTTGTTGCCTTAATTCTATCATGTTGTATATTCATTTTGGGCTTTGTAGAATTGTAGGCTTACAAAGTAGGATTATTGACATGGGCCATTTAGGCCGTTTTATATATATATATATATATATATATATATATATATATATATATATATATATATATATATATATATATATATATATATATATATATATATATATATATATATATATATATATAAATTTTTTTTTCATAAACATGTTTTAATTAACGTTATGAAGATCATATGTAAATTTCACATAAATTCACATCTCCTAGCTCCTAAAAAATGATGTGAACACACACTTACATAATTTTGAAGACATGTGAACGCGCATTTATGTGGTGCGTGTTTTCATGCACTTAGAGTGATCAGATTTGCGTGAAATTCACATATGATCTGTGTAATGTTAATTAGAACATATTCATGAAAAAAAAAATTAAAAAAATTACTTTTAAGGGTGGTACCTTCTGGTGCGCTGCATTAGAGGTGGTACTCACTTGAACCTAAATCTATATATATATATATATATATATATATATATATATATATATATATATATATATATATATATATATATATATATATATATATATACACATATATATATATATATACACATATATATATATATATGTATATATATATATATACACATATACATATACATATATATATATATATACACATATACATATACATATATATATATATACATATACATATACATATATCTATCTATATATATATATATGTATATGTATATATATATATATATATATATATATATATATATATATATATATATATATATATATATATATATATATATATATATATATATATATATATATATATAGGGTCAGGATCAATGGGGTACCATGTTAGACTGGGGAACCAGAGTCCATCCATGTTTGGTTATAAGTTTAAAAGGGTAATATAGTCAAAGATTTATCTTAAATAATAGATGACAACTAATAAATTAATGGATCTCATAATTATAGGGATTTACTTCCATAACAAATCTATAATAAATTTCAAAATGATTATTAATGACATGTTCAATTGGATTCGACAATGGGTTTTAGTGAACATGTTCAATCAGATTCGACAATGGGTTTTAATGAACATGTTCAATCGGATTTGACAATGAGTTTTAGTGAACATGTTCAATCGGATGTTTCATATAAAGGTATTTATTATTTTCTTCAAACCGTTCGTGAAGGTTCAATTTGATTTACATGTTATTGAACATGTGCAATCGGGGTTTATTGTGTTTTTAGTCGTTGTTAACGGTTTTGGTGATAAACCAATATTGACGGCATTCAACATGTTCAATTGTGGTTTATAGGGTGTCACCATTGCATATGTTCAGTATAGGTGTAATGAATGATATTAACTGAAATGGAGATTTTCATGGGATACACAGAGATTTTTATGGTATACACAGAATCTTTGATTCTAATTTAAAATTTTTAATACCATTTTTATCCTCAACATTAATTAATGTAGGAAAGATTTTTAAGCAAAATTTATATTATATTTTAATAAATTTAACGACAAATGATTGGCTATAAATGGTACCCCGGTACCCCAGTCTAACATGGTACCCCATTGATCTTGAATCTATATATATATATATATATATATATATATATATATATATATATATATATATATATATATATATATATATATATATATATATATATATATATATATATATATATATATATATAGGGTTGGGATCATCGCAGAACCTTAATTTAGTGTAGAACCATAGAACCAATCTAAACCATTGGATTATAATATAACATTAGGGATAAGATGATAATTATGCAATTAACATTGAATTAATAGTAGTCTACCAAGTTTGACTGCACATTTTGATCATTTTTGACTCTTTTGATATCAAACGGACATTCAGTGTTGCATATATGATATATTGTATCACTTCGACGTTGAATGTGTGATAACTGTAATTCGACATTGAATGATCTCTATATAATATATTGAATGGACGCCTAGGTAAAAAAAAAATTACGAAAAATAAACATGTAAAATTTTCTCAAAAAAAATATATATCATTCTCATTAAATCAACCAACTTTTGATTACTAATTTTGACCATTATTTTGGTTCTGTTAATTTTGAATGTACATGCAGTGTTGCATCGACGTTGTATATACGACATCAAGTGTTCATTCGACATTGAATGATATCGGTCATGCTACATTGCATCGTGGTCTGGGTAATATTTTTTTACGAAAAATAAACACGTAAAATTTTTTCTAAAAAAATATATCATTACTGTTCTCATTAAATCAACCAACTTTTGTCTACTAATTTTGACTATTATTTTCGTTCTGTTAATTTTGAATGTACATGCAGTGTTGCATCGCCGTTGAATATACGATATCAAGTGTTCATTCGACATTGAATGATATCGGTCATGCTACATTGCATCGTGGTCTGGGTAGTTTTTTTTACGAAAAATAAACACGTAAAATTTTTTCGAAAAAAATATATCATGACCGGTCTCGTTTTAAAGAGTATAATATTCTCGTTTTTATGGTATAATTGTTTTGATTTAACAATTAATCATATTAATGTTATTTTAATTTAAAGAAAAGGGATATTTATTTTACTAATGCCAATTTTTTTTGCTATTTCCAGTCTATTCCTTTTTTACTTTCAGAATTAAAAAATCACTAATTGTGACACCCTTGCCACAACAACCACCAATTACAAAACACCCAGGATTAATCATCACACACAATTACAATAATGATCTGATAACCTATTTTAAGTGCGGAAGCATTAAAATATATAAGTAAAGTAGTGTCATAGTGTCAAGCACCCTACAGTGCTATAAGGTACCAAGTCTAAGTCTACACACCCATTACAATTATTACAATCATCCAGAATATATTACAACATTGTCTCATAACATAAATTACCGATGAAATAGTACTAAGTCTTCCGAATCTTCCCAAAATGACCTAACTAGAAGGTCCGGCAGCTGATTTACCCTTTCCTGTAAAAATGAAGACAACTGAGGGGTAAGCGAATGCTTAGTGAATACACAGATTTATACATTTTATAAATCCTTATGATGCCCACAAGAGTAGCACCGACGACACACGTCGTGCACTCTCCACGTACACAAAGTACGACCACACATGAGCCGTCGCTCTTACGAGCCCAAAGCTCGGCCTTTAAAACATACTACTGAGACAGACATAACATCGGGGATGACATACTGTCTACCGGACCTGGAGGGATCAGCTCCAGCATCATATAGAGCAGTAACATCAGAGTAACAGATGCGACCCACGGGTCCATCGTAGATGCACAACAAACGAACGGACATGCATCAAATAAGAATGTGCATCTAAATCTACGCAAGTTAGTAGAATTCCAAACGAAAAATGAAGCAACATGTCTCAGTAAGCAAAAGCAATCATAAAGCAGATATAAACATGCGAAATCATATGTACTCACAGTGGGTGCGTAATTAAACTTTTAACCAATTTTATTTCTCCTCGGGCTTTCAACCGGATCCACCAAGTACCCCACTGTGGGTTAAACAACACCACAAGGGACCTGTTATATTAATTACAACAATACCTCGTATCAATAACCGTTTAAATCCATAAAATCAAGTTTCGTAAGTTTTGCAATATTTTTCCCCATTTCGGGTCCATGTCTAAATTCATACCATAATTAAGTTTGAGCTTATCTCATGTTCATACATTGTCCTTTGAGTAACCCTTGTCATTTTATGTGTTGTTTATGAGTTTCATTCAAAATACACGAGTTTAGAGAGTAGATTTCTCAATTTTAGGCATTAAACTCGAATTTAATGGGTTAGATTCTAACCCACCATCGAATATGATGATAGATTCGAACTCCATGGTCAGATTCGAACCAAGCTTCGAATCTATGGGTAGATTCGAACCTATACCCTTCGAATCTAGTGTTACACACTCGAATCTAGTACCAAAATCGAGTTTGTTCTTGCATTTCGACTATGTTCTTGGCATATTCGAGTCTGTTCATCATTTCAGCTTAAATCCTTCATTTCTAAGTCAAAAATCATGAATATGACAAGTATCATACCTAGATTCGATTCTATTATGCATATACTATCACATCCTAGCAATATTTCAAGCAAAACAAGCTCCAATTTACATAAAATGACAGATTCGAACTTATGTTCTTCAAAACCGAAACACAAAATCTTAAAAGAGTCGATTCTTACCTTAATCCGTACGAAATCAAAAATCCAACCATAGATTGTTGTTGTACTCATCGAGATCTTTCCGATGACGTATAAATCTCGATAATCGGCCGGTCGGTTTGCGAGATATCTTAGAGAGAAGTAGAGAGTGTTTTTCTAGAGAGAGAGTGTAGAGAGAGAGAGCATTTGGAGAATGAAAAGGTATTTGGCCTTTTTATTCCCATCTTTCCCATTTTGCACATTTCACCCCTCAACTTAACCGGTTCCATAAAATATTGATTTATTCTTAAATTTATCATTACTAACTTTTATAATTCATAATAATCATTTCAAAGTTCTTAAACTTTTTAATTTTCTTAAAACAACAACTAAGTTTTAACTATCCCCAAATACATAATCTTTGCTCATAATTCAACTTATTTATAAATTACCTGTCTAAATATTTCTTAAATCACCGTAATTGAATTCGAGGATGTTACAACATGGGCTCCACCACGCTCAAACTTCGTCCTTGAAGTTTATTTGGATTCGAATACATACTTATACTTTTTCAACGTATCGACTTTTGTCTCCCAAGTATGGTTTACTCCTTTGTGATGCTTCCAACGTATCAATACTATTTTAATCTCTTTGTTCCTTAACTTCCTTACTTTCATATCCATAATATATTCTGGATTTTCAACATTTCGAATTCGGTATAATCAGCCTAATCTTCATTACTAGTTGTGAAGATTTCATAAAGCTTTCCACGTGAATCACTAAGTGTTATTTCGATATTTCCTTAGATAATTCCAAATGAGATAACAGATTCCTAACTTTTCTGTTATTCTAAATGAACCAACTCACCTCAGTGCTAATTTTATCCCTTTTTCAAAACAAGTAGTACACCACATCGGTGATACTAACAAATATACTACATCGTTTCCCTCAAAACTGATTGGTTTAGGTGTCTCATCATTATAACTCTTCTTTCATATCACAGACTCAGCAATCAGAGTCCTTTCAATTTCATTCCAACACGTAGGCGTTCTACATTTCTTCACGTACAAAACTGTAAACAGTGTTTTTCTTGATTTTTAACATGATAACTAGTGTTATACGAAAATTCTATCAAAACAATTGATCTTTTCTGTTGGTACTTAAATCCAGAATGTATGATCTCATTATATATTCCAATGTGAAAATAGTCCATTCATTTTGACCATCTGTCGGGGTTAGTAAGCTATACTCATAGCTATATGTGTTCCTAATCCCACTTGTAAAGCAAACCAATAGTTGAAAAATGAGACGACTCTTCTAATCAAACATAATCGATTCTAGAGTACCATAAAAATAATAACCTTACTCACGCAAATCTGTGCAAGTTTTTCCAATAATAACTTTCTCAAGTTGGTATATACATACCAATTTAAATCAGCATGTCTACAATTTATTAATCGTAGAAAATTTCTTAAATCTGTAATACCGCGAAACAGCTTCCAAATTCTCAATCCCTTCACTTTTAGCGGAATCCTCCGAGATCTCAACTCCAGAATCACATACTACAAAATATAACCTATTGTAATCAAAACTCACGATTTGACATATTCAGCTTTAGACTTACACCAAAATATCATCGATAACTACAATTACCGATTCCTCCAACATTGATATACAAATCCATATTCATAATGTCCATAACTAATTACTCGTAGTGCTCATAATTATCCCTGAAAGCCATTTTCAGTACATTCCTTCTTCGGACCTCAACTAATCATATCCCCTTCGTAGATCAATCTTAGAAAAATAATTAGCTCTCATGCAGCTAATCGAAATAATCATCAATTCCCGGCAGCGGATACTTATAGTCAATTTGTTCAAATCATGTGAATCTATGCACATTCTCATTGTGACATCTTTTGATTCATAAACACTATCGGGCTCCACATGGCAGAGAACTCAATCTACATAGCCCCTATCTGACAACTTCTGAAGTTGCTTCATCATATCTTACCTTTCAGTAGATGCATACCGATACGAACAACAAGCTATTGGAGAAACTCCAGGGATCAAGTCAACACAAAATTTCACTTGTCTTTCAAGTGGCACATCAGACAAGTCTTCCAGAAACACATATAGAAACATTTGGGACAACAGGCACATCGGCCACAGCTTTCTCTTCAGTCTTGGTATCAATAGCCTATACCAAACAAAACTCACAACCCTAAGCAATCAGCTTTCGGGACCTAACAATCATCATTAGACATTTATCCCCACTTCTCCAATACTCATATATATAATTCTCTCGCCTCCTTTCGGCGTAGTTATCTTTATTATTCCTTCATTGCAAACTACATGCGTCTTGTCACATATATTTAATAAGTTCTTTCTAATTATCGTATCAAATCACCGATCGCTATTGAAATCAAGTCAGGATTGAGTACTACCTCCTCAATCACTAAAGTACAATCATGATACACATGATCTACGCTAACTAATGTGTTACTTAGCAATTTCAACATCAATCACAATAGACAACTTAGATCAAGGTATTTACACTTGTTGAGCAAAAGCAGTAGATACAAATAATTGATCGACACCCAAAATCAAACAGAACTCATGATCACCTCCGAATCATCCTTAGATTCCGAATCGTAGTACTAGACTTTTCTTTGCTGTATAAGCAATTTCCCTAGTGTCCAAAGTCTCTTTAAACTTTTTATTGTTTAATCAAATTTCCATTTCACTAAATATTATATCCCTCTTCCGATCAATTATAATTCACATATATTTCTTAATTTATACTTCGCATTGCATATTCCAAATCCCATTCAATATTAACACAAGTCACGTATTCTCATACCTTTGTTCGCTTTCTCAGAAATGCTTGAATTACTTTCCTTTCTGTTATAAAATTTACATATTTCAAATATTGAAATAGCCTCTTTGACTCCAACTACATCAAATTCTCATGAACAGTTCGTGTCATGTGTTCTCAGCCACAACCTTTGTAAGCTTAAATTATTCAATACAATGTATCTTACCGTTTTCTTTTAAAACAAGTTGATGCTATTTTGTTTTATGATAAACACTACAAGTTGTGATCCATCCTTCAAACATATCACATATGATACTAATATGATTAGTTCCAATTCTTTAACCCATCATGGTCAAACTTAGACTTTATTACAACTTTTCAACTCATTCATAAGTTTCTAAGAAATCTATAACATCTCTTCCAATTCAAAGCTTCCAAGTCCATCTTGGCTATTCATCTACTGCCTATTTATATACTCGAATATTCTCATTCACAAACATGATTATACTTATATTAATAATAAAACATTATATCACTCGATTTCATGTTAACTTCAGCATCATAGAACTTCGATGAAATATTACATATGGAATCTTTAAAGTACACTTCTAACTCTACGGATTAACGTCCAAAAGTTATAACCACAATCTTAGAGATATCATCTCTTTGTTGAACTTTTCATTCATAGTTTCATCATGTAATATCATTACATGCTAATTCTTTGGTCGAAATTTGCAATTTCTGCTAAAATGGCCCACTTTTCCACAATTATAACAAGCATCGGCCTTCATTGGACATTTGTTAGCCTTATGTCCAAATTGATTACAATGGCAACATCTCTTACTGCTATCACGTTTATTTGTTCTTGACCTCAAGTATAGTCCATTTAGTTCATCTTCTCCAAACTTTACAATTTTTCCAATAGCTCTTTCTTCATGATTAACATGTGGTACGATATCAGGCTCACCATATTGCCTACTAAACAACAACTTGAATTGTTCCCAACTAAAGGAAGCAATCAACTTGGATCCCAATTCTTTTTCCCAACGGTCCCACCATTCCTTAGCTTGTCCAATCAATTGATCCTTAGCTAAAAATACCTTATACTCATCCTTACAATTCATCTCCCTAAAGATTTGTTCCATAATTGTAATCCATATTTCTGCTTCCTCAATTCTCAGAGATCCAGAGAATGTGGGTGGTTGCCAGTCCTTGAATGATCTAATTACATAATTCATGTAATTCTCATAAATCCCAGTTTCATAATCAATCTTTTCCTTGCCCTTGTCTTTGCGTTTCGCTTCATTCCTAAAATTTATGTCTACCACAACATAATCCCTTTCATATTCCCTCTTTTCTTTTCTCTTGTCTTCTTTCCTTTTGGCTTTGGCCTCATCTCGCGCCCGAAACTGATCTTGAATCATTCGCTTCTGCTCAGCCATCATGGCTAGCATCATCTCTCTTGTTTCTTCAGGTGTCATTCCTCCTCCAGACATGTTTTGTAATAATAACACATAACTTGTTTAGTAACATGTCATCAGTTTAAAGACACCACTCATTTGTCCCGTATGATAGTCAATCACTTATAATTACTAGATCATAACCTATCTTAGTTCAGATCATTACTTAAACCACTACATATCATTACCTAATGTTTGAGATCAAGACCTCCCGGACACTTGAATCTCAAACTACTGCTCTGATACCATCTCGTGTGACACCCTTGCCACAACAACCACCAATTACAAAACACCCAGGATTAATCATCACACACAATTACAATAATGATCTGATAACCTATTTTAAGTGCGGAAGCATTAAAATATATAAGTAAAGTAGTGCCATAGTGTCAAGCACCCTACAGTGCTATAAGGTACCAAGTCTAAGTCTACACACCCATTACAATTATTACAATCATCCAAAATATATTACAACATTGTCTCATAACATAAATTACCGATGAAATAGTACCAAGTCTTCCGAATCTTCCCAAAATGACCTAACTAGAAGGTCCGGCAGCTGATTTACCCTTTCCTGTAAAAATGAAGACAACTGAGGGGTAAGCGAATGCTTAGTGAATACAAAGATTTACACATTTTATAAATCCTTATGATGCCCACAAGAGTAGCACCGACGACAAACGTCGTGCACTCTCCACGTACACAAAGTACGACCACACATGAGCCGTCGCTCTTACGAGCCCAAAGCTCGGCCTTTAAAACATACTACTGAGACAGACATAACATCGGGGATGACATACTGTCTACCGGACCTGGAGGGATCAGCTCCAGCATCATATAGAGCAGTAACATCAGAGTAACAGATGCGACCCACCGGTCCATCGTAGATGCACAACAAACGAACGGACATGCATCAAATAAGAATGTGCATCTAAATCTACGCAAGTTAGTAGAATTCCAAACGAAAAATGAAGCAACATGTCTCAGTAAGCAAAAGCAATCATAAAGCAGATATAAACATGCGAAATCATATGTACTCACAGTGGGTGCGTAATTAAACTTTTAACCGATATTATTTCTCCTCGGGCTTTCAACCGGATCCGCCAAGTACCACACTGTGGGTTAAAAAACACCACAAGGGACCTGTTATATTAATTACAATAATACCTCGTATCAATAACCGTTTAAATCCATAAAATCAAGTTTCGTAAGTTTTGCAATATTTTTCCCCATTTCGGGTCCATGTCTAAATTCATACCATAATTAAGTTTGAGCTTATCTCATGTTCATACATTGTCCTTTGAGTAACCCTTGTCATTTTATGTGCTGTTTATGAGTTTCATTCAAAATACACGAGTTTAGAGAGTAGATTTCTCAATTTTAGGCATTAAACTCGAATTTAATGGGTTAGATTCGAACCCACCATCGAATATGATGATAGATTCGAACTCCATGGTCAGATTCGAACCAAGCTTCGAATCTATGGGTAGATTCGAACCTATACCCTTCGAATCTAGTGTTACACACTCGAATCTAGTACCAAAATCGAGTTTGTTCTTGCATTTCGACTCTGTTCTTGGCATATTCGAGTCTGTTCATCATTTCACCTTAAATCCTTCATTTCTAAGTCAAAAATCATGAATATGACAAGTATCATACCTAGATTCGATTCTATTATGCATATACTATCACATCCTAGCAATATTTCAAGCAAAACAAGCTCCAATTTACATAAAATGACAGATTCGAACTTATGTTCTTCAAAACCGAAACACAAAATCTTAAAAGAGTCGATTCTTACCTTAATCCGTACGAAATCAAAAATCCAACCGTAGATTGTTGTTGTACTCCTCGAGATCTTTCCGATGACGTATAAATCTCGATAATCGGCCGGTCGGTTTGCGAGATATCTTAGAGAGAAGTAGAGAGTGTTTTTCTAGAGAGTGAGTGTAGAGAGAGAGAGCATTTGGAGAATGAAAAGGTATTTGGCCTTTTTATTCCCATCTTTCCCATTTTGCACATTTCACCCCTCAACTTAACCGGTTCCATAAAATACTGATTTATTCTTAAATTTATCGTTACTAACTTTTATAATTCATAATAATCATTTCAAAGTTCTTAAACTTTTTAATTTTCTTAAAACAACAACTAAGTTTTAACTATCCCCAAATACATAATCTTTGCTCATAATTCAACTTATTTATAAATTACCTGTCTAAATATTACTTAAATCACCATAATTGAATTCGAGGATGTTACACTAATGTCAATCTTTTTTTCACTAATTTCAAACTTTATGGTTTTAATCAAGACTATTTGTTAGGCACAAAAAGGCCTCAGTCAAACCTGTTCTACATCTGAGGGGGAGATTTATAATCAAACCTGTTGATGCATTTGAAGGTTGAATTTAAGGCCTGTTATATGCCTTATTGAAACCTGAAAATGATTTGCAATATCAGTCTAAAGCTGTTCTATATGTTGCATGTGTTGCAACTAAGACAGTTTGTCCAAGCTGCTCTGTTACTGAACAGGCTGGACATAAACGTCTACCTGCTTCATACACTGTGAGCAGCTTGG